>CM018692.1:43306601-43906601 GCA_009363875.1 Mikania micrantha
TTTCTCATTTATTTATCATGTGCTATGTAAACAATCTGATCATTTGATTATCACTCATGATATCACGCCCCGGGAACCTTCCGCCCGACAAGAAAACACGATCCGTTCCCGCCGGCCTGGGGTGTGACACCAAGACATGTAGTCAGTGACAACTTCTCCTATTTTGACTTGCATATTCCACTAGGTTAATGCTTGATCATTTAAGGAACATGAAGTATAAAGAACCTTGTGTTCATCCAAACATTGAGTACTCTTGAAAACTAATTCCATTCTTTCGATCCATTTTAGAAGACCTGAGGCTCCTTCATGGCCAGAGACACATAGAAGGATTACAAGAGGCAAAGTACTTGTACGTGCATCCTTTAGCTAGAGGTTTCACATTGATAATTCTTGTACCGGGCCCTGCAGTTCCTCCCTCATTAATCGGCATGTTTGGGTGAAATGGATTTAAGGGTTCAAGGAGTATGTTTGTGAGTTGAGTGCAAATGATCCTTCTGACATCAGCCTCGCTTAGATTTGTCCTACTAGTACTGTTAGGGTTGGCTCCCCCTGCTAGACTAGTTCGGGCCTACTTGGTTGTCTTCCCTTGTTTTGGTGGCATTCTGTTTCAAGAATACCTTACCATTAGAGTTGAGATGATTGAAATACTCATATGATTTGTATTCTCGATTGATATAGTCACAATACTAGACATGATTACTATGTTGATGTTACAATGATATGATTCCACACCATACCATAATTTGATTTCTGAGTTAATACAACTGATATGAGGAGGTGATTTGGATATTGAGTTCGTTTGAAATTATTTGAATAGATATGAGTACGCACGTAGGATTAAAAATAACACTTGATCAAAGTACTATTTTTATAGATACACGGGTATATACAACAAAATATCTCGTTTTCATATCCATAGTATTTCTAGATTACAACTAAGAAACTAAACACTTTCACCGACTAGTTACTGAGGATTTCCAGCTTGCTGCCTTCTGATAGGACATTGCCTCGCTTGATGCCCTATGTTATGACATACATAACACACCCTGGTCTGGAGACAATTCTTGGCTAGATGACCAAGCCTTCGACAAGCATAGCAAAGTCTTCTTTTGAATTGCTTCCTGCTTCCTTTCCCCTGGTTAGAGTCTTTTCTTGGAACTAAGTGGCTCATATCAGAGGATGTGAGGGATTCAGAACTTTGATCCTTTTGTGGTGCCACTGAATTGCTCCCAACTTCATCCTTAGGGAAAAGATGATTCTTAGCATACAATAGAAAATCAGGAAGTGCTGCATTGATTCTTTCATCAGCTATTCTTCTTACCTCGTTCTCTCTTAGTTCGGATTTGGGACTATCAGGTGTTGGAAAATTCCCATATGGAATGCACAAGCCTGCCTGATAATTGATAGTGCGTATCTCTTCTTCAGACAGGACTTGATGTGGGTTTGGAGGCACTGGGATATGATTGTCTAGAGGCATCGGTGGTATGTTGGAATAATCAATTTCCAGATTTGCTTCTTGGGGAAGCATCAGGTTATCAAGAGGAATGTTGGACTGGAATTCCCTTGCTATTGCTGAACAAAGGAATAATGTAATGAAATGCAGTTAACAAAGTAACCATGATCTGTTAGAACAAGTAACAAATACTAGGACAATTGAAATCACGTCCTCACATAAGTATATGTGAGATATGAGCCTAAGGCTATAGTCTAAGTTTCTAAGTCAACCTTAATTCTCTATAACCATTGGCTCTGATACCACCCTCTCACACCACACCCCCTCGGTCTCCCGTGGATGCTTGCCAGAGCTTGTGGCGCGTTGCGGAAGCGGTTTATAGGACGTCGACAGGGGTGGGTGCAACTTGCTTTGACGACTGGTTCAGAACACAAATGGTCTAGATATCATACCTAAATTTTTGGATCTTGAACGTCTCTGTAAAACTTAATGATATACACCTGTGGTTTCCTGAAAAGGTTTTGGTTTTGGAAAGGATCAGCACAACGTGCTGGTGAGCTCCATACAGTTCACATGATAGTTCAAGTAATCACAAGTAGTTCATGCAACATGAATCACATTACAATGAGATAACTTACTGAATAGAGACAGACATTTATAATTCACCAGATACTGAACATGTAATCTCAACCAACAGCAGTCAATAAACTGAATATAAATTCACTAAACATGCACCATCAAAATACCTCGAACACCTCATGCAACAGATATCACATGCTTGAATACTAATAGATACTTAGACATATCATGCATTTTAAAATGGGTTTGGTAATGAATCCCCAAGTTTTAGAAACTGAAACATTAAAAAGGGGAGTATGAAGACTCACAGATTAATAATAATCTGATAACCGTCCTGCTCCAACCTGCAGCTGAATATAGACGGTATTCCGGTTCTAGTCTGAACATATTAGGAGTGCTTTTTTATTAAATATATTATTTATATTTTAAAACATATAATTAATAATAATAGAAATAGAAGTCTTTGCAGTGCCAATACTTTTAGACAATTGGGCATTACAACGACTTATAGGACTGAGGTTTTGTATACTTGTTTTGGACAGAGTTTCTGCTTATAATAGTGAGGTTTTTCAGGTTTAAGTCTGGAAGAACCTCGACGTATAATTCTTAAGTTTCCTGAAAACAATTGGGCAGAATCTCTACTTATAATTGTTTGTTTCCCAAAAACTAGTCGGACAGAAGCTTGACATGTTTTTGATTAAATACAAACGATTAAATATAATCCTATTATATAATAATAATAAGGTCTAAAATAAGTATTATAACGAATTGAAATGATACGAAACGAGATTTTTACCTCACAGAAACTCGACAGTTTCTCGCGTCGAAAATAGATGATTGAAGGCGTTAAATATGGGTATTTGGAGGTGTAGGGTCGAGATTTGAGAGTTAGAAGGTGAAAATTCTCGAAAAAAATTGAAATCTGACTTCTGGTATTTATAGGCATGAATTCTGGTCTGGGGCGCATAGCCTAGCTCCAGCGTTTGGCTTGGGGCTATGTGCCTGGAAGTGGCATGTTGCATGCGTGCCATGTGTCTGGGGTGCATAGCCTGGCCTTGGAGTTTGGCACGGGGTGGTGCGTGGATGGAATGTCTTGCATGCGTGCCACGTTTTGACACATGGCGCCACGTGGCGCGTTCTGGCGCGATCTGACTCGTTTCTTGTTTTCGCGATAACTTGAGCATACGAACTACGTTTTAGGTGCTGTTTTCGCCCACGTTCATGATTTTTCGAGCTCTTTCCAATGGTTATAATTTCAAAACCTGAAGACCTCAAAATATTTAATCTCTTATTTAACGCTATATTTGACTCAATGTATCTCGAAATCAGAGCCTCGTTTCGTGATTTCGCTTACACTCATGAAATCGTTTGGTCACCTATTTGAATAAGCATTAGGTGATGGATGTTTCTTTGCGATCTACTAACATCAGATTCTTGAGTAGCTAAAAGTCATGAACTGATTTGGTATGATATGTTTATTATAACACGTGCCCTTAAATTATCAAGGCTCTAGATACTCCTTGATAATTGTTACAAGTCAAAGACCAAGTCATGTTGACTACCCAATGATATGATATTTTTGATCCTTCTGGCATATATGTATCAATGAATGTGTATATTATGATTCACCGGTTTTAGTCTGATATGATATGAACATTGTTTTTGTAAAGACATGTAATCACATTGTATAGCCAATCTAGCCACATTGCCCGATTCAGTTTGCTGTACAATTGTGATAAAAGACAGTCATCATGATATGAATGTCATATTGTATAACCAATCTAGCAACATTGCCCGATTCAGTTTGTTATACAACATGATTTGTTTGTTTTAAGTCAGAAATACACCTTTCATGAAAATATGTCATTTACCACAACAAGTAAAACATTTTCGTGTTTCTCTTGGTGAAAAAGACTTAAAACTTCTACAATCAGTTGAACTGAAATCCAAATCACAATTAGCAACCAAATGACCCATATTACCACATCGGCAACATTTTCTATCTTTAATATGAATTCTGGTTGTGGGTTCATCATAAAAACTTGATGAAACAAAAGGTTTTGACACACCCTTTGAAGATGAGATTTTGTTTCTCAAACCAGTTGAATTTGTTATTGAATTATTCATTTGTTTTTGAAAATTCTTTGATTTAGCTTTATGTCCAACCCCAAACCTGTCAAAGAAAAAAATCCACTTTTTCAACTTTCTTAGAAGTCACATTTTTCTTTTGAAAATTTCCACTAGACTCTCGTTGATGTGTATTAGATGATCTAACATAGACAATCGGGATAAGAGTAGTGGTTGGTTTGGCTTTAATCAGTGGTTTGGAAACTTGAGTGGGTTTAAGCACCACCTTCTCAACTGGTCTTATCTCAGATTTTGACTTCTGAGATTTCAAACTCTTTTTCTCAACATTGTTAACTTTGTAACCATTTTGTCTCAAAATATCAGATGAATATTCTTACTCAGTGATATCCTCAATGATAGGAGCATCACTATCAAGTGACACTTTTTCATCAGAAGATGAAACTCCAGCACTTTCAAGAACTTGTTCAGACTCATGTTCATTCAAGGAAACTGGATGAACTTCCAAATTTGGATCAATTTGTGGTCTAGGAACATAGCTTGAAGGAGGTGGAACAGCATGAAATCCCAAGCCAGTAGTATCATCCGATGATCTTTGCATAGCAGCAAAATAATCAATAACATACTTCTGATAATTCTCTAGCTTGCTTTTATTGAATTCTGCTTCTGCTCTAGCTGCTGACAGTTCAACTTTCAACTTTTGTATGGGCTCGAGATGCACATACACTGCATGATTGTTTTGCAAAACTTTAATTTTTAATTCTTCATTTTCTTTACTCAAATCAATGATCTTTTTATCAAAAGCTTTCTCTCTTGAAACCAACTTTTTGTTAGCTTCAGTGCACTCGATCAGTTCAGCAGTCAATTGAGCATTCATTTCTTTCAACATTTCAATGACCTCTAAAAGATCATTATTTACCTCTTCAGCCTTTTCTTTTTCCTTGCTTGTTTCTTCATCCAGAGAAGCCATAAATGCACCCATTAAATCATCATATTGTTTTCCCAAGTCATATCCTTCATCTGCTTGACTGACTAAAGCTTTTGTTGATTCTTCAGGCTTCTCGTTTTTTTTTTTTGATATGCTTCTTTTGGCTTGAAAGGATTCAAGTTTCCTTGCTTCTTTGTATTTTTACACTCTCGAGCAAAATGACCCAATTCACCACAATTGTAACATTATGTAGCCTTTGGATTGAATCCAAACTTTGTGTTTCGATCAAAAGTGAACTTCTTTCCTGTTTTCTTCTCATATCTATTAATTCTTCTTATTGCACTAGCCAATGCCCACTGAGTATCAATCAATTCCATCTCATCATCATCTATCTGCTCATAATCATCAAAAGTAAGATTTGAATTTCCAATCTTTCCAGCTATCTGTTCATCATAAGCACTGAAAACACATGACAATATCGACATATGATCTCTGACAGCCTCCTTAGTTACTTTTCCCAAATTAGTGGTATTCAATTGAATTGGAGTTGTTGAAGAATCAGACTTTTTCTCATTCACAGAAGTACTATCACGAACCTTATCCAACCAACCTGAGACAAACCCTTTTCCCATGAACCTCTTCAATAAATCTTGAACCAACGAACCTCAGTCAAACGAACCTTAACCAATGAACCTCATCAATAGACAAACCTTGAGACGAACCTCTCCAAAATTTCTACATGAACCTCAACAGAAATCTCCTTTTACACCGAACCTCTGTTTCAAACAACAACTGAGATACCACAAGGTTCGGCTCACAAACCTATTTGGAAAATTTGAAAATTTTGGAGGGAAAACCTTCAAAATTTTGAAGAAAAGCCTTCAAAATCAACAGATTTTAGCCACGAATTTGCTGATTTTAATCAACGAAATAGCAGTAGATGATAAGAACAATATCAGCAATCAATCAGATTAAGAAAATAAAATTTGATCCATCTCTTGATTTCTTGATCTTCAAAATGATTGATAATCTTCAATTAACTTGTATAGAACTCCTCCAAAGCTCTGATACCACTGTAGATAAGCTCTTGATCGATCAACGGAATTCTATTAACAATCAAATCTATGAGGAATCTAGATTTTAGATCTGTATGAATCAAAGATACACAATCATTAAGTCAAACATCATGTTCATTGATAAACAAACCAGATTACAATGACATGAGACTTGAACACACAATTCACAACTCTCTCACAGATTCTCTCCCTCTCAGATCTGTCACACATACACAAAAGACAGACAAACCTGCTATATATACAAGATCAGTTGAACCTAGGCGAACCATTAGGTTCGCCAAACGAACCTTTAGGTTCGCCAGACGAACCTTTACAATACACAACCATATGTTCGCCGAACCTATACAAAACCTGCCTAGGTTCATGGGCTAGACGAACCTAGCAAACCTATTATGCATTACAAACTTTTGAAAGCAAACTATTACAAAATGTCCTAACAAAAATACTGGTTACTTGGCAATGTAAGACGCAGACGTTGTTGTCTGCTTTTACTTGTGAAGCTGAATACATTGCCGCATCAAGCTGTTGCTGTCAGATCAATTGGATTCAACAACAGATGAGGGACTATGATTTGCAATCTTCTAACACTCTATCTATGTTAATAACACTACTTCCATCGATGTCACTAAAAATCATGTACAACAATAGAAAACAAAACACGTCGACATCAAATATCACCTTATATGTGATTCTTTTGGAAAGAAATTGATTGATGTTGTTAAAATTCACATCGACCTCCAAAAAGAGGATCTCTACACCAAAGCTTTTGAAATATCCAGATTTTTATATCGGCTATCAGCTAATAGGGTCACAAAGAAAAATTAGGTCATTTCTGACACCAAAGCTAACCAATGATCAATTTCCTATCTCAGTACACAATTCTGTTTGCCTAAATTTCTTTTAAAAAAATCCAAAAATCCAAAAAGATTTCCTATTTTAGGATTTTAGGGGGCTAAAAGATATTTATTTTGAAAAACCAAAAACATTAAAAATTTAGAAAATGAGAAGTTGATTCAACCTAATTGGGAAGTGATAGCTTGCTAGTCATGTGAGTGAAAGAAAAGTTTAAATTGTATGAACTGAAATCATATAGGACTCGTGATGTGATGTATTGGTTGGCTTGTCTTACTGATTCTTGAACAGAGGTGATTATTCAAAATGTCTCATTTGTGGAAATCCATCTAGCAAACTGGTTTAATGGATAAACAGTTAATGGTTCAAATCATGCATACATCTGTAATCATAAATGTTATGAGGTTTCCAATGATACTTGATTTCAAGTCTGTATACGTGCCACATTGTTGGGTCACAGCCTAGCTGAAGCCGTCCATTCGGATAAGGATGATTGTATCAAACGAAATAAAGCCAAATCTGATTCTGCACACGTGCCATATCATTGGGTTACAACCTAGTTGAAGCCTTCCATTAAAATAGGATAAACCACAAAATACAAAAATATAATAAGTTCTATTCGATACATGTGCCATACACTGGGTTGCAGCCTAGTTGAAGCCATCCATTTGGATAGAGCTGATCTCAGTTAATATCAGTCTTACACATGCCATATTTCTTTGTAAAGACCTAGCTGAAGCCGTCCATTTTAAAAACTCAGAAAAACATGAATGATCATTGGTGATTTAGTTGTCCTGCAATGCCTTGAAACCTTATAAAAACAGAAAAACTTCATAATTTTGACTACAACATGATCAGAGTGTAAATTCAAAACAGTTTTTGTGCTTGAGCATTTGTGTTAACCAAAGAGGTCAAAGGTTAAATAAGGGGTTAACCTTATTCTGACGAATGAGTCATTCTTGCAACACATTCACACAAATGAATAGACCAGGAGAATAGCTCATTTGCATGAATGATCGGCTGAATGCACCATTCGTATGAACGACCTCATATGAATGGGCACTAGCATTTAAAGAAACTCATTCGCACAGATGGCTCACTCGCTCCTATCATTCATTCCCCAACTGTGTGAAAAACCCCATTCACCTCTCACTGATTTTTTGAGAGTGTGATCGTTTTCTCCGTTCATTTTGATGCATTCTTTGCCTAGCACACGTTTACTATTTAAGGTACTTGAGGAATCATTTTGGATCGATTTTGGTTCGGATTTGAACCACATACGTTAGGTTTTTTGGGCTTTAGGGTTTCATACTTCTATGGGTCTAAAAACCATTAAAACGCTACCAAATCATAACAAAATCAATTCTTAAACGTTAATTGGCATCATCTGAACATAGCGTCACTGATTTTTAGCCTAATTTATGATTTTGGTGTAAAAGGGTTTTAGGGGAGCTTTTGTTATACAAATGTATCCATTTGTGTGTCATTCCATATGAATGAATCCATTCGTGCATTTCTTCATACGAATAAAATCACTCATGCGAATGAATCCATTTTGATGACTCATTCGTATTTGTGGCTACTATCATTCATTCGCAGAAGGGACATTTGCATGGACAGACTCATTCTTATGAGTCATTCATATCATTGAAGCACTTATTTTACAAAATTCATTTATTTTTTGTGTTTCTGTTGATCTAAACTCACATGTTTATTTTCTTTTGTTTACAGAATGGATCTTAAGGCCTCACCAAAGAAAAACATTTGCTGTTGAGTTCGTTGATATTATTGCATTCTTGAGGTGATCACACATCTTCACTTCAATTTCCACAGTACATGTTTCGTACTTGTCTCACCAGAGATCCTTCTAAGAATCTGCCGATATTGACTGCACAGTGGAGTCTCCTGTTATACGAGGAACTGTAGGAGGAAGGGATGCCATTGTTTCTGCTGAACACATCAGGAGGGTATGTGGATTTCAAGACTTGCCAGATCACCCCATCGTACTGGAAAAGTACCTCATTCGTGGGTGTTTCATTAGATGCAAGTATGATGGAGATCTCTTTGTTGGAGTCCTGAACAAAGCCAGTATTTGTCTGCCGTTTAAGTATTTATGTCATGTTCTATTACACTGCTTGGGATCTCGTCGAGGTGGTTTTGATGAGCTGAGGGAGACTCTTCAATTGACTTTTGTTGCTCTAGTCCTGAACATTCCCTTCAACTTCTCAGAGATTATTTTTACACACATGAAGGAGAATGTGACTTTCAAGAAGGAAAAGAAGTACTAATATATCCCAGGTTCCTGCAAGTGATTTTTGATGCACAACTGTCAGATCTACCGAAAGTCACCGCGAACATCTGGATATGCTTTGCTTTTGAGAGTTCTGCCTGCTCTGATTTCATCCGGCTATGTATATAACTAGATCCAAGGTGAGTACGTATATGCAATTTTGTCCCTATTTCATTATAATAGTTTTTTTGAATATATAAAGATTATATTATCAATGAATACAAGTTTTATTTATTGTTTAGTTGTTATTTAATGTTTAGGCGTGAATTATATTGTTTGCTAGACCATTCGTACGAATGAGACCTTAGAATGAGTCCATTCGTAAGAATGAACGCCTAGCGAATTACTAGCTCATGCAAGTGAGTCATTAGCACGACTCATTCATGTGAATGGCTCATGCGTCTGGGCCATCTGCACAGATGAGTCATTCGTGTGACTCATTCGAGCGAATGGCCTTAGCCTATAAATACCATGCAAACAGAATGTTTCTGCATTTGTCACATCACTCATGATCATCCTAGGTTTTAGTGCGCTGCCCCTGCTTCCAACTTCGATATTTCTCCCGTGATATATCGTTTCTTGATTCCAAATTGATATTACACCATCGGTTGATCACGAGGACATCATCCTCCTGGAGCATATGATGGACACAACACTCAATCGAGTGTTTTCTTACAGGCGAAAGGATGTTAAGCCCTTGCCTCCTTTTGGCCACCTCCTTCATCCTGATTGTATCACACCATTAAAAATAAGTTGGAGACATGAAGACTCGGATTCCGATGTCAAGGACATCATTGTACCCGATAATGATGAAGACGTTGATGATGATATGATTGCTCCTCCTGCAACTGTTTATGCCACTTCATATGTTACGATTGAGATCGGTGAGCGTACATCCGTTGCTGTCACGTACTAGGAAGGAGCCCTCGGGAGTCACTCAAACTGAATTTATTCAAGATGCTGATTTTATTCCTGAGTTCGTGTGTGCTCCCGCTACTACCACTATTGAGGCTCCTGCCCAGACATCATCTCTGGCTGAAAAGAAGAAGAGCGTCACTAAGAGAACCATATTTGTATTAAAGAAGAGGAATAATCGGCTTCTGTTGCATCAACCACTGTCATATCAGCTGTAACAACACCAATTTCTTCACTGTCCAGGTCTGGGACTATCCCAAATGTTCTGCTGATTCTTTGTCCTAGATCTCCTTTGTTCCTGCCGCCATGTTAGCCGTTGCATCGGCATGTCCCTCCATCACCCGCACTGACACATTCATCCCAGCTATGTTCAATTGCTGAACAGCTAAGAAACTTGAACAGTCAGGTCATTCAACTGATGGAAAGGAGCCATCAACATGATCAAGCAATTGCGCAACTTACTTTGTGCGTCAATGAGCAAGACACGATGCTGCTGCAATCTACTGATCAATGTGTTGTCTTGAGAGAACGGAATGCTGAACTTGAGTCACGACTGCTTAAGTCAGCCGAAGATTAGAAACAACTCTCCCTAACATTCCAAGGTCACGATGACCATATTCTCAACATGGAGTCAGAAAATCAATGTTTATAAGAGGCTTTGGAATGCCTAAAAGACTCGACTCCAAGGCTTAAGGGATCCCAACCTGACTCGGATGACTCCGATGACTTTAACGATGAAGAAAATGAAGACGAGGAGCAGGTGGACTATGAGGGATCTTACAAGTCATACAGTGATGACGATGATGGAGAGGGGGATGCCGCTGCAGGTTCTTCTGCAACTGCTGTGCGTTCCACCCAAGCTGAACAACCTAAGAAGACAAAACAAGACAAAGCTCCGGTGTCATCTACCAGTCCATCGGACAAGGGTCAAGCCATCGATGATACAAATGATGTGCGCTTGAGACATCTTCTGGATGACACGTTAACCATGATTTTGGACGCTCAGGGCATCATCCAACATTCAGTGAGTTATTACAAAGAGGAAGGGGAGATCATACATTGTCTTACAAAGGAGCAGATAGCTGAACTATTTTCGCTGAATCCTGACGACATTGTCGTGGATGGCGAAGCTTTTCCTACGTCCGATCTCCCCACTACGGAAAACTTTAATGGTATTGATGAGATCATTCTAGAAGACCTGGACGCAGATGAGCCAACAAAGTACACATCAACAGATGAGGATTTTCCTACATTTAACGACTTGTTACGTCATCATTCAAAAGAGGAGCTAAATCGTAAAATTGACGGGAAAGTTAGTGGGAACGAATCATCTGTAGAAGATATCCAAAGAAAAAAGAAGAGTGGGCAGCGTACTGGATGTGCTCAAGGCAGATAGCATCCCCTCCCCGCCAACTCAATATTCAAGAGTCTATAGAACCAGAGGACACAAATTCGGAAGTTGTATACTCAGTTGGGCGTATTTTGACAATCTATGGTGCTAAGCAGTAAAACAGGAGAGGGGAATACATATTTCAGGTTCCTGCAAGATTTCAAGACATTGTCGAGCTTTGAAGTCAATCAATTAGCACGTCTGAACATGTTGTACGGTGAGTCATCAGCACTATCTTCCTGGTTTGCAAGGCAGATACAATTTGATTATAGGAAGAAATGGGTTAACTTCCAGCCTTAGTAGCCACAATGATATTACTTGCTAAAGATCGATGTTCAAATGATAAAACGTAAGGTCATCTTGAAGTGGTTACCTCCAAAAGTGATGCAGAAGATTCCCTTACAGAAGTTACCTCAGAACTTTTCTGGTCATTTCAGATGTTGATACTATGATGGCAAATCTGCTGATTAGCAAGGGAAATTCGAATTTCATGTTATAAAGCTATTGTGAAACGAATCGATCACTCAAATAACTTATAATGATGATTACCAACTGTTGTTATCAGTTATTAACCCATTAATGTTCGAATTAAATGGATTAATGAGCCACAAAGTGAAAACCGTTACTAGTGACTATCAAACTCATGAAATTGGATCATAATTCACGAAATTCGAACCACAGAGCTTCTAGTCGGCATCATTAGGTGCTTTTACATCCCACATTTCGATCACAGAAGTCTAAGAAGACGAGTTGGGTCGTGGGGTTAACCGAAATTCAAGCTTCAAGTTGATCTGCATCGATTTAACATCAAAACAGGTAACAAATTACTCATACACGTTCTAAAATGGCTTATTAAGAGTAAACCCATCTCAATTTCGGTTGCTAACATCGAAAGATAGGATTTTTAATTCTAGGGTTCTTAATAGGAAACGATTTGGGGGTTTCTTATGTAATCGGGTTAATAGTCGAATTGAACCACATAGATAGATTCAGAATGATGCGTCTAAGGAAAGAACCATGTTAATTTGATATCACAATCTCGAATTAAACGATCTTTAATTCTAGGGTTCATCTCAAGAACCGAATTGGGGGTTTGAAATCTAATGAACTTGTTAATCAAATTAAATATTACAGAGAGATTCGGAACTCTCTTTTTATGGAAACACCTCTATCAATTTCATAAAAATATCACGAATTGTTCGAGCACGATTTCTAGGGTTTGTACTAAGAATGGAATTGGGGGTTTTCATGAAAACGGGGTTTAGAATCAAATTAAATGAACTGGTAGTTTCAGAAAATGCCGAACAAGAATAACCCCATGTTAATTGTAACAAACTATAACGAATTCTATGACATCTAATTCTAGGGTTTCTATGAAAAACGTTTTGGGGATTTTGATATAAATAGACTTAGTTTTTGAATTAAACGACTCAGATAGGGTCGAAATCTTCTGTTTAATGAAACCCCATGAGCTCAACATCTTTTATTAACCGATTTTATCAATTTGAAGCATGGGTTGAATGTTAGGTTCGAAATCCATGAAGTACGAATTGGGATTTTTTTTGGTTAATGTTTGAGTTAAAAACAAAACACATACATGGTCGTTTGAATCCATAGAACAATAACCCCATGGATTTAGGACCGATCGGGTTCGAACTAGGGACCATCTGGGTAGTTCTTGGTTCGGTTATGGGGACAAAGGGGAAACCGAATTGTATGTTGTTTAAAACCATTTGAAATCAAACTATAACAAGAAATCTGAGTTAGGTCAATTGGTTTAGGCGTGTGTTGTTGGTCCAGGAGGTCCAGGGTTCGAACCCTGCCTCTGTTGGGCTTTTTAATTTAAAAACCATTTTGGTTTTTAACTCATAAATTATTCGTTCTAACTCCGTTTCGACCCGTTCGAGTTGCGTTGGAATCGTAATGAGAATACGAACAATATGAAATAATAAAATTTATATTTTAACACGAAAACGAAATCACGTATAATTACGCTTATTTAAATAAAATCGTATACGGACTATATGATTTTATTAAACGACTTTAAAAGTCACGCGTACTTACTTATACACGTTTCTAACAATATAACATACATGTGTTGACACGTATGTGATTTCAAGCACAAAAAGACATCCCGAATAACACTAACTTATTGTTTAAACACAGATTCTTCGTAGAGGATTATCTACGCGAGTTCACGTGTGTTTGATCATTCTGCTACATTCAAAGGTGAGTACACGGCCCCTTTTCTTATTTTAACTGTTTTGGGGGAGAAAACATGTGCAACAAACATTTTAGACACATATCACTTGCATGAGTTAGCTGTTTACTATAAGTGCAAACATAGCATTACAAAGCCTTACATATCGAACCGTTTAGTTTGTCGTAGTGCAAAGCGGGGTAGTTGAAGATAGATCTATTGGGTTTGACAAACCTCACTTGGTAGATGGGAACTACGCAAGTGTTTAACTGACCAAACACACATTACTATTGTTTATGCTAGACAATAGGGAAAAGGCTATCAAACATTACAACAGTCAGCTTCGGGGTCGACCGCTTATGTAAATAGTACAATGACTAGCTATCATGACTATGCAATGTGTGATTATGTGATCTACAAACATTTCTTACAAACAGCTTGTTCAAACATTTGGTTCAAATATTTGTGATTATTCATACAAACCTGTGTATGCACCAACCTTTGTGTTGACTTGATTTGCATGTTTTCTCAGGACACTAAGGCACAAGCAAGGATAAGCAGGGACTAGGACGTTGAGTCTCATGCATACAGTTGTTGATTTAAAACATTGAACATTGTATTTATGGTTTTGCAAAAGTTACTTACTATTATTAGTTTTCAAACGCTTCCGCAAATGTTAATCTTTGATTTTACAAATTAAGGCAAAAGTATTTTTGAAAATCATATAGAGGTCTTCGTTATGTCTAATGATCTGAGATCCTGGTTTGTTACGCCCTAAACGGTAAGATTCCGTTAGTTGAAATTTGGGGGTGTGACAGATTGGTATCAGAGACATTGGTTATAGCGAACTAGGTTTGCATTTGTAGACTTAGACTATAACTGTTAGACATTAGACACTTGCTTACACAATAGTTTGTATGCACTTACATATGGCATTGTGTAACAGACATGGCATCATCATCTACACCTACTCACACTGAGGAACAAGTTGTAGCATTGTCAGACATCATGACAAGGAGGATCGAACCAGTGGATGATACAACCCACTATGAGGAGGAAACACATGTTCGACAGAGGGGGAACAGCCAATATTGGCAATGGTTTCCTGGCCTCATACGCAGCTGGATGCGTGAAGAACGAGTGCCACCACCACCAACTGCCAACACTGCTAATAGCCTTTGGACGTTACCTGCTCTTGGATATCCACTAGAACAGGCATTTGCTGCTTTTGTTACACGCATGGAGCGTGAAATCCGCAACATGCGGGAAGTAGCAGGGATGATCACAGAATTACTTGAGAATAACAACTGGCTGACACAGATGTGGGATAACCTCACTGGGGAGTTGGTTAGAACTAATGAGGAACAGGAAAATTTGGTGGAAACGATCTGGATGATGCGAGGGACGATCCTCGAACTCACTGCACGACTAGAAACTACTGAGTTGCGTGTAGCTGTAGCCGAGGCAAGGGCTGAGGAAGCCAATGCACGGGCTGGTGCAGCGGCGATTGAAGCCAATATAGTGAGAGACTTGGCTGGGGAGGCCATGACCCTCATCATTGGGCATATGCGTTACCAGCATGGTGCAGTGACTGGTCCAGCAGAACTAGAAGATTCATCATCAACTGTTGGTCCACCAAACAATGGAATCTAGTCATTTCATTTACTTTCTAAATTAACAAACTTATATGAGTGGGTTGTACTCATAAAAGTAGATTTCGTGTTTAGTTGTTTTGCATCTCTTTGACAAACAATTGTAAGCACTAGTTTATCATAAATGATTATGAATTGTTACCTTAATGGCTATGGTAGTGTGTTACATTTACTTTATGCATGAATGATGATTGTGCGATGGGTGTAGTCTCATTATGTATATTTGTAAATATGAAGATCATTGTTGGAGAAAACATTAACATGACCGCAACGGAACTTGAGGCACTTATTAACACTAGAATTACCGAGAAATCGCAAACTATACGCAAACACACCAAAAAGGACCACATGATCCAACGGGGGGCTGGTAAACCCACAAATGTGCACGTTCAAGACATTCTTGGACTGTAAACCACGTAATTTCAAAGGATCGGAAGGAGCCGTTGGACTTCTTCGATGGATTGAACAGTCAAAATCAGTGTTTGAGATGTGCAATTGTCCAGAAGAAAACAAGGTCAGATACGCTATTGGTACTTTGGAGGGTTCAGCCTTGACATGGTGGAACTCTAACGTACAGACACTTGGCTTGAATACAGCCAATGCCATTACTTGGAACGGATTCAAAATCCTGTTGCAGGAGGAGTATTGTCCCCGTAATGAAATGCAAAAACTTGAGGATGAATACTGGCAACTCAAGATGAAAGGTTCTAATATTGAGGAATACACTACTCGATTCCAGCAATTAGCAAGACTTTTACCGCACAGGGCAACCCCGCCTAGCAAGTGGATCAAGAGATACATTGGAGGGCTGGTATCTCAGGTCCGAAAATTGATCACATCTGCAAATCCTACTACCATACAGCAAGCTGTTCGACTGGCACACCAACTGACTGCTCAAGCGATGCAACGGGGAACATTACCCAAACGAACAGTAGCAGCTAAGGTGGGAGACCACAAAAGAAAATGGGATAGCATTGATTCCAAGAAATTCACTCAGCAGTCATTTCAGCAGAACCACAAGCAGGAATCCAACAAGACCCATCACAATCCAAACAATAACCAACAGTCATCGGGAGGGTATAAAGGTAAAAACCCAAAGTGAAACAAATGTGGATTCCATCACTTTAGGAATCAATGTGACAAGTACCGATGTCAACGATGCAGAAAGATGGGTCACGTAGCAAAAGACTGTCGAGGGGAACTGCAGGCAAGCTCAATCAATCAGAGCAACACACAGAAAGGATGTTTTGAGTGTGGCATACCTGGACATTTCAAGAAGAAGTGCCAACAACTCAAGAAAAGAAGGGCTAATGACATAACTACAAAAGGAAACAGCAACAACAACACAAATGTTGCTAGAACAGGGCTTTTGTGATTGGACGACGTTAGGCACGGGAAGATCCCAACGTCGTTACGGGTACATTTCTCTTGAATTATCACTCTGCCTCTATGCTATTTGACACCGGTGTAGATCGGGGTTTTGTATCTAGCAAATCTTGTGAATTGCTAAGTGTTAGTCCTACCGCTTTAGAAAACCCATACACTATAGAACTAGCTGATGATAAGCTAGTTGTTGTAAACCATATTCTTAAAGGATGTGTTCTTGACTTGATGAGTCAAACACATGACATTGACTTTATGCCTACCGCCTTAAGCAGTTTTGATGTAGTCATTGGCATGGACTAGTTGTCCAAACACCAGGCTAAAATAGTATGCCATCAAAAGATCGTCCGTAGACCGCTTTCACATAGGGAGACACTGTATGTACAAGGTGAGAAGAGAAGTACGCCACTGCGTCTCATATCTTGTATGAAAGCACACAAATGTCTGCGTAAAGGTCATACAGCAGTTATAGCGCTTATAAATGAGAAGCCGGTAGCTGAGAAGAAGATCGAAGATATCCCAGTGGTTTGTGAATTTCCTGAAGTAGTTCCAGAAGACTTACCGGGATTACCGCCTATCAGACAGGTGGAATTTCGAATCGACCTTACACCAGACGCAGCACCGATAGCTAGGGCGCCTTATCGACTTGCACCATCTGAGATGCAAGAGTTATCTACACAACTGCAAGAGTTGTTGGATAAGGGCTTCATACAACCTAGTTTTTCACCGTGGAGAGCTCCAGCCTTATTTGTTAAAAAAAAGGACGGGACTTTCCGTATGTGTATCGATTACCGGGAACTGAACAAGGTTACCATCAAAAACCGGTATCCACAACCTAGAATTGACAATCTGTTCGATCAGTTACAAGGTTTGAGTTACTACTCGAAGATTGATCTCAGATCGGGTTACCATCAACTCAGAGTTCAAGAGGAAGATATTCCAATGACAGCATTCAGGACGCGTTATGGCCATTACGAATTCTTGGTCATGCCGTTTGGATTGACGAACGCTCCAGCTGTATTCATGGATCTCATGAATCGAGTCTGCAAACCTTATCTGGATAAGTTTGTCATTGTTTCATTGATGACATTATCATCTATTCTCAGACTGAGGAGGAGCACGCTGAACATCTTCGATTGCTGTTAGAATTACTGAAACAAGAGCAATTGTACGCTAAGTTCTCAAAATGTGACTTCTGGATGCGAGATGTTCAATTCTTGGGTCATATAGTTAATGAAAAGGGCATACATGTTGATCCAGCGAAAATTGAAGCGATTAAGAATTGGGAAGCACCAAAAACCCCTATCGAGGTACGACAATTCCTTGGTTTGGCGGGTTATTATCGACGGTTCATTAAGGGTTTCTCAAAGATCGCTCAACCGCTTACAGCTCTTACTCATAAAGGAACGAAGTATAACTGGACGGATAAACAGGAAGCTGCATTCCATCTATTGAAACAGAAACTCTACAGTGCACCGATTCTGTCCTTACCGGAAGGGACGGAAGACTTTGTGGTGTATTGTGACGCATCTGCACAAGGTTTGGGATGTGTGTTGATGCAACGTGATAAAGTGATTGCTTATGCTTCAAAGCAACTGAGACCACACGAAAAGAATTACACTACTCATGATTTGGAGTTAGGAGCAGTGGCATTTGCCTTGAAGATTTGGAGGCATTATTTATATGGAACCAAGTGTACCATTTACATTGATCATAAGAGTTTGCAACATATCTTTGATCAGAAGGAGCTTAATATGAGACAGCGACGGTGGGTCGAGTTGTTGAATGATTACGAATGCGCAATCAAGTACCATCCGGGAAAAGCTAATGTGGTAGCTGACGCTCTAAGCAGAAAAGACACATCAACAAGACGGGTTCGCGCACTTATGATGATGATACATACTGATTTACCTGACAAGGTACGCAGTGCTCAACTTGAAGCCTTAGAAAAGGATAACTTGGTACAGGAATCCTTACGAAGTATGGAGGAACAACTGGATGTTAAGCATGATGGAACTCGTTATTTCATTAATCGGCTTTGGATACCTTTGCATGGTGGTTTAAGGGAACTCGTGATGGATGCAGCGCACAAATCCAGATATTCAGTCCATCCGGGATCAGACAAGATGTATCATGACTTGAAGGCACTGTATTGGTGGCCTCACATGAAAGCCGACATTGCTAGGTATGTTAGCAAATGTTTGACTTGTTCGAAAGTCAAAGTTGAATATCAGAAACCATCTGGTTTATTGCAACAACGAAAGATACCGATGTGGAAATGGGAACAGATTTCAATGGATTTTATTACTAAGTTACCCCTACACCAAGTGGTTGTGATACGATATGGGTAATTGTCAATTGATTAACGAAATCTGCACATTTCATGGCAATTAAGGAAACTGACAAAATGGAGAAATTGACTCGTATTTACATCATAACAGATCGGGATGCCCGATTTACTTCAAACTTTTGGAAATCACTCCATAAGTCTTTGGGAACTCGTTTAGACATGAGTACTGCCTATCATCCACAAACTGACGGTCAGAGTGAACGTACAATTCAAACGCTCGAGGACATGTTACGAGCTTGTGTCATAGATTTTGGTGACAGCTGGGAAAACCATTTACCGTTAGTGGAATTCTCTTACAACAACAGTTATCATACAAGTATTCAGGCAGCACCGTTTGAAGCATTGTATGGTCGTAAATGTCGTTCACCAGTTTGTTGGGCTGAAATTGGTGACAGTCAGATAACAGGTCCTGAACTAGTACACAAAACGACTGAGAAGATTGTACAAATCCGGAACCGTATGGCAACGGCTCGGGATCGACAAAAGAGTTACGCTGACAAACTTCGCAAGCCGTTGGAATTTCAAGTAGGAGACCGAGTTCTTCTAAAAGTGTCACCTTGGAAAGGTTTGACACAATTCGGCAAACGCGGGAAGCTTAGCCCACGATACGTAGGACCTTTTGAGATTCTGAAAAGGATTGGTCCGGTTGCGTATCAACTTCAATTACCGGATGAACTCAGTGGAGTTCATGATGTCTTTCATGTTTCGAACTTAAAGAAATGTCTTTCTGACGAGACATTGATCGTACCACTTGAGGAAATACAAGTAGACGAACAGTTACGATTCATTGAAGAACCAGCTGAGATTATGGACCGAAAGGTCAAACAACTCAAACAAAGCAAGATTCCGATAGTCAAAGTTCGGTGGAATTCAAGACGTGGTCCTGAATTCACATGGGAAAGGGAAAACCAAATGATGAAAAAGTATCCCCACTTATTCAAAACAACAACAAACATTATGAAGGTGCGTTAAATTTCGGGACGAAATTTCCTTCAACAAGGGGATGACGTGATATTTCACACTCTAACTATAAGCACAAACACCTTATACTATTGATTTCCTTGCAGAATGCAAACACAAACATTTCATAATAGTATATACATGATTGATTTCAAACAATGTACTACATTTCAAACATTTTGATGTACTACATTTCATGGTGGTACAGTCATGATCGGTTAAACAATGGTCGAGTTACATATAGAAGGAACCAGAATAAATGTGTAAGGTAAATTGACGAATACAGGGGCCCATGTTCTCGTGAATTTACAGGTACGCATGAATTTTGGAAGTTTCTATTTTGTCGTCTACATCCATACATTTTCATAGTAATATTGTATGATCAAACACGAACATTCACGGTTAGGTGTGCTAATTGGTGTGCACTCAAACAGTTACATAGAACGATCACACTTAGGTGTGATGTTGCAAACGTTGAACCTTGTGTGTGAGTACACACAAGCACAACAGCATGATCAGACATCACACTAGCACGTACAATTTGAAACCCACAACCCACAAGTAGTTTCCTAACTACTTCTAACATCTAGCAATTTTCTGGACGAAAATTCCTTCAACAAGGGGATAATGTGACAACTCGGCAATCCCGGTTAACACCGTTAGCCGGAAATTAACGGAAATGAGATGGAATAATACGAAATCAAATTATAAGGGTTAAATTTTATACAAAATAAATTATAAAACATTTAAATTAGAAGAATGAATGTTAAAATTATAATGAATGGTTAATTTTGACTATTAAAAGTCAAAATTCGGATTGATTAGCAAGGGAAATTCGAATTTCATGTTATAAAGCAATTGTGAAACGAATCAATCACTCAAATAACTTATAATGATGATTACCAACCGTTGTTATCAGTTATTAACCCATTAATGTTCGAATTAAATGGATTAATGAGCCACAAAGTGAAAACCGTTACTAGTGACTATCAAACTCATGAAATTGGATCATAATTCACGAAATTCGAACCACAGAGCTTCTAGTCGGCATCATTAGGTGCTTTTACATCCCACATTTCGATCACAGAAGTCTAAGAAGACGAGTTGGGTCGTGGGGTTAACCGAAATTCAAGCTTCAAGTTGATCTCCATCGATTTAACATCAAAACAGGTAACAAATTACTCATACACGTTCTAAAATGGCCTATTAAGAGTAAACCCATCTCAATTTCGGTTGATAACATCGAAAGATAAGATTTTTAATTCTAGAGTTCTTAATAGGAAACGATTTGGGGGTTTCTTATGTAATCGGGTTAATAGTCGAATTGAACCACATAGATAGATTCAGAATGATGCGTCTAAGGAAAGAACCATGTTAATTTGATATCACAATCTCGAATTAAACGATCTTTAATTCTAGGGTTCATCTCAAGAACCGAATTGGGGGTTTGAAATCTAATGAACTTGTTAATCAAATTAAATATTACAGAGAGATTCGGAACTCTCTTTTTATGGAAACACCTCTATCAATTTCATAAAAATATCACGAATTGTTCGAGCACGATTTCTAGGGTTTGTACTAAGAATGGAATTGGGGGTTTTCATGAAAACGGGGTTTAGAATCAAATTAAATGAACTGGTAGTTTCAGAAAATGCCGAACAAGAATAATCCTATGTTAATTGTAACAAACTATAACGAATTCTATGACATCTAATTCTATGGTTTCTATGAAAAACATTTTGGGGATTTTGATATAAATAGACTTAGTTTTTCAATTAAACGACTCAGATAGGGTCGAAATCTTCTGTTTAATGAAACCCCATGAGCTCAACATCTTTTATTAACCGATTTTATCAATTTGAAGCATGGGTTGAATGTTAGGTTCGAAATCCATGAAGTACGAATTGGGATTTTTTTTGGTTAATGTTTGAGTTAAAAACAAAACACATACATGGTCATTTGAATCCATAGAACAATAACCCCATGGATTTAGGACCGATCGAGTTCGAATTAGGGACCATCTGGGTAGTTCTTGGTTCGGTTATGGGGACAAAGGGGAAACCGAATTGTATGTTGTTTAAAACCATTTGAAATCAAACTATAACAAGAAACCTGAGTTAGGTCAATTGGTTTAGGCGCGTGTTGTTGGTCCAGGAGGTCCTGGGTTCGAACCCTGCCTCTGTTGGGCTTTTTAATTTAAAAACCATTTTGGTTTTTAACTCATAAATTATTCGTTCTAACTCCGTTTCGACCCGTTCGAGTTGCGTTGGTATCGTAATGAGAATACGAACAGTATGAAACAATAAAATTTATATTTTAACACGAAAACGAAATCGCGTATAATTACGCTTATTTAAATAAAATCGTATACGATCTATATGATTTTATTAAACGACTTTAAAAGTCACGCGTACTTACTTATACACGTTTCTAACAATATAACATACGTGTGTTGACACGTATGTGATTTCAAGCACAAAAAGACATCCCGAATAACACTAACTTATTGTTTAAACACAGATTCTTCGTAGAGGATTATCTACGCGAGTTCACGTGTGTTTGATCATTCTGCTACATTCAAAGGTGCGTACACGACCCCTTTTCTTATTTTAACTGTTTTGGGGGAGAAAACATGTGCAACAAACATTTTAGACACATATCACTTGCATGAGTTAGCTGTTTACTATAAGTGCAAACTTAGCATTACAAAGCCTTACATATCGAACCGTTTAGTTTGCCGTAGTGCAAAGCGTGGTAGTTGAAGATAGATCTATTGGGATTGACAAACCTCACTTGGTAGATGGGATCTATGCAAGTGTTTAACTGACCAAACACACATTACTATTGTTTATGCTAGACAATAGGGAAAAGGCTATCAAACATTACAACAGTCCGCTTCGGGGTCGACCGCTTATGTAAATAGTACAATGACTAGCTATCATGACTATGCAATGTGTGATTATGTGATCTACAAACATTTCTTACAAACAGCTTGTTTAAACATTTGGTGCAAATATTTGTGATTATTCATACAAACCTGTGTATGCACCAACCTTTGTGTTGACTTGATTTACATGTTTTCTCAGGACACTAAGGCACAAGCAAGGACAAGCAGGGACTAGGACGTTGAGTCTCATGCATACAGTTGTTGATTTAAAACATTGAACATTGTATTTATGGTTTTGCAAAAGTTACTTACTATTATTAGTTTTCAAATGCTTCCGCAAATGTTAATCTTTAATTTTACAAATTAAGACAAAAGTATTTTTGAAAATCATCTAGAGGTCTTCGTTATGTATAATGATCTGAGATCCTGGTTTGTTACGCCCTAAACGGTAAGATCCCGTTAGTTGAAATTTGGGGGTGTGACAATGATCGTTCTTTGCAAGGAGAATAAATGGGACTCCATCCGCATTTTTGAACCTATGTGGCTGACCAATCTATTAGACGAAGATGTCAAGACCCTTTACGGGTGTCAGATTTTCTTCGGCCTGGAAGACATGGAACAGGCTGTGCAGTATATGAAGGTCATCTGGGTATGCTTTGCTTTTAAGATGTCTTCCGGCTCTGATTTCATCCGGTTATTTATAGAACTAGATCCAAGGGTGAGTATG
Source organism: Mikania micrantha (assembly GCA_009363875.1). Lineage (NCBI taxonomy): Eukaryota > Viridiplantae > Streptophyta > Magnoliopsida > Asterales > Asteraceae > Mikania > Mikania micrantha. The sequence continues at coordinate 43,330,329 of CM018692.1, forward strand.
TAGATGCATTTTTGTCCCTATTTCATTATAATAGAATTTTGTGAATGTATAAAGCTTATATTATCAATGAATACAAGTTTTATCTACTGTTTAGTTGTTATTTAAGGTTTAAGCTTGAATTATATTGTTTGCTTGACCATTCTTACGAATGAGACCTAAGAATGAGTCCATTCGTACGAATGAACGCCTATCGAATTACTAGCTCATGCGAATGTGTCATTAGCATGACTCATTCATGTGAATGGCTCATGTGTCTGGGCCATCTGCACTAATGAGTCATTCGTGTGGCTCATTCGTACGAATGACCTCAGCCTATACATATCCTGCAAACAGAATGTTTCTGTAGTTGTCACATCACTCAGGATCATCCTAGGTTTTATTGCGTCGCCCCTGCTTCCAACTTCGAGATTTCGCCCGTGATTGATCGTTTCTTGACTCCGCGTTGACATTACACCATCTGTTGATCACGAGGTGCATTAATATCGATTGGAAAACCCTCGAATAGGATTCCACACTATTCGGAGGCACGCCTAGCAGATTCCGTTAGTAACCGATGCGTTCCCTAGGTCCTACAGTACACACTACTATGAAAGTTTTACCCAAGGAAAGAGTCATATTCACCTAGGTGATCTGAAATATGTTTTAAGAGACCTCTGTTGCAGATAATTCCTCAGTCACCGAACCTCATACGCTTTCTACAATTTTGGTTTTACTGTTTACGAGAATATGTAAATTCGTTTATCATATAGTTTCTCCATTTCTAGTTTTAATGTTTGTATTTATTTTATTTTATGTCTTTTAACATTTGCAAGAATTCCGTAATTCACAACACAATATTTATATTCTTGTACTAATTAGCATTCTATTTTTGTTTTTGTGTTCATAATTTGAGATGTTGAATTAATTAACGTATTATTCTTATTTAAATTTACGAATGTTGTTCCTATAAGCATCAAACAGATTTTTTAAATCCATTCTTTATTGTTCGTGTTTTAAAAAATGGATTCGGATTACAAAATATAAATATAAACATTTTAGAATTTTTAGTAATGCCATTTGAATTAACAAATGCACCTGCAGTTTTTATGGATATGATGAATCGAGTTTGTAGGCCTTATTTGGATAAGTTTGTGATTGTGCTTATTGATGATATTCTTATCTATTCTCGGAACCAACAAGAACATGCTCAACAATGGGAAACACCACGAACCCCAACTGAAATACGTCAATTCTTAAGACTGGCAGGTTATTATCTCCGATTAATCAAGAACTTTTAAAAGATAGCCTTGCCACTGACCACATTGACACAGAAAAATCAACCGTTTATATGGGGTTCCCAACAGGAGGAGGCATTCCAATTGTTGAAACACAAACTCTGCAACGCACCTATCTTGGCATTACCGGAAGGTACTGATAATTTCACAGTGTACTGTGATGCTTCTCGTCAAGGTCTTGGGTGTGTGTTAATGCAGAAGGATAAGGTAATTGCTTACGTTTCTCGACAACTAAAAGTACATGAGAAGAACTATACCACTCATGATCTAGAACTTGGTGCAGTGGTGTTTGCACTCAAGATTTGGAGACACTATTTATACGGAACTAAGTGTATTGTATACACTGATCACAAAAGTCTTTAACACATTCTAGATCAGAAAATGTTGAACATGCGACAAAGACAATGGGTAGAACTTTTAAACGATTATGATTGTGAAATTCGTTATCACCCAGGCAAAGCGAATGTCTTAGCCAATGCCTTGAGTCGCAAGGAACGAGTCAAACCTTTACATGTGAAAGCGTTAGGAATGACTATTCAAACCAGTCTAATTCCTCAGATTAAAGAAACTCAGCAACAAGCTTTACAAGCAACGAACTACCCTATTGAGGAGTTAAGAGGATTAGACAAACAACTTGATACCAAAGCTGACGGAGTGCTGTATTTCAAACGCCGAATTTGGGTTCCTTTATTCAGTAACTCTAGAACAATCATCTTGGATGAGGCTCACAAATCCAGGTATTCTGTTCATCCAGGTGCTAATAAAATGTATAAAGTTCATAGAGATTTTTACTAGTGGCCTGGAATGAAGAAACACATAGCAGAATACATAGATCGATGTTTAACATGTCTCAAAGTTAAGGCTGAACATCAACGACCTTCTCAGTTATTGCGAGAACCTGAGATTCCCATGTGGAAATGGGATCAGATCTTTATGGATTTCATTACTAAATTACCCAGAACATCACGTAATCATGACTCTATATGGGTTATCATTGATCGCCTTACTAAAACTGCACATTTCTTACCCATCCGAGAAGATTATTCCATGGATCTACTCGCTAAACTCTATGTTAATGAGATTGTATCTCGACATGGAGTACCCATCTCTATCATTTCTGACAGAGATAGTCGATTTATGTCACGATTTTGGAAAACTCTTCAGAATGCTCTGGGCACACAAATCAATATGAGCACAGCTTATCATCCGCAAAAGGACGGGCAAACCGAACAAACAAATAAAACTTTGGAAGACATGCTCAAAAGCTGTGTGACTGATTTTGGAGGTAGCTGGGATATTCCTCTTCCACTTTTCGAATTTTCATACAATAACAGCTACCATACTAGTATTCATTGCGCTCCATTCGAAGCACTTTATGGACGCAAGTGTAGATCACCTATCTGTTGGTCAGAAGTAGGTGAAAATTAGATCATAGGCCCACAATTCATTCACGAAACAACTGATAAGATCTCACTTATTCAAGAACTAATTAAAGTTGTTCGTGATCGTGAAAAGAGTTATGCTGATAATCGTCGTAGACTTTTACAATTCCAAATATGTGATCGAGTAAAGCGATTCATCCTTCCCGAACGCAGCATACAACTCTCCGTTGTACTGCGCTCTCCAAGTGTTGAAAGTTTCACCTTGGAAGGGCATTTTCAGATTTGGAAAGCGAGCTAAACTCTCACCATGATTTGTAGGGCCATTCAAAATTCTTGAACGAATCGGATCAGTTGCCTACAGACTTGAATTACCTCCTGAACTCAGTAACATTCATGATGTCTTTAATGTATCAAATCTGAAAAAGTGCCTAGCTGACGAATCATTGATCGTACCTCTCGAAGAGATTCAAATTGATGACAAACTTCAGTTCAGTGACGAACAAGTAGAGGTGATGGATCGAGAAATAAATGTGTTGAAACGTAGTGGCATACCAATTGTCAAAGTCTGATGGAATTCACAACGTAGACCTGAGTATACGTGGGAACGTGAAGATCAGATGAAATGAAAAATACCCACACCTATTCTCATAAACGATTGTCATCAAGTAAGTCTTCACTAAATTTCGAGACGAAATTTCTCTAACAGGAGGAGACTGTGACAATTGCAATTGATAATTACGTCATCAATGATGTGAGCACATTTGGTCGTTCTGGATATCCACATTGATTTAGCTATTGTAATTATTACAGGTTGGTAGTACGCAAGAAATGATGAATGTAGGCGAAAACCGTGCGCGAAACGGAGTTACGGATTGTCCGGAATCGCGAAACGAAGAAAATCCAAAAATTTGAGAAAATTGGTGCCAGGCGGTACCCTAGCCCCAATGCTTCTAGCTAGGCGGTACGCCTGGAGTCCACGAAAAGATCTTGAACCTCTCTCTCTCTCTCTCTCTCGCGAGCTACGCCATGGACCAAGCGGCCACGTGGGGCGGTGTGCCTGGCAGGTATTGAGGCGGTGGATCATAAGAAAACTCAGTTTTTCATGCATAATTCATCCAAATCATTTTCATTCGCTTCTGCTCGACTCTCAGACGACGAAAAACCAATTTTCATCGTTCAAACTCAGTTATAAAGGTTCCTAAACGTCCGGATCGCACCAAGGAACGTTTCTACAAGTTCTGATCGTTGTTTTACAACCAGAAATCCGTCTGATTAGTTAACAGTTAGTTTTAACCTTCTAGCTTGATAATGGTTGATTAGATCTTGATTTTAAATGTAACGATATAGTTAGGGTTGTTTATTATTGCCTAGATAATGGATAGGATTGATTATAAACGAAGAACCCGATATGTTAACCGATAAATCCTTGTTTTGATCCGTTGTAATGACCGGTTTGCATGAAATCATAACTATGATTATAATGGTTTAAACCATTTGATTGTGACAATGTAGGTGATTAGTTTGATTAATATTTGAAATGCAAGATTAAATCTAAGTGTTTCAAACTAATCGCAATCATTAACATACTCATTAGAATGATTATCTGATGTTTATGATAACAGTCAGATTAGTATGTTAAACATGGTTATTAAAGCTATTCTAATGCTACATTGTGATATTTCATGATATTTGGGTAATCAATAACAAGGATTGATCATTCCTAAGCCATTAATCTGTCTAGAAACTGTTTTCGCATTATAATCAACAACATTAACTATTTAGTTAATTCGAGATTATTCTGATTAATCAAGTGTGTCATCAACCTTGTATTAGGAACCTGAATCAGTATAGGTTCCTACATTTTCATACATTGTATGATATGAGACTAAAATAATTAATTAAAAACCTAATATCGGTTTGATGACTTTCAAGGCAATGTCTTTGACATTGGACGTTCAGAAAAATCTAATCAGTAAGTTCAACCATAAATAACTAATTAAACATAAATTAATGCATAATCATCCTATTATTACCAGTTTGTGTGATATTCTGCTACCAGTGAGATACATGTGAGTTTCGTACAACCCCTTTTCTTTTTAATGTTTTACAAACACCTGGGTATCACTTTGGAACTTTTCAGAACTATATGTTATGTGTCACTGCTATCTATGTGATTTCATGTGATTTGTTGAGAACTTGTGGATTTCATTGGATTTTTCCTGTAGAACAGAACTCTATCATAGAACTTGAAAGTCCTCATTCCTGAACTGTATCTAGTGAACCCATGTGGGGCCGAACAGGAAACAATGACAGTACTATCGGCCGACAACCCATTTTCTGGGAGCTTGCAACTCCCCTTGGTGTAAATGTTTGTTATCTCTTTCCAGAACTTCTTAATGTAGTGATCGACATTAAGACAATGAGTCACTAAGATATATACCGACGGGTAGTATCTTTATAGAACGAGAACGGAGTAGTCTGAAAGGAACTAGATACGGGTCCCATGGTTATCTGGAACTGAAATTTTGAGAACATGCATATCATATTATATTGTTGAACTTGAACTTTACGATCTCACCAGCTTTGTGTTGATATTTTAAACTTAAAACTTTTTCAGGAAGACAGTGACCACCGGGTGAGGATGCACTTCATACACTTGTAATTAAATAAATCAGATAATGTAATAAACTTAGTTTATATATTGTAATGTTGATTGTGATTACGAAATCCTTGGTAATGTATTTATTTTAAATTAATCTGTGTGCTGTGATATCGGATCAAGTAAGTCACACCTCATCTCTGAGACATCACCACTATGCTTCCGCAACCTTCTAAGTGACATCATCAACAAGTGACGAGAGGTGGGGGTGTGACATGAAGTGATTGAGAAAAGTATGAAGAAATTTAAAATCAAGAATTTGGATTGATTGCTCCTCCTTCAACTCTATCAAATATCAAAAGATCAGCTGCTACAAACAAATCAAAAGGAAACAATCATAAGAAACATGTGGATGATTTTGAAAATAATGACATTACATTGAAAGTAAAATATGCAGATCAAAAGGCATTATGTTTAGCTTTTCTATCTACTTATCAAGACTATTTGAGTTGAAATTTGTCTGAAGCAGAACTTACTCTTGATGAGATTGATGAACTTGATCTTGAAGATCTTTATGAAATGGATCTTAAATGGCAAACTTCAATAGTAGCAACTAGAAACAAAATATTTTTCAAGAATTGTGGTCATATGTCCTTTAACAAAGATTCACGAGTTGGATTTGGTAAAACAAAGGTGAGATGCTAAAATTGCAATTTGTATGGTCATTTTTCAAAGGAATGCAATGCTCCCAGATTAACGAAACAATTTACAAGTAATCAGAGATTTTCATTTTCAAACAATCAAGGTTTAAAGCCAACAATTCAATGTTTTCAAAGAAACGACAGTTAAAGTGATCGAAGACAACAAAATCAAAATCAATCTGGAAATCAGAATAAAGAAAAGGCTAGAACACCTCCATCTACATCTCTAGTATCTTAGCATGATGAATACTATAATTGAAGCTCATATGCAGAGGATGTTCATCATACAAATTTTGCTTTAATGGTTGATTTAGCTGAAATTCCTCGAGTGGTCCTTCAAAATGCATGTCCTGAGAAATACAAAGAAATCATTCAGCGGTGCAGGGACATAATAAAGATTTAATTAATAAAGTCTAAGAGGTGGAATCTAAAAATGCCCAGCTGATCAAAGAATATCAAATTTGGGATAAAAATGTCAAGTCTCAAAATGTAGACATTGGAAAACATAAGACTAAAAAAGTCAATCAAAACTTGAAGAATCTACAAGCCCTTGAGGAACTTCAGCTAAGAATGATCCTTCTTTGAATGAAATTAAAATAGACCAATTTAAATTTTCATCTAAAGTTCTTCAAGGGCTTGTAGATTCTCAAATTCAAAACAAAGTTAAAACTGACATATTATATAACGATGTTCCTCCTCCATTCAATCGTAGTTACACTCTTACGTCTAAATCTTGGGCAGAAATGTTATCAGAGAAGCAATTGAAGAAGAAGTAAAGAAAATCATAGAAACTGCTTCCAATTCAATTAAACCTCAAAGATTGAAACATTTGTTTAAACAGATTCATTAAAACTTTCTTCAGGACAACCTATCAAAATTTCATCCAATGATGTATCTCACGACGTAGAAAGAAATCTCTCTATTCCTTTATCAAAATTTGTAAATGGGGGATTTATTTTATGAAGTTTTTACATAAAAAATGCTACTCCTCTCTTTACAAATACTCGTAGTTTTTCGGCACCTCATGAGGATGGAAAAGAAAAGAAAAAGAAAAATACCAGAAGGGGAAAGAAAAAGAAATATGTCAAGATTGATTATTTGGAGATTGATCAAGATGATTTTTAATATGATTCTTCAATTCAAATGTCTTCAATCTCTCAAAACGAAATTTTCATGAATTAATTGTCAAATTTGTTTTCATTCAAATCATTCTACTATGGAATGATATTACAATCCACAAAACAAAAAACCAAATTTTCAAGAAGCTCCAGCACTTGAAAGAACATTCAAATGAAATTTATAATCCAAATTTTGAGGATTATTATAGTGACTACATCAAAGACACATAAATTGACAAACATGGTTGTTCATACTTTAATGGAAGCTCTTGGATTCCACCATCCTTTCATCATCAAAAATCAAAAATTCATCAAACAAACGATTTTCAATATCCATTCAAAACAGTAGCTAGTACAAATATTTCCAAATGTTCAATGTAAAATAGATGATGAATTTTATTATGATTTCTATCTTAGAAAGAAGAATAATCTGATGAGGAAATCCAAAGATAGTTCCTTTAATCAGTCTGAATCAAGACATGTGTCTCCAAAAAGAGTAACATTTGTCAAAGAACCATCTGTTTTAAATAACAAAGGCAAATAAAAAATGCCATAGGTATCAAACCTACAAGTGTCTCATCAGAAACCTCCATAAAGAAACAATTGTGGAAACATGTTAATGATAAATGTAAAACTGGTGGACTTCCAACAGCTGAAAATTTTTACACCACTGGATTGTCATATCAAAAAATCCCCATTATTGATGCCTCTAGACAACCCGAGACCGTCATGGGTTGGGTTTCTAATTCTAACTGAGTTTCTTTGCTGTGTAGGGACAATCAAGAATTTCAAGAAATATCTGGCATGTTGAAAGTGGTTGTTCTCGGCACACTCAGTTGACTTATTTTAAAAGCATTAATTGTCCCAATGTTATATCTAACATTTGGAGGTGATCAAAAACAGGAATGTTACAGGAATTGAAACATGACAAAAGAAAAAATCAGTTTTGAACATATCAATTATGTGCCTGAGTTGAAGCACAATATTTTACGCGTATCACAAATTTGTGACAACAAGTTTTCAACCCATTTCACTAATACTTAATGTATAATGGAATGCATGGATTTATTATTCTAGATGAATTTGAAAACTCCAAAATAGCATCGTGTGTACTTAATGGATATGATGTAGACCCCACTGAAGTTACTTTGTTTATTCTCTAAAGCTTCTTTCGATGAGTCATAGTTATGGCATCAAAGGCTTGGGCACACAAATGAGGGCATGTCCCTCCAGAGTCCCGGTAGCGAATTTTACTTTGTTCTCCTCAGAACACTCGCACATGCAGAAGACCGACTCGGCCTTCTTAATTCATCGGAGCAGTCCCACAGCTCCTTCTGATCCCTTGAATGTATGAGGATGGTAGCTAAGAAAAGTTTTGAATGAGCATCCTTTTGAGTTGTTGCGAGACCTGTTGTATGTTCCTCTTGTTTCACTGTTTGAGTGTGCGGCCTCATAATCTGAAATGACTTTGTTAACTCTTTGTTCTACAATGGCTTCGATAGTCGCAGAACCGATTGATTGGTTGTTAGTGCACACATACGTTCCTCGGCTAGCCATTTGTTAGTATCAATAGACAATAGATATTGTATTAATTACTGTTAGAGTTAGTTGTGTGTTAGCATGCACAGAGAGGATTCATCATAAGTTCAAAATATCATTTCATTAATAGTTTCCTTAAAAGGTACAATCATAACTTTCAAGAGATTACTACTACGAAAATGATTTGTATGAGCACAATTCGCTCATGTTGGTTCTATAAACATTAAATACAATAAGGAAGTAAACCACTCGATGGAAATAGTGGAGTTCGAATCTCCATTAGCAGCGGTGTACTACACAGTTTCCCTGGTGGGTGTAGCTTATCATTTGAATTTGGCAGAATTCGTATGTACCTATAAATTCACGATTATGTTGGCCACCATAATAGTCAATTTATCTTACACAGTCATTCTAATTCATTCAATATCAAGCTACTAAACACCTTACGGTTTAAAGTTTGCTTCCTTAGTGTCGATACTAACGTTACAATCCACAAGTATGAGTAATTTTTCTGGTTTACACTCAAGAAAGAGGTTGGGAAAGGCGTTCGATTCGAGTTAGATTATGCTAGTGAAGTCTTCTTCAGAGCATAGAAGAGTTCCCTTTGGTCTTGTGTTCGCCTTTTCGCTAATCCCCTTGCACAGGTCGCATATGTAGTTGAGTGTTAATGCCCACTAATGGTGCTAAAGGCATGTTCGTAAGAGTTAGATTAAGTCAAAAAACATATTGGTAAACTATGCACATAATGTGCTGTGTGAAACTACTGTAGTGTCTAAGTGTAGAGCTATGGCTATAGTCTAAGTTTACTACACGCAAACCTTGTTCTCTATAACCAAGGCTCTGATACCAGTCTGTCACACCCCCAAATTCCCACGTGTGGTGTCTGACTGCTGGGCGTGACATGGCCATAATAACAGCTCTCAGTCATATAGAACGACTCTATATGAGTTGTACATATACACGATTTTGTAAGTAAACTCAAATTTCATTAATAAAGCAATGGAATATGTTAAATGTTTTGCATCGGAAAATATAAGTTTAGCAGCGGAAATGAAAATTGTCTAAACATTACGCTGTTCAAAATACAAAATCATGACAATGTTTACTCTATATGTTAGAATGCATGCAAGACTCCTCATTAGTCCTACTCCATGTGCATCCTAGTATTGTGCGTTTCGATTACCTGAGAATACATGCGAAAACGTGTCAACAAAAAGCTGGTGAGTTCACAGGTTTAAGTAGTTGAAAACAGTAAACAGATATATACTGGGTATGTTAAGTTGTTGGATCTACGATCCCGAGTGTGCCAGTTCGTCTTACCGAAACTTAGACTTGTTTTTTGGCTCCCCGGGTTATCGCGGTACCCAGCAAAAGCTTGATATTACACTCAGCGTGACCTCCAGGCATAGCTATCGTTGAGTGGGGTTGTCAGGCCCAGTAGTACTACGTAATAAAGACTTGTTTGTTACACAACTAACGGTAAGCATGTGAGGACTTTTCTTGCGACATAGTTACACTCAAAATAGTTTTACAACATACTAGTCATACATCTAAAACAGTTGCATAATTTTCTCACCCCAAAAGTTTGACAAACAGTTAAGTATAAAAGTGGGGTTGTAAACTCACCTGATTTTAGCACTGATGTCATTCTTGTGAACGGTTTGTATGTTCGCCCTTAGCGGTTACCTGTATCACATAGGTGTTGTGAGTTCGTGTTCACATTCATGTTCGTCTCTCTAGACCATTTTTGTGTCCAAACAACTCTAAGTTGTTGTGTTGGTCGTGTTGATCGTGTTGACTGTGTTTGACTTAACGATCCGTTGGTGATTTTGTTTAGTTTAAATGATCGTTTAACGTGCGTTTAGTGTCGCGTGATACGTGTAAGCAGATAAATTACATTGGTGGAATAACTTACTATTTATAGTAAGTTTCCGTTTTAGGAAAGTTTCATTTTTTGGCAAGTCCACATAGAATTCACTTTCCATTTATCCTAGCATGAATAATTTGCCTATATGATCATGTTATCTCATAGCATTTAGTCACACATAGTAAAATAATCATGTTTCTTGTTTAAAAGTTAATATTTATAGTAAGTTGTAGCAATTTATACATTTCTCCAAAACTAATGAATCAAGTTCATCGATAATCATTATCCTAGTTCTAAATAATCGTTTTAACATGCATGTTACAACCAACATATATTATTCACCAGTTTCATAGAATAAAGTTACTATTAATAGTAACCTATGTAAAAACTCATATTTCATTGTTTCTATTAAGTCACAACTCCTAATATCATCACATTAAGTTCAAAGAATCATGTTAAGCATGCAAATAGTATCATATGCATCATCCTTTAATCATTTGCAACTCAAAAGTTACTAAATATAGAAATAATGGTGTAAATCACATTTAAACATGAACTTTTAACAACTATCATGCCAAAATCATCGTTTTAATCTTAAATCGTTATCTTAATCACATGCATGTTCCTTATTTCACGAATCATCAAACACTAGTAACATAAAAGATACTAAATATAGTAATAAACCTAAATACCCATTTCTTGACAAAAATAACCATACTAGATCTTGCAAAATATCTCAAATATCATTTATAACAACATTTCATCATCAAAAATTATGTAAATCTAGGTAGATCATACATGCATGCAACTACAAATGGTCATTTCGACATTATAGCCAAAATAACCCATAAATCTTCAAACAAATCATCATGGATCATCATCAAATCACCAAATCAGTAGCACAATCATAAAATCACAGATTCTAATAAGCCAAAATTTGTGCATGAGACTCCCAAGTGTTTGTGTGTCGGTGTTTTGATGTGCATGTGGGTTTTAATGAAGTTTTAGTGTGAACAAGCCATGAAACTACCTTCTAAGAAGCTTAGATCCCTGAGTTTATGCAAGAATTGCAGCTCCCATGCTTTAGAACCTCGTGATGAAGGTTGTCATAGATGCTACAATGAAGAGGTGGTGGTGGGTGGTCTTCTTCTAGCCTCCTTCAAGCTTCCAAAGCTTCTACCTCAAAAATGGCTTCCACAATGATGTTCTTTGAGTTTCCAGAGGGCTAGTAGGTGTTTAAGGTGGGTTATGACGAGTAGAATGCGTCTGGGGTTAGAGAGAATGATGATAGTAGCCTAGGAATTATTTTTGAGAGGTTTAAGAAGATTTTTGTGATTCTGGTCTGCCATGCATATCGCCTAGCGTGCACGCGCGAGGCCATGCGTAGTGGTGGATTAAAATAATCCGGATATCACTAATTAATCCGCGTGCAACGCCCCGAGTGGAGGCGGCACTCTGGGCGTATCGCCTGGTGGTTTGTTTGAGCCCAATTGGCCCAATTATGTTGTTTAAGCTCGTTTTTCGCGTATTTCTCGTCTAAGATCATCATTTTGAGACTAATGAACGTTGTTTAACTTGTTTTAGGTTCCATAAAACTTAATTTTTGTTATATTCATTTGTCGTTCGTTTATTTCACCAACGTTCGTTAGACAAGACACGTGCATGTGTTTTCCAATAATTCCTACAATTATCACTTTATTGTGTGTGTTTGGACAGTTGTGCCACGTGCCACACTAAATTCACTAATTCTAGTGCAACGTAAGTAATAATAATATAAATTATTATTACAATTAATAAAATGTTGACCTTGAAAATACAAGGTGTCACATAAGGTTTCCAGTTTTTGTGTCCAAGTCCATTGATTTGCGTGGTCTGAAGATAACTAACCTCCAACATATAGTATGGTTGTTGAATAGAAAGTGGATCATCTGTCGTTGCCATATGTTATACTGATTGCGAAAGAGGATAGGAGGTTTAGTGGAAGAACCTAGGTTATCAATGTCTAAGGCTATAAACTAATTATCAACTGTTTTTAACTTAAGAGAAACTTGAAGAAATCGATAGAATAGTGATTTTCCAATCCTATTATTAGAATGATTTCGAATATTAGCATGAGTTTGATGGTTAAACTTATCATTTGTTTCATATTTGATGGTTAAATTGAAATATGATGAATCCTGCTCTTATACCAGTTGTTGGATCAGCATGTATGCAGCACTCAAACAAGAATGTTTAGGCCATTAACAAGTTATTGATTATTGATTGGACTATGTTACTGATTTTGTTAATGAACTCCCTCTCAGATTTTGCTCGAAATAGTTTTCTTGCTAAGGACGGTTTTTCTTAGGGTCTTCAGAAAACACACACAAGACAGAATGAACATTCAACGAAAAACCTTAATTAGACAGAGAATGTCGGGGATTAAATACCCAAAAATTAAAGTGGGGTGACGTCACCATGATAGTGACGTCTAACAGAAAAATACACAACCACAAAATAAAGTTACAAGCACTGAATAAAGTATAATTACAACAGCGGAATAAAGCCTAAACTAAATTATTTAGTGGTTCTTCAGTCTTTAGTCTTCAGCGGTTTTCTTCTATTCTTGTTCATCCGCTGTTGTGTTCCTCATCTGCTGTTGTATTCCTTAGTTCTTGATCCACAGTTATTCTTCAAAGGGGGTTCCGTGGTGGGGGGGCGGGTTTAGGGGTTGTTCTTATGTGGTTGGTGTTCAGTGGTTGCTCATCAATGGTTGTGGGTTCCATGGTTGTCCTTTCATGGTTGAGGGTTCAGTGGTTGGGGGTTCATTAGTTAAGGCTTAGTGGTTAAGGCTAAGGGTCCAGTGGTTAGGATCAGTGTTTATTTACAGTGGTTAAGGCTAAATATTTAGTGGGTAGACTTACTGGTTATTTACAATAATTAAGCGTTAAGATAGGGGACAATGCTTATGGTTCATCAACCCTCATTTTTCCAACACATGCCGACTTTTTCGATTGTTGAACAACTCAATAATCTGAACAGTTTGGTTATTAGGTTGATGGAAAGGAGCCATCTACAAGATTTGGCCGTTGCACAGCTTACATAGAGAGTTGTTGATCAAGATGCTATGTTGTTGCAATCGGATGACCGAAATTCCGAGCTTTCGGTAAGAAATGTTGAACTTGATGCCAAATTGCTCAATTTAGCTGAAGATCAGCTAAAACTATCCCTCATAATCTAAGGTCATGAGGACCAGATTCTTAGCCTAGAGTTGGGCAACAAACTTCATTCAGACGCCCATGAGGGTCTGAAAGACAACACTCCACGGATTGAGGTGAAACCATTTTCTACTAAATCTTATTCAGATGAAGAAGATGAAGAAGACGAGGAGAAAGTGGATATGGTGGTTCAGATGACGAGGATGGAGGAGATGACGAGGACGGAATGGGAGATGCCCTTTGTAGATGCATCTGGAACTACATGGAAATTTGCCAAGGCTGAGCAGAGGCACAATAAAAAACAAGAGAAAGCTACTAAGTCCTCCGCCGATCCTTCGGAGATGAACAAGGCGACCGAGGAAGTAGATGTTGGGCCTGTGAACAGATTGAACAAGAAGCTGAACATGATTTCAGACAGTCAAGGGATTGTACATCATTTGGTGAGCTACGATAAGGAAGAGTAAGAGATAGTTCACTGCCTCGCTAAGGAGAAAATAAGCGAGTTTTTATTCTTGAATCCTGACGATATATTTGTGGACCACACTGCTATCCATGCTTCTGATCTCCCCACACCCGAGAACTTCAACAATGCCAATGAAGTTTTGTTTTAAGACTTGAATCAAACAGAGCCATCCACGTATACCTCTACAGACAAAGAAGTGTTGTAACACCCTGAATTTTTCTAATACAAGTTATTTGATATTACGAATGCGTAACGAATAATAAACTTGTAGGAAAATAGACAAAATGTAAACTAAGCTAAGTTCACGAAATGGATACTCGAATTGAATTTCGAGAACCCCAGGTTCTCGAAAATGACCCAATTTCGAGTACCCTTTTCGGGAACCTTGCCTATATATATGAGTGCCTTGAGAAACGTGCTAACCTTTGGCTGGAAGCATTCTCTCCCAAGTACTCAAAAGAGGGCTGTTCGTGAACCACCATGAACGACCTTTGAGCAACCAAACTAAGTGGGAAACACACGGGAAGCTACCAGAAGGATCATCTAACATCAAGTAAGTGTTTTATGCAAGAAAGTTATGATTTTTATACGAAAGGGAAATTATGCATAAAGCTCACACCTTTATGCATTAAGTTAGAGACTTTTCGGTTCCAATGCGTTGGTAAGGCCATGAGGAACCAAGGACTAGCTCCCCAGAGTCTTGGATAGACTTCTGAGTTGTGTTATATAGAAAAGATGAGTACTCGAAAGTTTACACAAAATGGAGTATCCAAACTCAGTTCGTGAATCACAATTTGAGAACATCAGTTCGTGAACCGGGTTTCGAGAACTTAGAATCGGGAACCCTAAGGTTCGAGTACTAGGGGTATTTCGAGAACTCTATGAGTTCATGAACTCCAGGAGCTTCGTGTACATGAGTACTTGATGAACTTCAAGTGTTTCGAATACTTAGCTAAGTTTCGAGAACTTGAACTTATAAGGGGGAACTAGTAGGCGATGAAGACTTAGAATAAATTTCACGTCTAAGAATGGAATGTAATGAGACGATGTAATAATGTAGGTTCTTGAGTCTTAGCTAAGGAGTTCGGCTAAGAATACAAGGAGCTACTGTCAGGTGGGTTCTAGAGGCCCTATTTCAACACCTTGTGTGAAATTATGTTTTGCGCTGACATACGTGCTGGTGATATGTTTAAGATGTGTTATGATGCAGTGTTCATATGCTATGATGATGAAGGCTTGACGTATGGTGAAATATACAAGGGATATGCTAAGTATGATGAATGAATGCATGATAAATGAGTTATGTTAATGAATAATATGAGGATGACTGTACGATCACATGCATTATGATGATAGTTATAGAATGTTATGATAAGATCCTAGGTTACTAGGATGGAAGCCTTATATGATTATGATGATAATATGACATGTAATGATGCCATGATGTTTCGATATGAAGATAGTGATGCTATCATGACATGTTTATGATGCCATGATGACTATGATGAATGACGTTATGATGCTAGCATGAAATGTTATGATGATTATGAGGAATGATGATATGATGCTAGTATATCATGTATGATGAATGGGTGATATTCCCATACTTGTTATCGGATATATATGAATGATGCTCCAGTACGTGTGCTGAGTAAGTATGAAAGTCAACCTAACTATAACAGGATATAAGACTCGATCGGACTATAAACATAGAGCCAATCGGGCTATAAACACGGAGTCGACCGGACTATAAACATGGAGTCAATGGACTATAAATATGGAGCCGATCGGGCTGTAAACAGGGAGCTGATCCGGCTATAAACAGGGAGCCGATCGGGCTATAAACATGAAGCCCATTGGGCTATAAACATGGTAAGAGTCGATGGGACTCTAAACATGGAGCCTTGTGCCGGTATAAGCCCAACGGTCATGTTAATGATAGTGGAAGCATGATTATCATGATGATGACGTTTATGGTGCTTATGTGATAATGTTATGGTTTATGTAAATAAATTGACATTTTGTGTTAAAATTGTTTAACTCACCAAAAAATTTACGATGTTTTATGAAAACTAGAATTCACCAGCGTAAGCTGATATTTTAGCATGTATGTCGGGATAAAGATAAAGCAAGGGGATGCGTGGAGCTTGGGGCATAGGATTTGAGGTCCGGTGGTTGGGCAATCATGAATGTCCTGATACAATCTGTAACACCCGAAAATTTAGCACCTTAATGATAAACGTGCGAGATTTCGGTAACTGTTTATGTTCGAAGAATTGCGTTACCAAAGAAATAAGCACATTTGATCGTGCTTGAAATCCACGATGATATGTGTGACAACTCAAAATTCTCAGGTTAGAATCATAACTCGAAAATGAAGAGAATGAGTGTAAGCGAAATCGTGAAACGAGGCTCCGATTTCAAGATACACTGAATCGAATATAGAAATAGATTAGAGGTCAAATATTTTGAACTCTTTAAGTCTTGAGATTATAACCATTTGAAAGAGCTCGAAAAATCGTGAACGTTGGCGAAAACCATGCGCAAAACGGAGTTCGTATGCTCCCGGAATCGCGAAACGAAGATAAGATCAAGATCTGGCCGCCATGGGGCCGCGCATTACGCCCCAAGTGGGGGGCTGGAGTGGGGCGATGCGCCTAATGTCATCAGATCGCGATTTTTGCTTAAAAAGTCGAATTTTTTTCTAGAAACCATATCTCAACCTTATCTTCGACGATTTCAGCCATCCCACACACGAAAAATCAGTTCTAAGCCATCAAATCTTCAAATTTGAAGCCTCTTGATCAAGTGGATCGCATCAAGGATCGTTACTACAAGTTCTGATCATCGTTTTACCCGCAGAACGCCGTCTGAATAGGTAACGGTTCATTCTAACCTTCTAGATTGATTATGATTGATTAAATCTTGTTTTTGAACGTGATGATATAGTTAGGGTTGTTGATTATTGCCTAGATGATGGCTAGGATTGATTATAAGTGAAGAACTCGAACTGTTAACAGGAAAATCCTTGTTTTGAGCCGTTGTAATGCCCGGTTTGCATGGAATCATAACAATGGTTATAGTGGTTTAAACCATTTGATTATGACAAGGTAGATGATTAGTTTCATTAATTTTGATATGCAAGGTTAAATCCAAGTGTTTCAAACTAATCACAATCAATAACAAGGGTTGATCATTCCTAAGCCATTAAACTGTATAAAGACTGTTTTAGCATGATAATCAACAACATTAACTATTTGATGGCTGTTAAGGCAAGGTCTTTGACATTGGACGTTCAGAAAAGATTTAATCAGTATGTTAAAACGTATATAACATATTATACGTAAACTAATGCAGAGTTATACCATTAGCACCAGTTGTGAGTGATCTCGCTACCGTGAGACATCAGGTGAGTTCTAGACGCCCTGTTTTTATGTTTAATGTTTTGGGCTGGCATACATGCTTAACGTTATGTTCATGATATTATGTGCTTAAGATGACGATAAATGAATAATGATATGCCATGACTATGTGTGCGTGTTAAGGTGTTAATATGATTTGTACATGATGATATGCTAAGTATGATGTGTTGATATTAGTAAGACATGATGATGAGAGGTATGATAACACGCTATGAGGATAATTACAGATGTTAAGCTATGATGAAATCCTAGGATGCTAGGATGAAGGTATGATGTAGAATGCGAGGAATGGGTTCTATTGTAACATGTAAGTGATGACATGATGATAAAGATGCTAGCATGAGATATTATGATATGATATGTGCCTTTGCTGCTAAGGCATAAGGCTATGATGATAAGATGCTAGTATGAAAAGTTCATGAATGCCAGAATGTATGATCTGATGATATGATGATAGCATGATATATATTCATGGCTAGGATGTTATGATAGTATGATGAAATGATACTGGCATGACATGATATGATGATTCCTAAGATATTAGGACAACATAATGATGTCATGATGATAAGAAACTAGCATGAAATGTTATGATGTTATGATGAATACGAAAAATGATCATATGATGCTAGTGTGTCTAGAATGATGAAGGAATGATGTTCCTATACGTGTTATAGGAAGATGAATGTATGATAGTCAACCACGACTATAACTGGGTATGAGAGTCAACCCCGACTATAACTGGGTATGAGAGTCAACCACGACTATAACTGGGCATGATAGTCGTTATGAGTTATCCTACGTTATTAGGATAACGTTACGATGTTATGCTGACTAATGATATAGTGCTAGCATAACATGTCATGATGAATGAGGGTTGCTCCCGTACTTGTTACGGGATGAGTATGACGTAGCTCCCATATTCGTATGGGGTAAGTATGGTAGCTCCAGTACTAGTTACTGGGTAAGTATGGTAGCTCCAGAACTTGTTACTGGGTAAGTATGGTAGCTCTAGTACTTGTTACTGGGTAAGTATGGAGTCTTATGCCGGTATAAGCCATCAATTTCGGTTGATGTGTTAAGAAGTCCTGTGAAGGAACATGCAGAAGTCCTGTGCAAGAACAGGCCTGTCGACTATGTGTCGTCAGTTCAGTTAAAGAAATCTTAGGCATGCTTGAGTTATCAGTTGCGGGTTGATAGTGTTATAGAAATCTTATACATGTATGAGTTATCAGCTGTGTGTTGATAGTTATAGAGTCTTGTGCTGCACAAGCCTGTTTGACTTTAGGTCAGCAGTTGACGGCGAAATTCCTTCACCGTATGAATGATGTTATGAGGATATATATGTTATGTAGGTATGCTATGAGGAAAGGCACATTATGTGTTTAAGCTATGTCATGTGAAGTTATGTATGTTATGAATAAGATATGTTATGTTATGTGATGATGTTTAATGTTAAGTATGTTTTAACTTAACAAAACGTTTATGATGTTTTACGAAAACTATAACTCACTAGCGTAAGCTGACTTGATTTAGCATGTATGTCAGGTTAAGCTATGGTCAGAGAAGGCAAGGAGCTCGGGCATCCAGATAAAGAGAGTTCGGTGGCATTGGCAATCAATTATGTTTTAATTAAGACATGATTTCATGTTTGACAAACTATGTTTTAAATTCCGCTGCTATCTATAAAAGTTTTTAGTTTAAGGGCTATGTGTTATGACGAGACCAACGTACGTGAGGTCGCCGGGAGTCGGGGCCTCACAAGTTGGTTTCAGAGCCATAGTTTGAGAGATCTTGGCGTCCCAAATGCCAAGACTTAAACTGAAAATGGGATTAAGTGATGCGGATTGCCAACCACGGATGAACGGATGCCACGAGCTGAATGTTATGTATGAGTTAAGATGTAGCTGCAAGGTTAGAAAGATAGTTAGTGTCATGCACGTTGAGGAGATGGGATGGGAAACGTTTAGAGCCTATGAGTTGGGTAAATGGTTAATAACACCATATCAACGTCATTAACGATTTACAAAGCTTATTTCGTGCTAAACTGATTTCTGTACTGACTCATCAATTGTTGTATCATGTAGATAGTTAGATGGCTAGACAAGAGGGTAGTCCACGTAAGCAACCACAGGAACCTGAAGAACCACATGTCGAGACCGAGAAACCGGTCAACGAAGGAGAAAGCGAGCATAGTGAGCCACCGGAAGACGAAGAAGAGTTCACTCTAGAGCCTAGCGTGGTGAAGGCTATTTCGGACGAGGTGAATCGGATTATGGATGATAAACTACCAGCGATAATTGCTAAGGCACTGAAGGATACTCTAAAAGACAAGTCTGAAGGAAACAAGGGAAGCACCAAGGGAGATGATGAAGTTGTGATCATCGAAAATAAAAGCGGTGATTCTACGTCAGGGAAAGTGAAGGGTTGTGACTACAAGGCCTTCAAAGGATGTAACCCACGGACCTTCGATGGAAAGAAGGATGCTGTGGCCACCTGTCACTGGATATCTGCGATGGAGGCTGTTATCTCCATCAGTGAATGCCGAGTTGATCAAGCTGTCAAGTTTGCAGCCCATTCATTTACGGAGGAAGCTCTACATTGGTGGAACACCATTAAGCAGTCCAAGTCTGCTGCTGATATGGAGAAGATGACTTGGGATGATCTCAAGGAGCTGGTCACCAAACAGTTCTGTCCCAAGAATGAGCTGGATAAAGTTGAAAGAGGGTTTCTGGTGCTGAAAGCTGGGAGTATGAATCATCGACAGTATACATCAAAATTCAATGAAATGGCAAGATTAGTTCCTCACTTGATTGGTTCTGAGGAACGCAGGGTGAAACTGTATATGGAGGGTTTGCCTCCAAAGGTGCGGATTCATGTGAAGGCCCATGCTCCCAATACCTTTGACTCCACGGTGGAACTCAGCGGTATTGTATGGGATGATGTGATGGTTGATGGGCCAATACAAGAGAAAACAAAGATGAAAGAATCCTCTGGGACTAAGAGGGGTCGAACAGACCAACAAAAGTTCTCAAGCAAGAAAGTGAAGCGAGATGAGATGAGCCGATGCAACAAGTGTGGGAAAAACCACACGGGACAGTGCCTGTTAGGCACTAATTTATGCTTCAGGTGCGGAAAGACGGGACATTTTTCTAACAGTTGCACGAATGTTACTCGATGTTTTGACTGCAATGGGTTAGGACACATGTCCAAGGATTGCAAGAAACCACGGGCTAATGATTTGGGCTCGGGTAAGAAAGAGGATAAAGGGAAAGGAAAAGCAGAAGGCTAAAGCACGAGCCTTCACGTTGGACCCGGACGTGGTCACAGGTACATTTTCTATCAACAACATTACTGCTTCTGTATTGTTTGATTATAGTGTCGGTATGAGTTTTGTATCCTCTACGTTCTGTGATGGGTTATTTGGGAAGGTTAAGAAGATAGATTGGGTATTTGATGTAGAGAAGACTATGGGTAAGATGACCAGGGTGACTGAGGCTATAGATGATTTTTATGTTGAGATAGGAGGTCATAAGTTCCCAGTATAATTGTTTTTTTCTATAACCTTGGAAGGTTTCGATGTAGTCTTGGGCATAGATTGGTTAGCCAAATACGAGGCTTACATTGTATGTCGACGTAAGTTGATATGTTTATGTGCGATGGATGGGAGCTCCGTAACGATTTATGGTGATAAAGCGATGTATGCGCCGAAGATCATTTCGATGATCAAGGCTGATGTTATGATGAGGCGTGGGTGTGTAGCCTACTTGGCCTATGTGATTGAGGAACGTACGTATATGAGCACGATTGATGATGTACCCGTGGTGCGTAACTTCCTTGACGTATTCCTTGAGAAATTGCCTGGATTATCACCGGAACGGGAAATTGAGTTCCAAATCAACTTAGTGCCGGGGGCGCAACCCGTTGCCAAAACACCTTACCTTTTAGCTCCCACCGAAATGAAGGAAATGATGGCCCAGCTACAAGAACTCCTTGATAAAGGTTTTGTACGACTGAGTGTCTCTCCTTGGGGAGCCCCGGTGCTGTTTGTAAATAAGAATGAGGGTAGCATGCGAATGTGCGTCAACTACAAGGGACTGAATAAGTTGACCATAAAGAACAGGTATCCTCTACCTAGAATTGATGACTTGTTCGATCAATTGCAAGATGCAAGCTGGTTCTCAAAGGTAGATCTCCGATTCGGTTACCATCAGTTGAAAGTTCGAGAGCAGGATATTCTAAAGACTGCATTCCGAACACGTTATGGACATTACGAGTTTCTCGTTATGTCATTTGGATTGACGAATGCTCCTGCAGCATTTATGAATTTGATGAACAGGGTATGTCGACCGATGCTGGACCGATCGGTGATAGTATTTATTGATGATATTTTGATTCATTCAAAGAAAAAGGGAGACCATGCTTGCCACGTACGTGAGGTATTGGAGATCCTGAGAAAAGAGAAACTTTATGCTAAATTCTCCAAATGCGCTTTCTGGTTATGAGAGGTACAATTTTTGGGTCACGTGGTGAACCTAGAAGGCATTATGGTAGATTCAGCTAAAGTTGAAACGGTTATGAAATGGAGCCTTTGAAATCACCTACGGAAGTACGCAGTTTTCTTGGTTTGGCCGGTTACTATCGGAGAGTTATTTAGGAGTTCTCCAAGATAGCGACACCACTGACGAAGCTCACGAAGAAAGATGTAAAGTACGAATGGGGCCCGAACCAAGAACAAGCGTTTACAGTGCTAAAGGAGAAACTTACCCAAGCTCCTGTCTTAGCACTGCCGGATGAAAATGATGATCTTGTTGTGTATGCTGATGCATCACGACATAGCTTATGCTTCACGTCAGAATATCTGGACGAACTCAAGCAGGCGTAACAGGAAGGATTGAAAGAATAGAATGTGAGTTATGAACATGTCTGCGGACAAGTCAAGAACTTGGAAGACGAGATGAAACGACTCTACCGACATTTGTTTGAGACGTAACAGGTTTCGAGGACGAAACCAATTGTAAGGAGGGTAGATTTGTAACACCCAAAAATTTAGCAGCTTAATGATAAACGTGCGAGATTTCGGTAACTGTTTATGTTCGAAGAATTGCGTTACCAAAGAAATAAGCACATTTGATCGTGCTTGAAATCCACGATGATATGGGTGACAACTCAAAATTCTCAGGTTAGAATCATAACTCGAAAATGAAGAGAATGAGTGTAAGCGAAATCGTGAAACGAGGCTCCGATTTCAAGATACACTGAATCGAATATAGCAATAGATTAGAGGTCAAATATTTTGAACTCTTTAAGTCTTGAGATTATAACCATTGGAAAGAGCTCGAAAAATCGTGAACGTAGGCGAAAACCGTGCGCAAAACGGAGTTCGTATGCTCCCGGAATCGCGAAACGAAGATAAGATCAAGATCTGGCCGCCATGGGGCCGCGCGGTACGCCCCAAGTGGGAGGCTGGAGTGGGGCGATGCGCCTGATGTCATCAGATCGCGATTTTTGCTTAATAAGTCAAATTTTCTTCTAGAAACCATATCTCAACCTTATCTTCGACGATTTCAGCCATCCCACACACGAAAAATCAGTTCTAAGCCATCAAATCTTCAAATTTGAAGCCTCTTGATCAAGTGGATCGCATCAAGGATCGTTACTACAAGTTCTGATCATCGTTTTACCCGCAAAACGCCGTCTGAATAGGTAACGGTTCATTCTAACCTTCTAGATTGATTATGATTGATTAAATCTTGTTTTTGAACGTGATGATATAGTTAGGGTTGCTGATTATTGCCTAGATGATGGCTAGGATTGATTATAAGTGAAGAACTCGAACTGTTAATGGGAAAATCCTTGTTTTGAGCCGTTGTTGTGCCCGGTTTGAATGGAATCATAACAATGGTTATAGTGGTTTAAACCATTTGATTATGACAAGGTAGATGATTAGTTTGATTAATTTTGATATGCAAGGTTAAATCCAATTGTTTCAAACTAATCACAATCAATAACAAGGATTGATCATTCCTAAGCCATTAAACCGTATAAAGACTGTTTTAGCATGATAATCAACAACATTAACTATTTGATGGCTGTTAAGGCAAGGTCTTTGACATTGGACGTTCAGAAAAAATTTAATCAGTATGTTAAAACGTATATAACATATTATACGTAAACTAATGCAGAGTTATACCATTAGCACCAGTTGTGAGTGATCTTGCTACCGTGAGACATCAGGTGAGTACTAGACGCCCTGTTTTTATGTTTAATGTTTTGGGCCGGCATACATGCTTAACGTTATGTTCATGATATTATGTGCTTAAGATGACGATAAATGAATAATGATATGCCATGACTATGTGTGCGTGTTAAGGTGTTAATATGATTTGTACATGATGATATGCTAAGTATGATGTGTTGATATTAGTAAGACATGATGATGAGAGGTATGATAACACGCTATGAGGATAATGACAGATGTTAAGCTATGATGAAATCCTAGGATGCTAGGATGAAGGTATGATGTAGAATGCGAGGAATGGGTTCTATTGTAACATGTAAGTGATGACATGATGATAAAGATGCTAGCATGAGATATTATGATATGATATGTGCCTTTGCTGCTAAGGCATAAGGCTATGATGATAAGATGCTAGTATGAAAAGTTCATGAATGCCAGAATGTATGATCTGATGATATGATGATAGCATGATATATATTCATGGCTAGGATGTTATGATAGTATGATGAAATGATACTGGCATGACATGATATGATGATTCCTAAGATATTAGGACAACATAATGATGTCATGATGATAAGAAACTAGCATGAAATGTTATGATGTTATGATGAATACGAAGAATGATCATATGATGCTAGTGTGTCATGAATGATGAAGGAATGATGTTCCTATACGTGTTATAGGAAGATGAATGTATGATAGTCAACCACTACTATAACTGGGTATGAGAGTCAACCCCGACAATAACTGGGTATGAGAGTCAACCACGACTATAACTGGGTATGATAGTCGTTATGAGTTATCCTATGTTATTAGGATAACGTTACGATGTTATGCTGACTAATGATATAGTGCTAGCATAACATGTCATGATGAATGAGGGTTGCTCCCGTACTTGTTACGGGATGAGTATGACGTAGCTCCCATATTCGTATGGGGTAAGTATGGTAGCTCCAGTACTAGTTACTTGGTAAGTATGGTAGCTCCAGAACTTGTTACTGGGTAAGTATGGTTGCTCCCGTACTTGTTACGGGATGAGTATGACGTAGCTCCCATATTCGTATGGGGTAAGTATGGTAGCTCCAGTACTTGTTACTGGGAAAGTATGGTAGCTTCGGTACTTGTTACTGGGTAAGTATGGTAGCTCCAGTACTTGTTACTGGGTAAGTATGGAGTCTTATGCCGGTATAAGCCATCAATTTCGGTTGATGTGTTAAGAAGTCCTGTGAAAGAACAGGCAGAAGTCCTGTGCAAGAACAGGCAGAAGTCCTGTGCAAGAACAGGCATGTCGACTATGTGTCGTCAGTTCAGTTAAAGAAATCTTAGGCATGCTTGAGTTATCAGCTGCGGGTTGATAGTGTTAAAGAAATCTTATACATGTATGAGTTATCAACTGTGTGTTGATAGTTATAGAGTCTTGTGCTGCACAAGCCTGTTTGACTTTAGGTCAGCAGTTGACGGCGAAATTCCTTCACCGTATGAATGATGTTATGAGGATATATATGTTATGTAGGTATGCTATGAGGAAAGGCACGTTATGTGTTTAAGCTATGTCATGTGAAGTTATGTATGTTATGAATAAGATATGTTATGTTATGTGATGATGTTTAATGTTAAGTATGTTTTAACTTAACAAAACGTTTATGATGTTTTACGAAAACTATAACTCACCAGCGTAAGCTGACTTGATTTAGCATGTATGTCAGGTTAAGCTATGGTCAGAGAAGGCAAGGAGCTCGGGCATCCAGATAAAGAGAGTTTGGTGGCATTGGCAATCAATTATGTTTTAATTAAGACATGATTTCATGTTTGACAAACTATGTTTTAAATTCCGCTGCTATCTATAAAAGTTGTTAGTTTAAGGGCTATGTGTTATGACGAGACCAACGTACGTGAGGTCGCCCGGAGTCGGGGCCTCACACAATATATTCCATTACATTTTTAATTTGATAGTGTTTTAAATTCTGCTTTATATTTATGAAAGCTTTTAGTTTAAGAGCTATGTGTTATGATGAAAACCAACTTCTATGAGCTACCTGGGATCGGGGCTTGACAAGTGACTGCATTCGTCGATCTATTCCGTCAAAATTCAGATGATGAGCTTAACCGCAAGATTGACAAGAAAGACGGTGGAAAGGAAGTCTCTATAGGGGACATTAAGAAAAGAAAGGAAGGATGGGATGCATATTGGCAGATATTGAAGACAAAGAGTACTCCCTCTCCCCCAATTCCGTACACGAAGCTTTACATGACCAAGGGATACATATTTGACGGTCGGATTTTGAGTTAGGCATATTTTGATGATTTGCGGGCTATGCAGTCAAGTGAGAGAGGGGAATAGAGTATTTCGATTTCGCCATGACTTCAAGACGTTTCCAAGATTCGAGGTCAACCACTTACGTGTCTGAAATTGCTATACAATGAATTATCTATACTTTCTTCATGGTTTGAACTACAGCTCCAGCTTGAATACAGGAAGAAGTGGGTTAACTTCTAGCTGCAACAACCAGAATGTTAATACCTACCGGAAATTGACCATCAAACCAGGAAGCACAAACTCTTGCTGGAGTGGCTTTCACCAAAGGTGATGAAGAAGATTTCACTTCATAAGACACTTCAGAACTTCTAATACAGGTTTATATGGTGGTACTATGAAGGTTGAACTGTTGAGGCAGTTATAGTTTTTTGCAAAGATGATCAGTGTGTTACAGTACACATTTTTGATCCGATGTGGTTGACTAATATACTTGAAGAAGACATGAAGACATTATTTAGATGTAAGATCTTCTTTAATCTAACTCATAGAGAGCAGGCACTGCAGTACATGAAAGTCATCCAGTTGTACTTTGCGTTCGAGATCAACGCCGACACTGACTAGAGGAAGTAGTCGCAGAAGTTTTTGAACATAGTAACTACCAATGTATATAACTTGGTCCAAGGGAGACTATGTAGATACATGTATGTGCCTAGTTTCTTGTAATAGTCTATTATGATGTGAAACATTTATATTATTAATGAAAGTATATGTTAAATATGTTGTCTGGTTGTTATTAAATATTTGACCATTCATGCAAATTAGCCATAACAATGAGCCATTCGTACGAATGAATGCCTAAGAATGAACTGTCGCACCCCGCCAGTAGGGGCAAGACGAAAGATTGGTAAAACACTTAAATACATAGGACTAAGATAACTTCATCATCAACTAGTACAAAATAGTCTTAACAATTGTCTTAAAATCAAAAGTGGGCATGAACAACCC
Source organism: Mikania micrantha (assembly GCA_009363875.1). NCBI lineage: Eukaryota > Viridiplantae > Streptophyta > Magnoliopsida > Asterales > Asteraceae > Mikania > Mikania micrantha. Next base: position 43,357,397 of record CM018692.1, read on the forward strand.
AATATCACAATGTTTGTAATCATAATAAAACAGATGAAGTTTAAATCTAGTTCCTAGGCAGCGGGAATAATAAAGCAAGTCTCTAACATAGACTCCAAAGTTTTAGGCACCAAAAGCTTCCTGTCTACCTCTCCTTCTTAGTTTAACGTCCTGAAATACATGCTTAAAAGAGTTTGGGTCATCATAAAGCTGGTGAGCTCGAGCAATTAAAAACATTTAATAAGTAAACAGTTTGTATTCTTCGTAATAAACAAAGATAACAATAGTTTGTTCGTGTACAATGTTCAAGTCGCACAGCCAATTCTGCACCATGCATATGATCTCGCAACAAGACCATATGTCGGCGTTCCGTCCCTGCGTAGTTCATTTCCCATTAATGAACTAATAAAAATAGTTAGTAATTATGTCATAACGATTTACAAATCTCAGTGGGGAAACCACTGTGTGTGAGGGTTTCTCAGATAGCGCTACCCATAATACTAATGGCCCCAACTAGGGTTAATGGTGTGCTCTAAATAAGGGACAACAAATTGGGAATTAACAAGTCTCAAACATTAGTACACATAAAAAGTTTTAGTAGCATGTATTTCATCCCAAAACATAGTAAAGAAGGGAATGGTTTGCACGAAAACTCACTGAGGTTAAGGTTTGCAAACCGAGTAGTGAGTTGAATATTCCAAGTGTTTGCCTTATCTGGATACGTGTATACTTATGTTTAAACGTGTTGCTAAGATTAGACTTAGTTGCTAGTATCGTTGTGCTTATGCATAGTGTCATACTTTACTCAGGCCCAGTTTAGATGTTTTGTAAGTTATAACATTTACGTTACATCTTGTATGTATGTAATTAGATTTTTAACATGGTTATTGTATACAAATACTAATAATTAAATAACTAGATAGGTAACAATTGGGCTTTAAGTTATTTTTACATGTAAAGTTACTATTGGGCCTATTGGGCCCGTCAAGACGTTTAAAGCCCAACAATACGTTTATAAATCATAATTTGTCCAAATAAGTACATACTTGTTCAAATATTCACAATAGACTATTTAGTATAAAATCTTTTGATTAGAAATACCTCATTTTACTTAGTGGGCTAATTGAGCCGGTAATACCCATAACATGGTTTTTATCCATTTTAAATAAATAGTTTAAGCCCATATGTTTTAAAAATTATATTTTCATTATATATAGAATATATTAAGTATAATATTCTGGCCTAAATAGTTATTGGCTAGTATATATATAAAAACCCGTTTTTACGCATTTCGCGTGTCGGTTATGTACATAGTTTCGCTTTTAAAGAGTCTTTCGTATTTCCTATCATCCCAAATATTTTTATAACATTATTTTATATATTTTTACTTGTATATATTCTGTAATATTTCAAAAATAAGTTATAGTCCAAGACTATGCGATTTAATAATTCAAATGAGTCGGTTGTTGGTCATTTTAATCACCATAACTCATCAAAATATGATATTATATATTATTTATCATAAATAAACTTACAAAATTTCCAGAATTTAAATATGCACAAAAATAAACGTTTTAGTAGTTTTAAACACGTCGGTTCGGTAATACAACGGTTTTAAGCTTAAACCATGTTAGGGATGTCTTATAAAACATCTTTAAATAATTTTTAAAATCATTGAAGATGTTTTTAACTTCTGGAATGTTTGAAGTCATGCATGTACGGTTTGTGTCGGTTTTTGAGATTTTAACACGTTATGTCCGTTTTTAACGTACAAGATGTTGCATGCATTATGTTACTTTTTTATGTTCAGATCCTTTTACTCATTTTAACTTATATTACATGTGTTTTATATGTTATAAGTGTTCATGTGCTAATACAAGTGTTAAATGCAAACTATGCAAGTAAAACATAGCTAAACTAGTTGAATGAATACCCTTGATCGTTGCTCAACAAATCTTATGTGTGAGGCTGCTGTATCCAGAGGGTTTTTAGGGCTGTAAATATGGTTAACAAAAGTGTATTGGCTTTAGATGAAGTGAAGGTGCAAAGGTGAAGGAATTAGTGCTCAAAAATTAAATTTAGGCACATGCAACCTTCATGCATGTGTGTTTTTCGACCAAGCTTTTATACAAACGACTTTTGTTAGTTAAAACATTTATTTTTAATGCCCAAATAAGTTCTTGGTCATGGTCAACAAGAAGTAGTGATAAAAGTACATAGTTGTTTTTAGAACTCGAAAACCCATCTTTTTGTACATGCAACCTTGTTTCATGTAGGAGTTTTAACCATGGCTTCAAAACCACGAAATCTTGGATGTTAAATGGTGTTTATTTTATGTTTTAAAATAGGTCTTGGTCATAGATTTGAAAGAGTATATGATAGTGTGCAAAAACATTAATAAAAGTGAGTTTTTTTATTTTAGAATGTAGGATTTGTACGTAGTTCTTGAAGGATAATGAAGAGAAATGTGTTATGAGGTGATAGGACCTTCAAATGATAACAAAGAATCTTCTATGAGAAGCTATTGCAAGGATTTGAGTTAAAAAGTTCAAGAATCAAGGACGAAGGAAAATGTAAGTCTTTGCATGTAATGTTGCTGCACTTGTTCCACGTTTTCAAGGGCTTTAAGCTTCGTTCTGGGTCTCAAAAGCTCCTGATATTTTTACCACAAAAAGTAAATTGAAGTCCAAGAAGATCAAAAAAAGAATGAGATGATTTGGAGTTCTGTACCTTAACCGTGATGAAGAAGTGAAGATAGCAAAGTTGGTCAGTTTCTGCGCAGCTGAGTTTTGGAGGCTGTTTGGAGGTCGAAATATTGATGAAAATGAGTGAGACCACTTGGGATACTTCTGGAGGACATTAATGTATATTTTGAAAAAAGAATGGACAGATTTGGTGGAGTGTGGAATGAGTTATAGGGTCTGGAAGCTAGCATACCAAATCTGCCAGAAAGTGGGCAGAATTTTGAAAGAAAAAGGGAGAGAGGGATTGGTGGAATAGGTGGTGGGTTTGACTTGAGAGGAATCTCTTTTGTTGTTTTGTTTATGTGGTGTATATATCCATATATATGTATGTATAAATGTATGTCGATATATATATGTATTATATACGTATGCATGTATTTTGTGTGTAAATATATATACATATATATAAACATTGCTTGTCTATACATATATATACGCATCCATATACATATATATATATTTGTATTTTGCTTATAATTAATTATGTGTCTTAAATAAATTAGTTGTTTTACATGAATGATTCCGTGTATATACTTTTATGTGTATGATTTGTAGTAATTTATATATATACGTTCTTGTATACATAATTACGTTGGCATTGTATTTACTAATTGTCATAATTAAATTGTTAAGGTGTTTGGGCCGAGTAAAGTGATTTTCAATTACCGTCTAATGTCGATTCGAATCCCTTTCTTGTTTGGTTCTTAGTTCGTTATTCGAAATAACGTATTCCTTTAATTGAACCATAGAATATCGAATATATTTCGAACTTAGCAATTAACTTACGAAATATTCTAGATGATTTAATAAATAATAAAAGTTCAAATTAGACCTGAATTTTCGAGGTTGTTACATGAATCATTCGCAATAATCAGTCATAGGCATGACTCATTTGTACTGATCGCCTAAGACTATAAATACTAGACATATAGAGTGTTTGCATTAGTCATCAATCATCCTATGTTTTTGTGCGCTGCCAACCTTTATTTCCGTCATCAAACTTCGTGTTTTAGCCCATGATTGATCGTTTCTTATCATGTAGTTGATCATGGGTGTTGCTGATATTGATTGGATAACCTGCAAATAGGATTCCGTACTATTTGGAAGCTTCCTAAGCAGATTCCGACATTAATCGACGTGTTCCCAAGGTATTACACTTGAATAAGAGTTAGTGTAAATAATTATTGGTTTTTGATTTCGTATGTAACTATGATTGAGTTTTATTATTTAGTTACTTTTATAACTTTAGTTTAATAGTTTAAAAGTTGAACTGCATGTGGGCAAAATTTCATACCCGCTTGATCTTAGCAAAATTGTTGTCTAACTCTTATATATACATATATAGGGTTTGAATCATTTGAAAACTCGATCTTAAAGGGAAAACCCTTAAACCCTACATGGACCATTAGATCAAAGTTATTTTAGATTTTAATTAATTAATCAAAAAAACATGTGGTCCACAATTAAAGTTGAATATTTTATTGTGGTTTTTAAGAGTATATTTACTCTTTTACCCTTTAAGGGGTATACTTCACTTTGGTCTCCTCTCTCCTCTCTCTATATATATAATTTATATATTTGATTTTCAGAATACTACACATGTGTAGTGTTTTAATTTTAGGTTAAAAAAATATTTTTTAAAATATTACAACAAAAATGTATAATTTTCATACAAAATTAAAAAGTCATATTTCTTTAGGAAACAAAAAATATGCACATGTGTATCAACCAGATTCTCAACCATAATAAAAACATTACACATGTGTATTTTACATATGAAACAAACATTACACATGTGCAATTTTATACAAGAATATCAAAATTACCAAAACCACACAACACATGTGTAGAATAAAAATGTACAAATTTTTCAACAGACGATACACATATAAGATCTGAAAAACTACACATGTGTAGTAATAAATATGTACAAGTTTTAATGCGTAAAGTACACTTGGCCAAAGCAAAATCTATAAGATCTGAAAACTACACATGTGTACTATTAAAAATGTACAAATTGTACTGCTTAAAGTACACCTTATCAAGTAAGACCTATAAAAATCTGAAAAAGTACACATGTGTAGTACTAAAAATGTTCAAGTTTTACTGCATAGAGTATACATGGTCAAGCAATACCCATAAAATCTGAAAACTACACATGTGTACAAAAAAAATGTACAAGTTTTTTAAGCACAAAGTACACCTGGTTAAGCATGTGTTTGAACCACCACCATGAATACCACCTCTTGAAACCGCCGCCACCACCACCACCTGCCGGTCACCACTACCATCCGCCTGTCACCACCACCACCATCCGCCGGTCAACACCACACCACCATCGGACCACCACCACCACCATCGACAGAGAACTACCACCACCATCAACCACCACCATCATTGATTTAGAGATAGAGTAGAGAGAGAACGACGACCACCACCATCCCCACCGCCTAAACCCACCGTCGCCTAAACCCACGACCACCACCGGTTGAACCACCATGACCACTACCTCTTGAAACCACCACCACAGTCACCGTCTTCTAGAAGCACCACCACCACTGATGTTGTTGTTGACGTCGTTCACCATCTCCACCACCACCACCACCATCTAAACCCACGGCCACCACCCCCACCACCTTCTTCGTCTTCATTTTAGAAAGAGAGAGAGTAGAGTGAGAGAGTAGAGAGAGAGTGGAGAGGACAGAATATGAGGGGGAGAGAGAGTAAAAGTGTATATATATGGGGAGTGGTTAAAGACGAAAATACCCTTTTTATATAAATAAATCATAAAATAAAAAAGTTTGATCTAAGGGTTGAGATTGGGTTTAATGGTTTTCTCTTTATATACATATATAATAGGTTAGTATCACGTATATTACACGGGATGAATAAAAAACATATTATTAAATTTATCATTATCAATGAAAATTTAAACAATATAAGATGATTTTTTTAATATAAAATTTGATTATCTATAATTTCATTCATTAAATAATAAAATAATTATATTATTTTTAGACACTAATTTTTTAAAAGTTTGTTTCTTCAAATATTACATTTTAAATTCCTTTTTTACAAATTATATATTTTATAATAATTTGGTTTTTTTAAAAAGTAGGTTTTTAGTATTAATCAATTTAAAAATGTATAAAAAGTATATTTAATATTTAATATTATCATTTAATAAAAAATACATTTAATAGGAGAGAGAGATAGACGTAAATACATAATTGAGGTGTTTTACGAACATGACATGTGTTTGTATAAACATTTATTTATTAGAATATATAGATATATAAATCATTATATATGTTATATTAATTATCCTTAATTCTTGACTAAATTTAAAAAATATAAATCCTTAAATAGGAGGGAAAAACGGGAAAAAAAAAAGTAAGTTGTATAGAATGATAACAAGTGTCCACAATTATTTTGATTTATTAGTATAGATAGATAAGGGCCTTAAGAACATCATGCCATTGTGTTTCAAAAAATTGTTAACAAAACTCTATCATTACTAATTGCTTGGTAGATTTTCGTACGTTCCATGGCAACATGGTAAAGAAGTAATGCATATTAAGAGAAAAGGATCAAAGAAGTGGTTGGACCTTGTGGTCAACCCCATAAGAAACATAACTAACCATAGAAATGGCCAACTACATAAGAAAGTATAAACTACTGCTCTTTGTGGCTGCTATTAACGAATCATAGAGAATATTCAAGATACATATTTTTTGTTATTTGAATGCATATGCTGATTGTAGGACCAATAAAAGTAGCATACGTACAAAAGAATTCACTAAAATTAAATAAATTGACAAGACACTCTTTTCTTTACCTGTAAAATCCTTCTTCCCACTTTAATTGCAAGACAACTCCATTATGTGATCATAATGACTCGAAATCTGAGTGATTGTTTTTGAGATTGTTTCAAATAGAAGAATAACTAATGGTTGAAATTTTCAAGGTAATTAGGTGATTATTTGACTTGCATTATCTATGACTCACCGTATAAAACATATGTTTAGTTTCTGAAGCACGAGGTGATTGCTTTGATACATATCCACCAAGCAATGCTTCTTGAATAAGATCCGGATCACATTTATTGGTATTTTTTCTTTGTGAGTAAAGAATATTTGCGAAACAAGTGGGACTTTTAGACAGAGTTCTAAGAGAATTGCACCAGAAAACACAAAATATATAATAAATAAGATATATGCATGTGAGTGTCACATAATTCTACACTAACGAAGCATTCAACTTAATAACATTCTAATATAACAAATGTTGATACCTATTGTATACCGTTATCAATTTTCATTGATTGTTATTTGTAGAATAGAAAGTTTAATGAGATTATTAAGAGCTTGCGAAGAAAAAGAATAAGAAGATGTGTTAAATGGAATTATTCAATAGTTAGGGACTGAAAAAGAATAACATAAGGTGGAGGAAAGATAATTTGAGCAAATAGACTTCAACATCGGTAGAAAATATTGGCCAAAAGTAGCTTGTAGTCGAAAGTTGTTGTGGATCGGAAGCTTTTGCTTTCTATGAATCATTTTTGTCTTCAGAAGCTCTGTAGATCATTAAAACCCTTGTTTTCTTCTGATGCTTTGTTTTCATCGAAAGTTTTGTAGTATTCAGAATATTTCCTGTCTTCTAATGGTTCGGTGTCCTCAGGAAAAAAAAAGGGTGAATGCCACCATTAGGTTTGTCTCTTTCTGGTTGTTAAATTATTCTACGGAAGCTTTTAGTCTTTCACAGGTTAATTGTTCCTTCCGAATATGGAAGTTTCTTTAGGTTGTATTGGTCAAACGTTCATGTGTTTTGCTAAGCATTACTCTTCCTACATCTTACACGCATTGAAAGTTGACACTATTTTTTGTTATCCTTTTTCCGTAATAAAATATATCATTTTCAAAATTCATAACGATAGATTTTATAAACAAATCCCCTACTAATCTATGTCTTATTCATAGGGCATTGTTTATTTATTTTCAAATCTCCGTAATCAAGGGAAGAATAATATGTTGTAAGGGTTAGGTTAAATGTACCCCCTCTCCTAACTTGTCATACCCCCTCCTCTTCAAAATATTAATTATAAATTTGTCAATATCAACCCTTCAACTTTATAACACCACCTAAATGCATCAAACGTTATTTCCACCTTAATTCTACTAAACGTACCACCTTATTACTTTTCATACCCCTCTTCAAAATAATAAAATATAAATTTTGACAAAATCAGCCCTTCAACTTTATAAAACAACCAAGACGCATCAAAACGTTACTTTCACCTAAAATTCTACTAAAGGTACCAATTTTTTACTTGTCATACCCACTCGATTTTTTGAATGTGACTTCTGAGAGGTACTTGCATTCCAATTTTTTTACCTTTAACATTTACTTTTTTTTTCTACGTTCATGATTATGAATGTTTTTTAATAAAATTTTGGGACATTCCAAATTTTGTTGGCATTATGGTCTCATGATGACGAATGTGTTTGATACAAATTTGATTCTGAATCAGTTGTCTAACACACAAAAATTAAAAAGCAAAAAAATCATATATTAGGAAAGGAGATCGAAAGATTGGTCACAAGGTATGTTGAACTATCTTTTCGACTAGTTTGCTTTTAACTACACCAGTTCCGAATTAAATTTACTCTATATATTCAAACACTTATGCAGGATAATCTCATTCATGTTTTAACCTTTGCAGGTACATTTTAGAGGATACCCTGGAAATATCTTAATTTTCTTGTGGCGGGGAAGATAGTGTGAAATGGAGTTATATTAATTCATTAAAAGAGCTCTCTGAATATAAATTTTGCATACGTCCAAATAATATTGAAATTTATAATTATAAATATATATGATAACATTATTTTATTCAGGCTGCATATATAATTCATGGGAGCAGCAAGAATGTTATGAACATGTCTCATCCTGATCAGGTTGAGTTGTGGCGATCTGTTATGAGCGGTATGCTAATGATTTGGAATTTGTATTACTTCACTTCTGCTTTGCATAGATTTCAGTTTCCATTTTTGTTGACCTGTATTTTATAGTTTTATTCGACCCACTTATCTTTGTAATATTATATATTTTGTTTTCCGTTTAATGGAGGTAAACTTGTTGGGGAAGATGAATTAATTGTTTGTGATAATGTCATAAACACACTTATGTTTTGTTTAAATGTTGGATTTTTTTAGTAAACAATTAAAATTATAAGGTTTACTCGTATATATTTAAAAAGTTTAAGGAAAGGGGTACGACAAGTAAAAAAAATAAAAAGGGGGGGTATACTTAACACCACCCATGTTGTAAACTGTTTTAAGAATGTAAGAGCACATATCGATTGTATATTTAAAGTTGACTGCCGGATCACGTAGGTGTATTGCAAGAATTTTTTCCAAATAATTCTTGGTAGAAAAATTATTTACTCAAATGGGTGATTTGGAAAGTATTTACTAAAATGAGTGTTTTTCGTTTATTTCCTTATTTTTAGCTATTATATCATATATAAATTTTTTAAATTCAATCAAAATATTATATTTTTCTATTGTTTTCAATCAATTAACTATGATAATATGATTATTAACTTAAAAATATTTAAATTAGTTATCTACTTTGGTAAATATTTTTCAACTCCCATTTTTATAAAATTTTTTTCCACCAACGCTCTAAAAACAAATCCTCTGTTGCGATGCGAACTATTATCAACTAGAAAAGTATTAAAATTTTTGACTGTGTTAAGTAATAACAACAGCTAGAAGATTCATATTAAGAACATCAATGATATTAAAATAACAGTAAAAAATATAAATTATAGCTACGATAATAGCGCACTTAATAGTATTACTGTTAACAATTATATTATTGCTAACCAGCAATATTATTATTATAAAATAATAATAAGAATAATAATAATAATTATTATTATTATTATTATTATTAATTAATTAATTAATGAAGAGAAGAATGACACTTTGGAGTCATATTTGGTTTTAAAACACATTCCTTAGGTTTGAGTGGTTTTTAAATATACCCTAAACTCATAAATAAGATCATACTGCATTAATTTGCTATACATACATTATTATTCCTTTGTTTTAAACCCATTAATTAATCAAAGAACGCATGAAAAAAAATTTGGAATAAAAGAAATGTGATGTGATTAGGATATTTGATTACGCAAATTGGAATTATGCTAAAATAAACAAGACAACTTATGGTACAAGTATGTCTGTCTCTTATTGTCCTAAGAAAGCTCATTTGTACTTGACAACCACCATAATCCTTAATTAATCTTGTCTTAAGAGATCTCATGTGTACTTTACAACCACTATAATATTGTTTAATCAATATACCATAATATTCTTTAATTAAATATAAACATACCATCATTTTCTTAAACAAGTTGACAAAGACAACCCTTATATGACAATATGGAATTTTCAATGACTAGTAAGAAAATTTGCCACCGTTTAACAAGAGATATAGTTAGTGCTTAATTTTTTCAGCATTAATATTTCAAAATTAATTACTCTTTCACGACGATAAGTTATGTAAAATGATTGAACTTTAGATAAATATTTAACATGGCGCATTATTCAATAATAGTATCTTTTCCCAAAAATTTTAAAGTTTACATCGAACTTACACTTGATAAATATATGCATATATGAGACAAAATTCAATATTGTCTATCATAATCGTGCAATAATTTAATTAGCAATACTATTATTGCAGGAACATCATTCGTGATCGTTTTATAGTTTTCAATTTTTATATAGTAAAACTTTTTTCTAACACGCTAGTTAAAAATAAATTATTACAAATACCGTTTCTAAACTCCTAGTTTATACAAAATAAATTGATTCACTTATGCTCGTTGAATAAATGATAATAAGAATTGTTTCAATAACTTTGTACAAAATAAAACGGTTATAACATGTTTGTTACAAGTACATGAAAACAAAATAGTTCTTTTATTGCTATCATTATTATATTTTTAATAAGAACGTATTGATTAACAGAAAACTAAAACTTTGTTAAAAAATATCAAAACATAAAATAATTATTTATGATTTACAAAACTAAGACAAAATATTTTTTAATTTTTCTATCATGATAAAACAATATTGGTTTACGAAACCAAAAATTAGAATTTCATTTATATTTCTTGATAAACAGAAATAATATTATGAAACTATAATGTCCGTATCAGGTTCTGAAAACAGTTTTAGGAATATCATCATCATGAATTCGTAACTGATGATATCCGGATCTTAAATCGATTTTTGAAAAATAAGTAGCGCCTTGTAATTGATCAAACAGATCATCTATTCGTGGCAATAGATAACGGTTCTTGATTGTTAATTTATTGACTTCCCTATAGTCTATACACATACTGAATGAACCATCCTTCTTTTTCACAAAAAGAATTGGTGCTCCTCATGGTGAGAAACTAGGTCTAATAAAACCCTTGTCTAATAGTTCCAGCAGTTGACCTGAAAGCTCTTGCATCTCTGAGGGTGCTAAACGATAAGGAGCTTTAGCTACAGGTGTTGCACCTGGAATCAGATCAATACGAAATTCAACTTGTCTCACTGGGGGTAATCCTGATATATCCTCAGGAAAGACTTCAGGAAAATCCTTGACTACTGGAATATCTTCGATACGTTTTTGTACAGAACAGTTCTCGATCACATGTACTAGAAAGGCCTGACACCCTTTCCGTAAGCATTTCTGAGTTTGGCTACAAGATATGATACCAAGTTTTCTACCAGCTCGTTCTCCTTGAATTATGAATGTATTACCGTCAGGTAATGGAATACGGATCACCTTATTTTGACATACAACTTCCGCTTGGTTATTAGAAACCCAGTCCATACTGACAACAACATCAAAGCTCCCAAGATCAATAGGAAGTAGATTGATATTGAAAAGATGATCATTAAGATTCATGGAACACCCTTGAATAACATAGTTAGTTTTGATTAACTTGCCATTAGCAAGTTCAATGACATAAGGAGTCTCTAGATCTACCGTAGGCAATGACAGTAATGATGCAAATTCAGGATAGATAAAACTCTTATCTACCCCTGTATCAAATAGAACGGATGCTAAAAGATTATTAAGAAGAAACGTTCCAGTGACAATATTCGGATCATGCCTCGCCTCGGTCGCACCAATCTGAAAAGCTCTCCCCTAGCTTCATTTCCATGATTGGTGTTATTGTTCGGACAGTTTCTAATAAAATGGTCAGGACTTCCACATTTGAAGCATTACCTGTTGTTTTGAGTGGTTTGTCGTGGTGCTTGGTTTAATGGTTGAGCAGAAAAGTTACAATATTTAGCGTAGTGCCCTACTCGATTGCAGTTCAGACAAACAGGACATGGTCCTGTCTGAAGGAATGGACACTTGTTGCACTTGGGCGCCTGCCTAGTGTAAACTTTCCTCTCAGGAACATTTGCACCATAGTTCTTCACCGTTGGTTTGTGTCACACCCCGGGCCGGCGGGAACGGATCGGGTTTTCCCGTCGGGCGGAAGGTTCCCGGGGCGCGATATCTTGAATGATAATCGAATGATCAGATTGTTTACATAGCACATGAGATATAAATGATAAATGCTAATCATGACATGAAATAGAATTACAAAGTTAAATTACATTGTACTTCATAATTTAACTAAGTAAATCTAATCAAAAAGAATCAATGAGTTTATATCTTGATCTGTACAAGATATACAAAAGTGATTCAGTGTTCTGTCATATCAAAATGTATGCAATCAAAAGAAAGCTAGGTCTTCTATGAGTCCACTAGCTTAGCATTTGCATAAAGTATCTACACCTGTCCGTCACCTGAGAAAACATGTAATTTAACAAAGTCAACACTAGGTTGGTGAGTTCATAAGTAAGTAAATTGAAAACCATTGAACTGATCATGCACACATTCACAATGTATTAACTGTTGCTTGTATATTTGTTCACCTGTTCCACCCAATGGTCTCTCCTTAGTTATATGTACAAGTAGTATATCGCCTAGCCAAGTATGCTTATATATAGGGAATCATGAAAGGGTCAAGCCCAGACGCTATCCCACCACATACTTAACCAAACTCCACACCACTTGCGATACAACTAAAGATATCCACTTCCCAACTATCTGAATTGTCCGTTACATCATCATATTTAGAATAATAATATAGTAAGAGGGGTTTAGTCATCAAACCGAAGTATTGATAAACCCTCATCAAATTAAGGAATTTAGATTATTTAATCTGATCCTTATATTATTCTATTGCTTGTGAGGTTAACTTTTATGATACACTTTTAATTTAATTAAAAGTATTAGTTAACTGTTCATCATATGTCTCCAAATGCAACGTATAGAATCCGAATGGAATCCATTTTAAATCCTCACGTAATCAGATTAAAATGCATTTAATTCTCTCCTATCCCGCCGTATGATCCCAAAGTTTCCGTGTGGGATTGTCTCATGTGATTAACAAAGTCGAATAAGAACTTGTCTTATTACATTATGATAATCGGGTGTAAATGACAAGAATCCCATGAAGTTACGTTATCATGATCGTCATTTACTGTAAATGATAAGAATCGTCATTTACTGAATCCATGCGTTCCCAAAGTATCTGTGTGGGAATGTTCTCGTATGTTTAACAAAGTCGAATAAGAACTCGTCTTATTACATTATGTTAAATATGTGTAAATGACAAGAATCCCATGAAGTTACGTTATCATGATCGTCATCTACTGTAAATGATAAGAATCGTCATTTACTGAATCCATGTATTCCCAAAGTATCCATGAGGGAATATTCTTGTTTTTCTGTTAAGTGTATGTTGTTTAAGTACTTGATTATGTGGAAATAACTAAGTGTTATAAGTTAAATCTTATAACTAAGTTATTATATTGTGTTGATGATTAAGAATCATCTTATCATAATCATATGAGTTTCCCTGTTATCTCATAATCATACAAGCATGCATACAATGATAAGCGATAATAAACAATTTAATATTATCAGAATCAAAGTATAAATAACATGTTAAGCAAACTTTTAAATAAATAAAAGTAAACATGTTTCTCAGCCCCGAGAGTTAAAATCAGTTAAGATTAAGGTAAAAGGGGCATATGAACTCACCTTGTAGTTGTTGTGTTTGACTTAGCTTAAACAAGAATGTACGCGCTCTTGATTGTACTTGAGTGTGTTTTCACGATCCTGTATTGATTTCACGATGTTCATAACTTATTAGTATGAATTATAGGGATTTTAGATGTATGTATGTGTTAGCCATAAGCTTTGGCCAACACTTAAAGTCTTCGGTCTCTGTTGGCCCATCTTTAATTGTTATTGGTTCTTGTAATCCGTAGGCTTTCTTTGATTTATTCTTGTATTAACAACTTGTATCAAAGCCCATTTGTGGTTTCATGAGATCATGTTATGTGTTACAAGACCTTATTGCAAAAATTGTCGTTTCGGTAGTAATCCCTTGGTTATCATACTTGTTATGTTAATTTAAAGAGTTGCAATAGTTCTTTAGTCATGTGGGCCAACAATTTAGGTTGGGCCAATGATATTAAGTGTTGAATCATGAAGGCCTTGCCAAAAGTTACAAAACCAATGTTTAAGTGGCCTTTTGGGCCTTGGTTTGGGCCTCCAAAGAATCCATTGGGCCCAAGGTGGGCCTTGGCTACTTTTGTTGGGCCTAGAGTAATACAAGACTGTTGAAATTGATTTTGGACCAGAAATGGATCGTTGACCAATGGAATGACAAAGTGGCTCCAAAAGAAAGGACAAAGGCCTCAAAATGGGCCTTGAATCAGTTTTCTGTGGGCCTCGGGTAGATTTTGACGGGCCCCATGGGTTTTGTCTCGGGCCTTTGCTATAAGAACTCATGGGCCAAGTTGGGCCTGGATTAGAATGGCTGAAATAGTGACGGGCCTTGAATTTGAGCTTTTGGCCCAAAATGGTGGCCTTGGGCCAAAGGTAGTGGGCCTTGAGCCCTAAACCGTGGGCCTTGGGCTGTTCACTACTTGTTGGACTCGTCTAGAGTTATTGGATCAGTTTTAGAGGTATTGGGCCTAGGATCTGAGTTGTGGGCCTATTGGGCCACAAGTTGGCCAAATACTCTAATGGCTTAAGTTAATTGGCCTAGTCCTTTTAAGTGGTTATTGGGCCTCTAGGTGAACCAATCTAATAGGCTAATTGTATTTGAAGGTGATTGGGCCTTAGAGTGCTATTGGGCCAGCTGAAAAGGAGGTGGGCCTAGACACAATCAATGGCTTATTAATTCTAAGTTGGGCCTAAAATAAAGGCTGTCCAAGTAGGGTTGTCCAATTCAATGGCCTTAGGCCATTTGTACAAATCTGGATCAAGTAAACAGGCTGGGCCAAAATGTTAACTGTGGGCTAAAGGCATGGGATGGGCCTCAGCCTAACTGAACCCAATCCCTTTGGGCCGACCCTATGTGTAGGCTGAATCAAATGGCTTTAAGCCATGATCAGTGGCCTTGTGGCTTTGACATGCTGTTGGGCTTAGGCCAAGTCTCCTGGACCAACAATAGGTTAAACTGGGCCATCACGTGCTATTGGACTAAGGTACTAGTGCTGGGCCGATTTAATGGGCCAGTTGTTTGGGCCTAGCCAGTTTACTGGCCTAGGGTTTTCTGGCCGCAGGTGGATATTGTGGCTTGGTGTACTACGTGCCCAAAGAAGCTGATGGTTCGGTCAAAGGAAGGTATTCTAGTCGACTGATGACAGTGAATGAAGTCCACATTCGGCCTGGACCTCCGGCGAATGAAGGACCATTACGGTTTCAGGCAGCGAATGTAGGTGTTGTTGGTCGAATGAACACTGGATGGTCGAATGACTTGTGTCTGGCGAATGTCTAACTGGCGACTGAGTCTCATTCTGAGCTTGATGGTCGAATGGAGATTCACGAATGAAGCATGGTCGAATGAAGACAGGGGGGTGGCGCATGAGGCTGGGCGAAGTGGCCATTCGACAGGGCCTTTCGGCCTGGTGTCATTCGACAGCTGCAGGTGCCATTCGGAGGGCCATTCGGCCACGGCGGCGCCGTCCTAGGGCTGCTCCTGCTATGGTGGTGTTAAGGTGGAGTAGTTTAGGCTGTGTCTTGAGGTCGTGGGCTTCATATCAGTTACCCTCTACCCGGTTCTTGGCTGAAATAGGTTTAAGGGTCCGAAAACCCTAATTTCCGAGATTTTCACAGCACTATACCTGCGATTTCAGTGGTGAAAAGCTTAGATCCGTTGTACTTCCTTGTAGAGGATGTCGAGGGCTACGCGTGGACGCGAAAATCACCCAAATCGGTTAAGAAATGAGCAAGTTATAAGGTTTTGAAGGTATGAAAATGGTGGAAAGTGTGGTGGCCGGAAATTGAGAAGGAGAGAGAGGATGAAAATGATAAAAATGATTTAATGTGATCATTTAGGGTTTTTATACCCTAAGTGGTGTTCGGGTTCATTTTCGTTGCTGGATTCGTAAATTTGTCGCGTAACCGGAAAATTACGCGTAATTTAAATGGTTTTAAATAAAAGGATTTATTTTAATTATTTTGATGAGTTTCAAAATTGTAAAATGTTATTTATTTAATTTTATTAATTTATTTTCGTTCGTGACGTGTTTTCGTTGTCGTTTCGTCAGATCGCGTAACCTTCGCGCGTAATTCGTTCGAATCGTCACCCGAACGAATACGACAATGGTTTTGCTTTCTGACTTTTGTTTTCTACTTTTCAGTCATTATTTAGAAGTTTAAACTCACAGATATGTTTGTGTGAATCGTCACTCACGCAAACACACTGTCAGTTCGTCATTCTGAAATAACACTGTTTTATACTTTAATTGTGTTTCCTCACTGTCGGACTCAACTTTACATCATGATTTCACACTGTTTTTGTACTGACTTGCCGGTCATCTGATTCCTGTCATCTGTGGACATCAGATCGCAACCGATATGTTTCTGACTGTTGTTTGATTTCCATTGTTTCTCATGTTTTGTTGTGTTAACTGTAATTAAGTTTTCACTTAATAAACACAACTAATGTTTCAATTGTACGTTGTACTTAATGTATTTAAGTTTATACAAAAATACGTACAACGATTTCTTGTATTTAGGATCCTGTTAATACAAGTACTGTTTAAACTTACGTATGCACACATAGAATACAGTGAAAGTACACATACCGTACGGACTTGCCGGACGATCTGGCACTTGCTGTTACAGTCTCCCCTTGTTAAAGAAATTTCGTCCCGAAATTTAAGCATCAAAGTCGGGCTTCAATTCTCGAACAGATGGGGATACTTTGCTTTCATGTTGTCCTCGCGTTCCCAGGTAAACTCTGGTCCACGCTTGGAGTTCCATCGAACCTTTACAATAGGAATACGGCTTCGTTTCAGTCTCTTGACTTCACGTTCCATAATCTCTACAGGTTCCTCAATGAAATGTAGTTGTTCATCGATTTGTATCTCTTCCAATGGTATGATCAATGTTTCATCTGCTAGACACCTCTTGAGATTTGATACATGAAACACATCGTGTACTCCACTGAGTTCATCAGGGAGTCTGAGTCTGTATGCCACAGGACCTATACGTTGAGTAATCTCAAACGGTCCGACATACCGAGGTGCTAGTTTGCCTTTAGCCCCAAAACGAACTACGCCTTTCCATGGGGACACTTTCAACATGACTCGGTCACCCACGTCGAATTCCAAAGGCTTGCGCCTTTGTCTGCGTAACTCTTTTGGCGACTACGTGTTGCTTGTAATCGTCGTTGTATCTGGGCTATCTTATCAGTAGTTTCCTGAATAAGTTCAGGCCCAGTTATTCTGTTGTCTCCCACCTCGGTCCAACAAATTGGAGACCGACATTTTCTACCATAGAGTGCTTCAAAAGGAGCACATCCGATGCTGCTGTGGTAGCTATTGTTGTAGGAGAACTCAATGAGTGGTAAATGTGTGTCCCAACTTCCACCGAAGTCTAGGATGCATGTTCTCAACATATCCTCTAGGGTTTGAATAGTGCGCTCGCTTTGTCCATCCGTTTGTGGATGATAAGCAGTGCTCAAGTTAACACTTGTCCCTAAGGATTGTTGCAATGATTGCCAGAACCGTGAAGTAAATCGACTGTCCCGGTCGGAAATAATAGACAATGGCACCCCGTGCCTCACTACTATTTCATCAATGTATAGCTTCGCTAGTTTCTCCATCTTGTAAGTCTCTCTGATCGGCAAGAAGTGTGCGGACTTGGTCAATCGATCAATGATGACCCAAATCGAATCATGTCCGCTGGAAGTGCGGGGTAGCTTGGTAATGAAATCCATAGCTATTTGTTCCCACTTCCATTGTGGTATCTCTGGTTGTTTCAGCAAACCCGAAGGTTTCTGGTGTTCAGCTTTGACTTTGGCACATGTGAGACATTTGCCAACATAAGTGGCAATGTCTTTCTTAATGGCCCGGCCACCAATAAAATGACCTAAGATCTTGGTACATCTTATCGGCACCAGGATGAACTGAGTAACGTGACTTGTGTGCCTCGTCAAGGATAAGTGTTCGAAGTTCATCTACTGCCGGAATCCAAACACGATCCAGATAGTAGATAACTCCATCTTGTCTTGTCTCAAAATGTTTCTCGGCTCCACAATCGAGCTCGCGTTTCAAATTGTTTCTTGCCACTGCTTCTCGTTGTGCTTGTAAAATGTGATCTCTCAAACTTGTTTGCACCGTCATTCCCATAGCGCGAACGCGTAAGGGTTTGACTCTTTCTTTCCGACTCAAAGCATCTGCAACAACATTTGCTTTGCCCGGATGGTATTTGATCACACAATCGTAATCGTTCAGGAGCTCAACCCAACGTCTCTGTCTCATGTTAAGCTCCTTCTGATCAAATATGTGTTGTAAACTCTTGTGATCTGTGAAGATAGTGCATTTGGTACCATAGAGGTAGTGTCTCCAAATCTTTAAAGCAAATACAACAGCTCCCAGTTCAAGATCATGTGTCGTGTAATTCTTCTCGTGTATCTTCAGCTGTCGTGAGGCATAAGCAATGACTTTGTCTCGTTGCATCAGAACACATCCGAGTCCCTGATGGGAAGCATCACAGTAAACTACAAAGTCATCGTTGCCTTCTGGGAGTGTTAAGATTGGAGCATTGCACAATCTTTGTTTCAATGTCTGGAATGCCTCTTCTTGTTTATGAGTCCACACAAAAGGTTCAGACTTCTGTGTGAGTTTGGTGAGAGGCAAGGCTATCTTAGAGAAATTCGAAATGAATCTCCTGTAATAACCTGCCAATCCTAAAAATGATCGGATCTCTGTCGGTGTCGTAGGCACATCCCAGTTCTTGATTGCTTCTATCTTGGCAGGATCCACATGAATACCATCACTGTTAATCACGTGACCCAAAAATTGAACTTCCCTTAACCAAAATTCACACTTGGAGAACTTGGCATAGAGTCGTTCTTCTTTCAGAAGCTCCAAAACTGTCTTGAGGTGTTGCTCGTGTTCCTTCTTGTTCTTCGAATAAATCAGTATATCATCAATAAAGACGATAACAAACTGATCTAGATACGGCTTGCACACCCGGTTCATCAAGTCCATGAACACAGCCGGTGCGTTCGTCAATCCGAATGGCATCACCATGAATTCGTAATGACCATATCGGGTACGGAAGGCCGTCTTTGGTATGTCTTCCTCTTGAATCCGGAGCTGATGATAGCCTGATCTCAGGTCTATCTTCGAAAAGTATTGTGCTCCTTGTAACTGATCAAACAAATCATCAATCCTCGGTAACGGGTACCGATTCTTGATGGTGAGTTTGTTGAGTTCTCGATAATCGATGCACATTCTGAAAGTTCCATCCTTCTTCTTGACAAAAAGAACCGGAGCTCCCCACGGGGAAAAGCTCGGTCGGATGAATCCTTTATCGAGAAGTTCTTGTAACTGATTGGACAACTCTTGCATCGCCGATGGTGCGAGTCTGTAAGGAGACTTGGCTACAGGAGTTGCCCCCGGAATCAAATCGATTCGAAACTGTACTGATCTCTCAGGTGGTAGTCCCGGTAGGTCATCCGGAAATACTTCTGCAAAATCTTTCACAACTGGCACATCTTGAATCTTGGTTGCTTTCTTGTCTTTCTGAATCACGTGAGCTAGAAATGCAACACATTGTTTCCGTAAGCACTTGCGAGCTTTCATGCACGAAATTATCTTGACACTGCGTTTCGCTTGGTCTCCACGAATCTCCAAGACTTCATTGTTCTCCATAGGAATGCGTAATAGTTTATCGGAACAGATGAACTCAACTCGGTTAAGAGATAGCCAATCCATTCCGATGATAATGTCGAAACTGCCCAGCTCCATCGGTATCAAGTCGATGGAAAATGTATGATCACCAAGTGTTAGTGGGCAATTTCTAAGTACTGTGTCAACTGTAATCTGTTTGCCATTAGCTATCTCAATACTATAAGGGGAGTCTAATGATTCCTCAGCATGATTAAGATGGCTAGCAAAATCGGATGAGATAAAACTCTGATCCGCACCAGTGTCAAATAATATAGATGCAGAAAAATCAGATAGAAGAAATGTACCCGTAATGACATTCGGGTCCTGTCTAGCAGCAGCTGCTCCGATCTGAAAGGCTCTTCCTCTTGGTGCTTGAGCCTGTTGTTGATTTCTCTTAGGGCAATCCCGAGAGAAGTGACCAGGTTCACCACAGTTGTAGCAAGACCTGTGGTCGGTAGCAGCAGCAGCAGTGGCTGCATTGTTGTTTCTGTTCTGAGTCCTCTGACTCCTGCAGTAGTTTGCTGTGTGACCAAATCTTCCACAGTTGGTGCAATGTCTGCACGGAACATTTGGTAGATGATGGTACTGGCATGAGTTGCACAAAGGTGCAGTGCCAGTGTATGGCTTTCTGATCTCCAATGGGGGTGGCTGATTGCGCATCGGAGTTTGAGTAGTGGCAGCAAAGTTTCTAACCACTTTCTGTTTCTTAGCCGGACGTTTATCCGACTTCTTGAAATTTCCAGCTTTGGCTGTTTCAGCCTCCTTCTTGAATGCTCCAGAGGCAACCATCATATCTGTCAGGGATGCTGACAGTGTAACAGCTAATTCCATGGTGGTAGGGTGAGCAGAAATCACATGACCTCGGATACTGGGCGGTAATCCACCAACATACCGCTCAATTCTCTTCTCAAGTGTTGGCACCACATCCGGTGCCAGAGTGGCTAACTCATGAAATCGTGTGGTGTAGGCCAGATGCCCAGCACCAACCATCTCCAGATTGAGTAGTTCAGCCTCAACCTTTTTCAGTTCATTTCTTGGGCAAAACTCTGCCCTCAACATCGCCTTGAATTCGTTCCATGGCATGGCCTGGGCCTCATCCCGGCCTCTGATTGATACCTGAGCGTTCCACCAGGTTAACGCTCGCTTGCTAAATGATCCCGCAGCATACTTTACCCTATTCTGTTCAGGACAGCCACTGATGTCGAGGGTAGCCTCCATCTTCTCAATCCACTGGATCAGTCCGACTGCACCCTCGCTACCACTGAAACTGGGTGGCTTGCAGCCTACAAAGTTCTTGTAGGCATAGTCCTGACTCTGTCTGGTGTTACCGCTGCCTTCTCCAGATGAGTTAGCAACGTTGTTACTGTTGTTGTTGTTGATCCGGTTCATCATCTCTGGGATCACTTCCCTCAGTTGGCTTGTAAGAAGAGTAGCCAGTGCCACAGTAGCAGGGTCCAACTGATACGCTGGTGGTGGCGGAGGAGGAGGTGGAGGTGCTTGTGTAGGAGAGTCTGGCGGTGTCGGTGTCGAAGAGTGCGGAGCTGAACCTTGAGTCAGCGGTAGTAGAGGTGGTTGTCTTCGTGGCGGCATTCTGATCATAACCGAAAGAAAATCGGTTAGTGCAGTGATCAGAAGCAGAAGACATATGCAAATAGAATCCTATATCATAAGAACTCTACATGAGGGTCCCTAGGTTATAGTCTAGGCCAAACCGTTTAAGTAATATGACCTATATTTCTCTATAACCATGGCTCTGATACCAATCTGTCACACCCCGGGCCGGCGGGAACGGATCGGGTTTTCCCGTCGGGCGGAAGGTTCCCGGGGCGCGATATCTTGAATGATAATCGAATGATCAGATTGTTTACATAGCACATGAGATATAAATGATAAATGCTAATCATGACATGAAATAGAATTACAAAGTTAAATTACATTGTACTTCATAATTTAACTAAGTAAATCTAATCAAAAAGAATCAATGAGTTTATATCTTGATCTGTACAAGATATACAAAAGTGATTCAGTGTTCTGTCATATCAAAATGTATGCAATCAAAAGAAAGCTAGGTCTTCTATGAGTCCACTAGCTTAGCATTTGCATAAAGTATCTACACCTGTCCGTCACCTGAGAAAACATGTAATTTAACAAAGTCAACACTAGGTTGGTGAGTTCATAAGTAAGTAAATTGAAAACCATTGAACTGATCATGCACACATTCACAATGTATTAACTGTTGCTTGTATATTTGTTCACCTGTTCCACCCAATGGTCTCTCCTTAGTTATATGTACAAGTAGTATATCGCCTAGCCAAGTATGCTTATATATAGGGAATCATGAAAGGGTCAAGCCCAGACGCTATCCCACCACATACTTAACCAAACTCCACACCACTTGCGATACAACTAAAGATATCCACTTCCCAACTATCTGAATTGTCCGTTACATCATCATATTTAGAATAATAATATAGTAAGAGGGGTTTAGTCATCAAACCGAAGTATTGATAAACCCTCATCAAATTAAGGAATTTAGATTATTTAATCTGATCCTTATATTATTCTATTGCTTGTGAGGTTAACTTTTATGATACACTTTTAATTTAATTAAAAGTATTAGTTAACTGTTCATCATATGTCTCCAAATGCAACGTATAGAATCCGAATGGAATCCATTTTAAATCCTCACGTAATCAGATTAAAATGCATTTCATTCTCTCCTATCCCGCCGTATGATCCCAAAGTTTCCGTGTGGGATTGTCTCATGTGATTAACAAAGTCGAATAAGAACTTGTCTTATTACATTATGATAATCGGGTGTAAATGACAAGAATCCCATGAAGTTACGTTATCATGATCGTCATTTACTGTAAATGATAAGAATCGTCATTTACTGAATCCATGCGTTCCCAAAGTATCCGTGTGGGAATGTTCTCGTATGTTTAACAAAGTCGAATAAGAACTCGTCTTATTACATTATGTTAAATATGTGTAAATGACAAGAATCCCATGAAGTTACGTTATCATGATCGTCATCTACTGTAAATGATAAGAATCGTCATTTACTGAATCCATGTATTCCCAAAGTATCCATGAGGGAATATTCTTGTTTTTCTGTTAAGTGTATGTTGTTTAAGTACTTGATTATGTGGAAATAACTAAGTGTTATAAGTTAAATCTTATAACTAAGTTATTATATTGTGTTGATGATTAAGAATCATCTTATCATAATCATATGAGTTTCCCTGTTATCTCATAATCATACAAGCATGCATACAATGATAAGCGATAATAAACAATTTAATATTATCAGAATCAAAGTATAAATAACATGTTAAGCAAACTTTTAAATAAATAAAAGTAAACATGTTTCTCAGCCCCGAGAGTTAAAATCAGTTAAGATTAAGGTAAAAGGGGCATATGAACTCACCTTGTAGTTGTTGTGTTTGACTTAGCTTAAACAAGAATGTACGCGCTCTTGATTGTACTTGAGTGTGTTTTCACGATCCTGTATTGATTTCACGATGTTCATAACTTATTAGTATGAATTATAGGGATTTTAGATGTATGTATGTGTTAGCCATAAGCTTTGGCCAACACTTAAAGTCTTCGGTCTCTGTTGGCCCATCTTTAATTGTTATTGGTTCTTGTAATCCGTAGGCTTTCTTTGATTTATTCTTGTATTAACAACTTGTATCAAAGCCCATTTGTGGTTTCATGAGATCATGTTATGTGTTACAAGACCTTATTGCAAAAATTGTCGTTTCGGTAGTAATCCCTTGGTTATCATACTTGTTATGTTAATTTAAAGAGTTGCAATAGTTCTTTAGTCATGTGGGCCAACAATTTAGGTTGGGCCAATGATATTAAGTGTTGAATCATGAAGGCCTTGCCAAAAGTTACAAAACCAATGTTTAAGTGGCCTTTTGGGCCTTGGTTTGGGCCTCCAAAGAATCCATTGGGCCCAAGGTGGGCCTTGGCTACTTTTGTTGGGCCTAGAGTAATACAAGACTGTTGAAATTGATTTTGGACCAGAAATGGATCGTTGACCAATGGAATGACAAAGTGGCTCCAAAAGAAAGGACAAAGGCCTCAAAATGGGCCTTGAATCAGTTTTCTGTGGGCCTCGGGTAGATTTTGACGGGCCCCATGGGTTTTGTCTCGGGCCTTTGCTATAAGAACTCATGGGCCAAGTTGGGCCTGGATTAGAATGGCTGAAATAGTGACGGGCCTTGAATTTGAGCTTTTGGCCCAAAATGGTGGCCTTGGGCCAAAGGTAGTGGGCCTTGAGCCCTAAACCGTGGGCCTTGGGCTGTTCACTACTTGTTGGACTCGTCTAGAGTTATTGGATCAGTTTTAGAGGTATTGGGCCTAGGATCTGAGTTGTGGGCCTATTGGGCCACAAGTTGGCCAAATACTCTAATGGCTTAAGTTAATTGGCCTAGTCCTTTTAAGTGGTTATTGGGCCTCTAGGTGAACCAATCTAATAGGCTAATTGTATTTGAAGGTGATTGGGCCTTAGAGTGCTATTGGGCCAGCTGAAAAGGAGGTGGGCCTAGACACAATCAATGGCTTATTAATTCTAAGTTGGGCCTAAAATAAAGGCTGTCCAAGTAGGGTTGTCCAATTCAATGGCCTTAGGCCATTTGTACAAATCTGGATCAAGTAAACAGGCTGGGCCAAAATGTTAACTGTGGGCTAAAGGCATGGGATGGGCCTCAGCCTAACTGAACCCAATCCCTTTGGGCCGACCCTATGTGTAGGCTGAATCAAATGGCTTTAAGCCATGATCAGTGGCCTTGTGGCTTTGACATGCTGTTGGGCTTAGGCCAAGTCTCCTGGACCAACAATAGGTTAAACTGGGCCATCACGTGCTATTGGACTAAGGTACTAGTGCTGGGCCGATTTAATGGGCCAGTTGTTTGGGCCTAGCCAGTTTACTGGCCTAGGGTTTTCTGGCCGCAGGTGGATATTGTGGCTTGGTGTACTAGGTGCCCAAAGAAGCTGATGGTTCGGTCAAAGGAAGGTATTCTAGTCGACTGATGACAGTGAATGAAGTCCACATTCGGCCTGGACCTCCGGCGAATGAAGGACCATTACGGTTTCAGGCAGCGAATGTAGGTGTTGTTGGTCGAATGAACACTGGATGGTCGAATGACTTGTGTCTGGCGAATGTCTAACTGGCGACTGAGTCTCATTCTGAGCTTGATGGTCGAATGGAGATTCACGAATGAAGCATGGTCGAATGAAGACAGGGGGGTGGCGCATGAGGCTGGGCGAAGTGGCCATTCGACAGGGCCTTTCGGCCTGGTGTCATTCGACAGCTGCAGGTGCCATTCGGAGGGCCATTCGGCCACGGCGGCGCCGTCCTAGGGCTGCTCCTGCTATGGTGGTGTTAAGGTGGAGTAGTTTAGGCTGTGTCTTGAGGTCGTGGGCTTCATATCAGTTACCCTCTACCCGGTTCTTGGCTGAAATAGGTTTAAGGGTCCGAAAACCCTAATTTCCGAGATTTTCACAGCACTATACCTGCGATTTCAGTGGTGAAAAGCTTAGATCCGTTGTACTTCCTTGTAGAGGATGTCGAGGGCTACGCGTGGACGCGAAAATCACCCAAATCGGTTAAGAAATGAGCAAGTTATAAGGTTTTGAAGGTATGAAAATGGTGGAAAGTGTGGTGGCCGGAAATTGAGAAGGAGAGAGAGGATGAAAATGATAAAAATGATTTAATGTGATCATTTAGGGTTTTTATACCCTAAGTGGTGTTCGGGTTCATTTTCGTTGCTGGATTCGTAAATTTGTCGCGTAACCGGAAAATTACGCGTAATTTAAATGGTTTTAAATAAAAGGATTTATTTTAATTATTTTGATGAGTTTCAAAATTGTAAAATGTTATTTATTTAATTTTATTAATTTATTTTCGTTCGTGACGTGTTTTCGTTGTCGTTTCGTCAGATCGCGTAACCTTCGCGCGTAATTCGTTCGAATCGTCACCCGAACGAATACGACAATGGTTTTGCTTTCTGACTTTTGTTTTCTACTTTTCAGTCATTATTTAGAAGTTTAAACTCACAGATATGTTTGTGTGAATCGTCACTCACGCAAACACACTGTCAGTTCGTCATTCTGAAATAACACTGTTTTATACTTTAATTGTGTTTCCTCACTGTCGGACTCAACTTTACATCATGATTTCACACTGTTTTTGTACTGACTTGCCGGTCATCTGATTCCTGTCATCTGTGGACATCAGATCGCAACCGATATGTTTCTGACTGTTGTTTGATTTCCATTGTTTCTCATGTTTTGTTGTGTTAACTGTAATTAAGTTTTCACTTAATAAACACAACTAATGTTTCAATTGTACGTTGTACTTAATGTATTTAAGTTTATACAAAAATACGTACAACGATTTCTTGTATTTAGGATCCTGTTAATACAAGTACTGTTTAAACTTACGTATGCACACATAGAATACAGTGAAAGTACACATACCGTACGGACTTGCCGGACGATCTGGCACTTGCTGTTACAGTTTGTGCTGACTGGTCTCAACCGGAGTTTTCGTTTTGTTTTGTCCAAACCACTTTCGTTTGGTACCTTTTGAAACATTCGAGGTACCGACATCACTACGGCCCGCTGCCGTCTGAATTTTTACGATCAAAGTACCACTCCTTACCGCCTCATCGGTAAGCTTAGTGGTCAAAAGAATTGTACGTTTAAGAGTGGTATGTTCTGCTGCAGTTACCATTCCCTGAATATGTGGAACCAGACCCTTGATATACTTTTCAATCAAAGCTGTTTCCGTAGGAAACATGTTGGGATGTAAGCAAGTAAGTTCGTGAAACCGATCGGTATAAGCTTAACAATCAGCACCGATCATCGAATGATTCCAGAATTCCTCCTGAAGCTTTTGAATCTCAGTGATTAGGCAGTACTCTGACATAATCAGAGTTTTGAAATCGTTCCAACCCATTGAATCAACTATAGCTGAGCCCAAAGTTTTAGCCTGGGTATTCCACCAAGTTAAAGCTGAATCTTTTAGAGAACAAACAGCATAAGACACCTTATGCTCCGCCAAACATTGGCTTACCTTAAGTTTTGTTTCCATCTGCTCAATCCACTTGATGAGTCCAGCCGCTCCTTCTTTGCCCGTAAAAGTAGGAGGGTTGCAGGAAGCAAAGTACTTATAAGTACATCCTTGTTGTGGTGGATCATGAGCAGTTGTTTTTGTGGTTGTTGCAACGGTGGTATTATGAGTTCCTACATGGCCACTAGTAGCATTATGTTCCATATGATCGTGGTCCCCACCAGAACCTGTAGTGATATGTGGTTGGTGTTGTGTCAAAACACCACAAGCTGATAGCTGTTCTCTCACTATTCGTGCTATCATCGCTTCATTCAGTTCAGATCCACTTGCACCTGCAGGTGGAACCGGGTTCATATCAGGGTTCACAGGTGGAATAGTATTTGTTTCTAGATTTTCAGGTAGAACCACATTTGTTTCCGGGTTGATCTGTGGATCCGGATTAAGTTCTAGATTCACAAGTGGGACTTGATTCTGCTCAGGTTAGTAACGTTCTTGGTAGCTTTCTTAGCTGGTCGACCTCTTTTAGGAGCCATTATTTTGCTCACATGTAGACAAACTCATGTCAGTTCAAGAACATTAAATATATAACCCGTTTGATCACATAAATTCCATCATATTTAGTCATATTGAGAAAATCCATGTTGAAATGTGATTATAATAAATATAGTATAACTACATTGATATAGTTCAGATATGTTCTCAGTACACAGAAATCACACAAGTGTTGGTAGTTATACTCAGTCCTGTTATTTCAAAAAATGTTAAAATATTACACAGTTCTAAGCATTGAAATATAGATATGTTATTCACATGTTTTTGATATATTGTTATACAGGACACTGATAAGTTCTCACATGAAAATGTTCTCATAGTTCTATGATACATTGTCATACAGACAATAGATATGTTCTCACACAAAAATGTTCTCATAGTTCTGTGATACATTGCCATACGGACAATAGATATGTTCTCACACAAAAATGTTCTCATAGTTCTGTGATACATTGCCATACAGACAATAGATATGTTCTCACACAAAAATGTTCTCATAGTTCTGTGATACATTGCCATACAGACAATAGATATGTTCTCACACAAAAATGTTCTCATAGTTCTGTGATACATTGCCATACATACAATAGATATGTTCTCACACAAAAATGTTCTCATAGTTCTGTGATACATTGCCATACAGACAACAGATATGTTCTCACACAAGTTCGATATTAATATTTAGTTCACACATCACACACAACAGAGATATAAAAAAACAACCATTTTATTACCATGATATAAGTTTTGTACAATCACGAAGTTTTTGATACAAGAACTGCCAGAAAAACCATACTACCCGTAACTACCGAAGATCTATTTCACAATCACAACACCCCCCTCCTACATCACATATCGACAACATATCCGTCTGTTGCTGATGATATATACAATGGATCTCCCAAAAGAACCGCCTGGACATACTTTTCGTAAGAAATACGATAAGCAAGAAAACATCATAGCTATGGCTGCCATACCTACAACCAACACGATCATCCAGGTCTCAAAACTGACCATCCTAAACCAATCCAAAAACTCTCTCACCCTCACTACCCCTGCTCTCAGCACCTCAACCTGCTGCCAGAGCGCATCAATGATCATCTACCTCCAAGTCCTTCGTAGACGCTCCTCTACCGTAACCATCCATGCTCGTGTATCCGTGTCTAATGTGTTCACCTGATCCATAAGGGTGAGATGAGAAGTAAAAATCTCCAGTATTGTCATACGGGTATCCTGAATAGTGGTGTGCTGCTGCTGTAACTCCGGCCTCACCCCTTGCAGATCCTGGGAAACCTGCAACAACTGGGCTCTAATCTATGCCTGGTGGGATGATTCTCCCACCTCGCGTATCACCGGAGGCTCGTCTCGCGGTGCCAACTGGTGCCTAGGAGGCAATCCAGTGGTCTTGCGGGCCTGACCCCGCATCCTCCTCAAGCCATCCCACACTGGGATTCTCTGTGGGGATGAGCTTTGTCATCTATCAGCTGATGCATTCTCAGCATGAGGCTGAGAATGTACATGCGATCCTGACGGTGCTGGTGGTGGTGGAGTAACTGGTACCGGTGGTGATGGTGTGTGAGGCACTACAGGTACCGCCTGAGATAATGCGGACGATGCCTTAGAAGGATCCGAGTCTGACCCAGAACTCGAACTGGGAGTATCATCTAGGATAACGTATGGAAATCGCTGGTAGATATAACCCTCACCAGGATTGGCCATCACTGTATACATCAAAAATTTTAAATCAGTACCCTGAGATAAATATTGAATAATAATATTCAACATAAACATGATATGATATCTCTTCCTATCTTAAAGCAGCTACCCGACCTTATAGTTGTTCTGCTTGCACTGAAATTCACTAGAATGCACACATGTTGCGAATTTCAGTTATGCTGGCGACTCATAACCGGAATTCGTACCACATGATTATCCTGGCTTAATTCAAAACAAGTTTTGTTCATTAGTTATGTTCGGTGCCCTCTGTGTTACTATCCGAGCCTATGGTTACAGTCTAGATCTCTAAGTCCACCTAAGTTCTATAACATGTGGCTCTGATACCACCTTGTCACACCCCCACCTCTCGTCACCTGTTGATGATATCACTGAGAAGGTTGCAGAAGCATAGTGGTGATGTCTTAGAGATGAGGTGTGACTTACTTGATCCGATATCACAACACACAGATTAATTTAAAATAAATACATTACCATGGATTTCGTAATCACAATCAACATTACAATATATAAACTAATTTTATTACATTATCTGATTTATTTAATTACAAGCATATGAAGTGCATCATCACCCGGTGGTCACTGTCTTCCTACAAAAATTTTAAGTTTAAAAGATCAGCACAAAGCTGGTGAGATCGTAAAGTTCAAGTTCAACAATATAATATGATATGCAAGTTCTCTTAATGTTCAGTTCCAGATAACAATGGGAGCCGTATCTAGTTCCTTTTGGACTACTCCGTTCTCGTTCTATAAAGATACTACCCGTTGGTACATATCTTAGTGCCTCATTGTCTTAATGTCTATCACTACATTAAGAAGTTCTGGATAGAGATAACAAACATTTACACCAAGGGGAGTTGCAAGCTCTCGGAAAATGGGTTGTCAGCCGATAGTACTATCATTGTTTTTTGTTCGGCCCCACATGGGTTCACTAGATACAGTTCAGGAATGAGGACTTTCAAGTTCTCTGATAAAGTTCTGATCTACAGGCAAAATCCCATGAAATATACAAATTCTCAACAAATCACATGAAATCACATAGATAAAAGTGACACATATCAAATAGTTCTGAAAAGTTCCAAAGTGATACCCCGGTGTTTGTAAAACATTAAAAAGAAAAAGGGGTTGTACGAAACTCACCTGATATCTCACTGGTAGCTGAATATCACACAAACTGGTAATAATTAGATGATTCTGCATTAATTTATGTTTAATTAGTTATATATGGTTTAACTTACTGATTAGATCTTTCTGAACGTCCAATGTCAAAGACATTGCCTTGAAAGTCATCAAACCGGTATTAGGTTTTTAATTAATTATTTTAGTGTCATATCATACAATGTATGATAATGTAGGAACCTATACTGATTCAGGTTCCTAAGACAAGGTTGATGACAGACTTGATTAATCAGAATAATCTCGGATTAACCAAATAGTTAATGTTGTTGATTATAATGCTAAAACAGTTTCTAGACATATTAATGGCTTAGGAATGATCAATCCTTGTTATTGATTACCCAAATATCATGAAATATCACAATGTAGCATTAGAATAGGTTTAATAACCATGTTTAACATACTAATATGACTGTTATCATAAACATCAGATAATCATTCCAATGAGTATGTTAATGATTGTGATTAGTTTGAAACACTTGGATTTAATCTTGAATTTCAAAGATTAATCAAAATAATCATATACATTGTCACAATCAAATGGTTTAAACCATTATAATCATAGTTATGATTTCATGCAAACCAGGCATTACAACGGATTAAAACAAGGATTTACCCGTTAAGATATCTAGTTCGTCGTTTATAATCAATCCTAACCATTATCTAGGCAATAATCAACAAACCTAACTATATCATTACGTTCAAAATCAAGATCTAATCAACCATTATCAAGCTAGAAGGTTAAAACAAACCGTTACATAATCAGACGGATTTATGGTGGTAAAACAACGATCAGAACTTGTAGAAACGTTCCTTGGTGCGGTCCGGATGTTTAGGAACCTTTAGAACTGAGTTTGGATGATGAAAATGGGTTTTTGGTCGTCTGAGAGTCGAGCAGAAGCGGAAGAAAACGATTTGGATGAATTCTGAATGAAAAACTAAGTTTTGTTCTGATCCACCGCCTCAATACCTGTCAGGCGCACCGCCCCGCGTGGCCGCTTGGCCCGGGACGTAGCGCAAGAGAGAGAGAGAGAGGTTCCAGATCTTTTCGTGGACTCCAGGTGTACCGCCTAGCTAGAAGCATTGGGGCTAGGCGTACTGCCTGGCACCAATTTTCTCAAAATTTTGGATTTTCTTCGTTTCGTGATTCTGGACAATCCGTAACTCCGTTTCGCGCATGGTTTTCACCTACATTCATCATTTCTCGCATACTACCAACCTGTAATAATTACAATAGCTAAATCAATCTGGATCTCATGCACGACCAAATGTGCTCACATCATTGATGACGTAATTATCAATTGCAATTGTCACACTTCACACATAAGAGCGCTCACACCAGGAGGAATATTTGAAAATTTATAAGGATCAATTTTGAGTTTAGAATAGCTTCTGGTACTCTCATCAATAGCCATTGTTTCAATATAAGCTATTAGTTCATCTCCTTCATTGTGATGATATTCTTTATGTTATTAAGCATAGTCACATTATTTTTTCACTGCTCAGGAAGAGTATACAATAGCTTCTTGTTCAAGTCATGTTTATCATATTTTATTTCACCAGATATATGACCAAAAGTTTCAAATCGATATTTCAGCTTGTCTTTTCTCATTTCTTTCATCTCAATGCTTCCATCAAATAACACCAAGTGCATCCCATAGAAAATTTTCTGTCTCAAACTCTTGAACATACATCAATATTTCGATAGGAAGACCCATAGTAAGAGAACTACAAGCTTTAATATCCAATATGATTTTTCTTCTATAATCTTCACCAGTTACAGAATTCAAATCAATAGGTCTTCTGTGATAATCATCAACCGATAAATTGACAGATTTAAATGGTCCTTTTACAATCGAATTCCAAAGTTCTGGTTTGCGATGGCATAATAAGTTCTTAAATCCCATCTTCCAATGTTTAAAATCAACTGCATTCTTAAGAATAGGGGTTTTATTCTAGATCCAATCTCTTGATTAATTGTATGAGCTGAAGAATCCGTGATTCAGTTTGATGAAATGATGATAAAACAGAGTTTTCAAATGTGAGATGATAATTCTTTAAATATGTTGAAATCGGTATATTAAATTATCAGTCAATCATTGTGACGATCTTAGATGAAATTTCTTCAGGATTTTTTTTATTTATAAGATTTTGCAAAACACACACAAAGACCAAGAACACACAGTTGATGATCTGTTCAGAAATTTCCTTAAATAGGTAAACATCTCAACGATCACTTGAAATGATCTAGAGCACAAGGCTCTGAAACCAATTGTTAGAATCAGGAATCAGACAATAACTATTGAGGGTTATTACAAAACGCTGAGTAGCCGAAACAAACAGGTTTAGCTATTTGAGCAACTATAGAAAAGAGATCAAATGAACACAAAAAATACACATGAAATTCATCATTCATTGATCATTAATAATTAATGACAAAGGAGCTAGGATCAGGAAACAGGCTTCTGATCACAAAATAACACTATGGTTTTTCTACTTTCTCTCACTAGAACTTTCTCTTTCTATGTGGCTACTTTCAGACTTAATTCTAAACGGTTACCCTAATTCTATTACATCGTGTTCTATCCATAGAAAAATGGGGCCTACAAAATATGATTAATTTAGGGCCCAGATTACAATGTAACTAAATAGGGCTATATTGTCAAAAAGAATCTTGTTAGCATATGAGATGTCAATCTCTGTAAGCAGTAGTAGCAACATCAGCAAATTAGTCACCATTAGCAGATACTCGAATACTCCAAGTATTGAAGATACACATTAAACATTTGCAAATATTATATTCATCATTCGTAAAGTTCATTTGTTCAGATGACCGAGTCTTCATTCTCATCAGCTTCATCCACAGAGCACTTGTTCTACAAATCTACTAATCATTCAACAAGTTAAGTTAGAAAGTTCGAAAATGATCTAAGTGTGCACACGTTGAATATTCATAAATGTTATAACTCTGTAGCACTTATTCATTCATAAAAGATCTGAGTGTGCACAACTTGAACATCCGCAAATATTCTAATTGCGCAACACTTATTCAGTCACAATGATCTGAGTGTGCACAAGTTTTTTGTTGTAAATATTCTAACTGTGAAACACTTATTCATTCACAAATTCTAAAAGTACATTAGTTGCAATCTGTAAATACATTAGCTGTGCTGCAAAATATCATTCTTAGTTGATGTTATCCTTGCAATTGTTAAGTTTGTTCACAGCTGCTAAACAAAGTTATAAATCTGTCATTATCATACAGTGCATGATTTAGCATAAGTAAGGATATAAATTGTGCTATTGTTACTTTGTGTTGTATTTTCAGATAGTATATAAGAACGTCATACAATTATTTTGAAATCAACATTCATCCTTTTTATGTAATCAGCACTCAACTCATTGAATCCACCACGTCGACAACCCAAACAGTGAAGTAGGACGTGGCACAAATATTTGATTGGTGGGATGAGATGGGCTTTGTTGAAAACTCCAACACTAAAGTCACCATCATACTTCCATCTAAGGAAACACCCGCAGACATGTTGTTAATCCAAAATGATAGGGTGCTCTAGCAAGTATCGGAAACTATGTATCCTCCCGATATCCTCTGCAAACACTACAACATCTCGCTCATCCAACGCTCCTGTAATGACTGGAGGATCGACACTGCAATCGATATCAGCAGAGGACCAGAATGACCTCTAGTGAGTAAGTTACAGCGTGCAGATTGTAGAAATGGATGCAAATATACGTGAATTTTTGAGGATTTGTTAAAAAATAAGGACTGAAGCCTCAACCGCATCCCTTTACTCTGTGTGGAACCACGTACTTGATTAACCACTGAATGCCAAATATGGATGATCTACAAAGAAAAACCGTGGACAAAGCACATAACCATTGAGCACCAACTCTGGAGCGCAAGCACAGATCCCTCTACCCTTGGAAGACAACCACTGAAACCAAGACTAACAACCGCGGAGAAGCAACAGCGGAAAGAACTCTGGTACGGAAAAAAACTGATGCAACCATGGAAGACTAACGAGTGAAAAAACTTAAGACTTTAGATTTCTTGTATTCCATTGTTGTTGTCTTTTATTCAATTGTTGTGTCATTTGTCTTATTTCAGTGTTTGTACATATTGTCAGCAGTTTGTCTTATTCTTTTTGTCTTTCTGCATTGAATGTTTGGGTTTTATATCCCAAAATTCCCTGAACTATTTGTATTGAATTTTCCAAAAATTCTTTGAGTTATTTATTTCTGTTAGTCTCTTTAAATAGTTAACTTGACAAAGAAGTGAAACAACCACATGCTTGACTTGAGAGGGAGTTCGTTCCTCGTCCTTGAGCTAAGAGTCTAAAGTCGAATACACCTGATAGAACATCCTAGTCCAACAATTGGTATTAGAGCCTTGTTCTTCATTTATTGGTTTAACCATCAAGTCTGAAAATAAGAGCTCACTTTGACATTCTATTGCTTAAACTCTCTTTTCTAAAAACTCTACTTTACTTCTTTGCATCTTTTTCAAAATTATGCTGAAGATGTTTGGTTTTGAATTTAACTATATATTCAAAACTATTCGGGTAAACAACTTAGAGATTTCTTTCATCAGTTGATTTTCTATTGTTGTTTATACCTAACATGGCATAAAAGTTTAATCGCGATCCTCATAACAATAGATCTGCCACAAAACCTACCATAATGATTAGACATCAATATAACATATTGCAGATGAGGATGATCAACATTTTGTCCAATAATCATACTGGTTGTTGGAGGTCAGTCATGTTCGGACCCCACAAATCAATGGTCTTGGACACTGAGACTAGTCAACTTGATTGATAAAGATCCCCAAAACTACACCGAAGAAGATTACCATAAACTGGAGCTTGATGCTAAGGCTCATGCTCAGTTAGCTATGGTAGTCCCAAATGAGATCTACTCAGGTCTCGTCTACCATGAATCTGCAAAAGATCTATGGGATACCTTGAAAGAGCAGTTTGGTGGAACTGTTGATGTTGTAGCTAATACCAAAGAATATTAGCTCAACAATATGAAACTTTCTCTCAACTGGGAGTCACTGACCTAACAGTGTGAAAGGTTAACTTCTCTTCTAAGTGAACTAAAATTGGTAGGCCAAGAATATCCCACACTTTCTGTACTCAATCGTTTATTAAGGTTTCTACCTGAAAAGTGGGAAACAAATTCCATTCTCATGATATCCTCACCAGACATTGGCAATCTTACACTTACCCAACTTCATGGTAAGTTACTTACATTCAACGTGAGATTGACCAAAAGAGAAAACTAATTGCAAGACCTCGGAAACGCGATGGTTCCTTGCGGATTCTGCTCGGCAGGCCCTCGAATAGTGAGAAATCCTATTCGAGGGTTTTCCAATCGAAATCAACTTACCATGTGAACAACCAATGATAGGGAATCGACTTTTTGTGTAAAGCCGATCGACCAGGACCCAAGAATTGAAGTTGGAGGTAGGGATGTGATGAAACCTAGGTTGATATGATAGAGAATGAGCAGAGGTCCGTAGAATATTCTGTTTTTCGGGTATACATAGTCTTCTGCCATTCGTATGAGTTAGTTATGCTAATGACCATTTTGCATGAATGACAACATACGAATTACCTGATCACACAAATCAGTCATGCAAATGACTCATTTGTTATAAGCAGTCATTCGCTAGGAGTTCATTCGCATGAATGAACTCAATTCTAGGTTCCTTGGTACGAATGGTCAGTTTGTTAAACAAAATCAAAGTTAAAAATGTTAAACACCACTAAACATTAGATAATACTTGATTTCATTAATAATAAATGCTTTAATACAATCATAAAAGATAACTACAAAGAACTAGGGACAAACTATGTATATCAACATACTCCCCCTTGGACCTAGTTCTGAACTTGAACAACTTCAGTCTTCAAAAACTTTGGTGAAAGCTCTTTCCTATCAGCATCAACATGAATGTCAAATGCAAAGCATAGACGTATAACACTCATATATTTCCGCGCCTGTGCCATGTCTTTCAAATCAAAGAAAATTTGACATCTGTAAAGAGCTTTGACATTTTCTTCTAATAGATTGGTCAGCCACATTGGATCAAAAACCAAAATTGTGTCCCATTTGTCTTCCTTTCACCCAGCTATCACAACCTCTGCAGTTCTGCAATCGTATAATCACCATCGGAAGCTACCCGCAAAGCCTTGAGGCATCTTCCGTAAAGGAATACTCTTGATGACATTAGGAGGGAACCACTTCAGGAAGACTATGTGTTTCTTCGTTTGAGCAGCAATCTCAGGCAGATAGTAACGGTCACGTTGCTGATGCTAGAAGTTGATACATCTTTTCTTGTATTCAAACATGATTTGCCTTGCAAACCAAGATGACATCCCCGAGTCTTCGCTATACAGCATGGTCAAGCGTGCTAACTGATTAACCTCAAATCCAGGCAACGTCTTGACTTCATGCGGGAATCTAAAGTATTGTATTCCCCTTTTCCCTCTTCACCCCATAACATCTAAGATCATCAAAATAAGCCCATCTCAGGATGCAACCACTGGACTTGTATCCGTTTTGTTTTGTAGACTTTGGTGTACTGAGCTGGCGGGGAGAGAATGCTTTGCTTCTTGAGAGTTTGCCAATATGCAACCCACTCATCTTTTCCTTGCTGAATGTCATCTGCAGAAGCTTCCTTGTCATTGACTTTCTCGTCAATCTTACGTTTTAGCTCCTCCTTAGAATGTTGACTGAAAAGCTCAGTTAAAGTAAGCAATTATTCTTCTATAGAAGTATACTTTGTGGCTTCTTCATCCTCGAGGTCTTGCAAAATAACCTTATCAAGATCATCAAATGCTTCAGGAGTTGGGAGATCAGATGCATGAACTGAGGAGTCATCAATAACAACCTCGTCATGTTTTAACCTGAAAAGCTCGGCGAGACGTTCCTTTGTTAAACAACGAATGATTTCTTCCTCCTCCTTGTCATAGCTCACTGAGTGCTGTATTATCCTTTAGCATCCAAAATCATAGTCAATATATCATCTACATGACGTCTCAGAGGCATAACTTCTACTTCGTCAATGGCTCTGCCTTCATCCGCTGGTTTGGTAAATGACTCGGGAGCTTTATCTTGCCTTTTCTTCATTCTGATCTCACTTGTGGTGGATTGCTTTGAGGTACCAGTAGCACCTACAACAGCATCCCCGACTCCGTCATCGTCATCGTCATCGTAATCATCTGAACCATTGTAATCAACCTGTTCTTCATCAGACTCGTCATCGTCATCTTTTTCTTCTTCGTCTAAATAATCAGAAGCAGGTTTGGATCCTTCAATCCTTGCAGTCGAGTCTCTTAGACTCTCCATAGCCTCTCATAGACATTGAATTTCTGACTCCAAGGTGAGAATATTTTCTGCATGCCCTTAAACAGTCAGGGACAGCTGGTTATGCTCTTCAAATGAATTGAGCAGCCTTTCCTCGAAATCAGCGTCACGTGCACGGAGGTCTGCCCTTTGTCTAGCCAATTGCAGTTACAGTGTATCTTGATAGCTAACTTTCTGAGTGAGTTGCTCAATGGCTTGATCCTTTTGATGATCCCTCTCCATCAAACTAAGAACCAAGCTTTTCAATGTGCTTAGTTGATCAGCAATTGAAACAGATGGCATGAACATGTCAGTGTGAGAGACAGAGGGACCAGTAGTAGCAGCAGTAAAAACGACAGCATGAATAGAGGGGGTCTGGGACATAAAAATAGTAGAACATGTAGAAACAGTCCCAGACCCGGACTGTGAAAAGATCGGAACATTTGCAGCTGGTATGATAGTGGTTGGTGCAACAGATACCAATTCAGTCCTCCTCTTTTAGACAAATCTGGGCCTCTTTTTCTTGGCTGCAGGAGAGGGTGTCTAAGCAGTTGCCTCTACATATGTAGGAAGGGAAGCAATAGCAAACTCAGGAATAAAGTCAGTGTCCATAATCTCCTCACTCCTAGAAGTTTGCTCCCTCGGCCACTTTCATGCTGTGATAGCCCTAGATCCAATGAAAGTAGTTGAGAAGTCATCATCGGTCTTCTCTGAGTTTGAGTCAGCAGTGAAAGCTTCAGTACCTACATCAACATCCTCCATATCATCACTGTGAGTCTCCTCCCCATCTGCAGTGGATGTAGTCGTACTGATCTCAATAGACGCAGATACAGTGGCTGTAGTTAGGGCAGGAGCACTCATTCCCTGAACACCATCACCAGTAACATCACCAACATCATCACCACCAACAACATTAGCACCACCAGCACCTACTGTCACACCCCAAGCCGACAGGCAGGATCGTGTGTCCCGTCGGCCGGAAAGGCCTCGGGGCGCGATATCGGGAATGATAATCGTGATGATCAGATTGTTTACAATGCACATGATATATAATGAGAAACTGCTAGATGAAAATAGAATTACAAAGTTAAATTACATCTTTTTTGTTCATAATTTAACAATGTAAATCTACTATCAACATCATAATTTTTCTATCTTGTATCTGCACAAGATATACAAAATAATTTGTAAAATGATGTTCAAAAATATGCAGGTCCAAAATACTAGGTCCTCTATCTGGCATCCTAGTCCAAAAGCAATAACTTCTACTCAGACCTGTTCGTCACCTGAGAAGTCATGCAAAGATCAAGTCAACACATGGTTGGTGAGTTCATATAGTTTAATTTAAAAATGAGTTTGAATAACCCGTTCGAATGACAACGTTAACCTCACCATTAACTACCTATACCATCTAGTTCAATATGCTTATATATAGGGCATATGTAGGGTGAAGCTTACCGCCAGCCGAGCCACCGTCCCACCACATACCAAACCACACGATATATTGTTCCTGGTGATAATTAAGCATTTCATCCCATACCTTTGATTCACAACGTTTGGTTACCTTAAATCTGTTTATCTTGATCCCCTGAAATGACAACCTTAACCTCATCAACAACCACCTATGTTATCCAATCAAGTATGCTTATATATAGGGCATATGTAGGGTCGAACTTATCGCCTGCCCAGCCACCGTCCCACCACATACCGGACTGCTTAATATATTGTTGTTAATGAAAATTAAGTGTTTCATATCATACCATCGTCATATTAGAATTTGAGTTCCACAAATTGAAATACTACCGATTTCTTGAGTGCATAACGTATTCATGATCAACCATAGCACTTGTAGAAACATAATATTAAATGCTTAATTAAATGAATAATTAATCATTTAAATACAACTAAGACATGATGATTGGGCCTTATTTGACTCATATCAGGCATGACTCAAATGAGTCTATCCGTATGTGTCGGGACTTTCATGATGTGCCCATATTAGCTTGACCTTCAGGTCTACTGTACATGTCAGGACTTTAGGATATCCTTTGATTTTGATCGCCTTTGTTCTTTACAATTCGTTTGATCGTTTGATTTATGCCCATATAGCTTGACTATAAAAGTGTACTATTTATTCCGAGACTTTCCGTGTGTTAACACGTGGTCTCGATCTGCATACAACTGACACCCACCTTGAATTGCTCGTTATTGATTCCATTAGTTCTTTGATTCACACACGGATAGGATTTCCTTGATTCTGATCCTTCGAATTCCATGGCTCTATATTAGATTCTTTGAATTTGATCCTTAGTTTACTTGAATACACACTGAATTTAGATTCCTTGGATTTGATCTTTAGTTTTAGTTTTCTTGGTCGCACACTGAATTTAGATTCTTTGGATTAGATCTTTGATAGAATAATTGTTTGATTTAGAATTATCGTCTTACCCATAAAGAGTAATTAATTCATTCATTAAGTACATCTGTATATAATTTACCTAGACAGGAGTCTAGGATACATTTAAGTATATAAAACATACAATAAGTAAAAGCATTTACGTAAAATATATTAAAAGAAAAGGTTTATGCATGCTTCTCAGCCCCGTGTTTCAAAAACAAAATGTTTAGAAAAAGGGGCAATGAACTCACCTGTGTTGCTATGTAGTGATTCACAACAAAATGCGCGCTCGTTACTTGTAGATTATGTATCTTCAGTACCTGAGTTGTTTTAAGGAGATTTGAATACTATAAGTATTTATAATAGACGTATATAGGGTTTTGGTCTCGGTGTGCAACTATGTGTCCTATGTTACTAGTGTGTTTCTATGTCTTTCTAGCTATTCTAAATGTATTACCCGTTTATAAACCCTTATCTCGTGAATAGTAATTATTAAACGTTAGTGATGTAAGGTTTATGTTGTTTACATTCAAAGTCTTTTAATTAAAACATTTTATATAATTCAATTTAAGTTAAATCATTAAGTTAGAAATCATTTAATTTAATTTAAAGAAGTTTATAAATCAATCTCTTTTAACTAAACATAAATTATTTTAAGAAAAATATAACTTGACATGATTAGCCTTAGGTTAATCTCATTCGTTTAACCTTAAGCCCGTTACTAGATCTTGATTTTCCCATGGTTCTTTGATCGCTCATGTGTATAACTTAGCTTAGAAAGTTCAATAGAACTATCTAGCTTAGTTGTATGTTCGTACATAATTTTACTAAGTATTGAGTGTTAATATGTAATTAACACATACAAACTTAGGTTGGGTTCTTGATTCCTTGTCACCCACGATTAAAATTAATGTAGTTAGAAACCTGAATATTGAAGCTTTGATCCTTGATTTACATCAAATCCCTTTTTATAGATTAAAACCTCTATTTGTATCTTATATTAGTTTAGAGAGATGGGTATTGAAATCCATGGCATAGGTGATCCACAAAACCGTTTTGTACTACAAACCCTAATATGATTTCATGTAGTGAACCCATGTGTTTTAAATTTCAACTTTACATTCAAGGATCCATGATTACACTTCATTGTCACTTAGAGGATCTTAGTATTAAACTTTAATAGGTTTCACCTCCATGCATGCATCTCGCGTATAAGAACCACGCATGCAATCTCATAGTCCTCCCCATGCACAAGTCCATGTACTACATTCCATGTGGCCAGCCGACTAGATCCAACCATACTAAGAGTATTGTGGCAATACATGCGAATGTATGAAGCTTGGAAAAATGTAGTTCATGTGAATGTGGTCATGATTGAAAGGGATAGCCCACGCGAATGAGGGGTTGGCCGGCCGAAAGTGACATGGGCCGAAAGGAGTTTCATGCATATGAGGTCACGGCCGAATAGGGGTTGCTGTGCGAATGGAAGGCTCCCGATCGAAAGAGGCTTGGACCGAATGAGAGAGGTGAGACTGAGTGAGGGGTTAGACCGAATGGGAGGTTGGTCATGCGAAGGAGGCCATTCGGCTTTTGGGGATGGGCCATACGGCCTATGGCCATTCGACCGGCCGCAAGTGTCCTCATTCGGTGGTTCGAAAACCCAGCGGGTGCAGCCCCAAAT
The DNA here is from genome assembly GCA_009363875.1 of Mikania micrantha. NCBI lineage: Eukaryota > Viridiplantae > Streptophyta > Magnoliopsida > Asterales > Asteraceae > Mikania > Mikania micrantha. The sequence goes on from CM018692.1 coordinate 43,399,455, forward strand.
TTTCGAAGCAAATGGCTAACCCATGTTGTAACACATGTTCCTATCTCATCTTAAGTGTGTTTGGAGCGGTTTCCCTAAAGTTGGGTTGGCTAGAACCGGTCTTTTGAAGGGTTCGAACATAAGGGTTATGAAAACCCTAAAATCGTGATATCTAGCTCATTTTTACCTCAAATCGGATGATTCAAAGCTCAGATCGGTTGTACTTTCGTGATCTACAGGTTGTAGTGGTCGTTTTGACACCAAGAGGGCTCGATTTGGTTGAGAAATGAAGAACTTATGGCTTGTGGCTCTTAGAGAGAGAAAGTAGAAAGAGAAACGAAATTGGGTGTGGATGGCTGGTAGGTGGTGGATATGGCAATTAAATGCCATATTAATTGCTTTTAGTTATCCTGTGTGTTCGGTCTCTTTCGGTTTCGCGTAAAAGCTTCGGTTTCGTTTTGTTCTCGTACGAAACATCGTGGTTTTAAAAGAAGAATTTGTAAATTTAATTTAGGTGGTAATTCTTAGTAAATTAACTAAATATCTTCTGTTTATTTTAAATTTCTGAGAATATTAAATTTACAGTTTAAATCGAATCGTACAGTCGTCGCGCGTATTCGTTTGAATCGTCACCCGTACGAATATGACGATAACTACACTTTTCGATACGATTTTCTAATTATTGGACATCATTCCGAAGGTTAAAATTTCAGATATATTCGTACAGATCGTCACCTTACGAATAATCCGTCAATTTAGCAATCACGTAACGACATCCGTTGTTGTTTTGTTCTGTACTTCCTCATATACGTTTATACGTAATAGAATCCTAACTAACAAGCACATGATGGTTCTGTATCCTCAAATAAATATCTGACTGTTGAACCATGGTTCTGAGTTACGTTTCTGCAATGATAGTGAAATTGTCCAATGATAACCATGAAATGATAATGATATACAATGTAATACGTATAGTTTGAACCTAAATTACTGTTCATGTTACTGTGTAGATCACTATTCAGGTTACGTTTCTGGCACTGATGTTACACCTACATCACCACCTGCGTCACCACCAACATCAGCACAACTACCACCACCAACATCAGCACCACCGGCACCTACATCACAAACAAGACCATCACTATCATCATTTGGCACAACTATAACCTGCACCTCAGAATCAGAGTCATCGTGTCTCCATCTCCTCCTCAATGGTGCAATATAATCAAGATTGATCAGATGACGGAAAAGACGACGAACTAGAGGCTTGGAGATCTTTCCTCGATAAGACAGCCCACGGTTGAGCGTGATATCTAACATATGCTCCAACCTGATAATGTCAACGTTGATCTTTGAAATATCAGGAATTTGTGCATCTATAAGCATCTGGATGAGCTGAGGATATATCAGGTATTTCTTGTCGCCTTTCATGTTGACATACTCTTTCATATGCATGATGACCATCTCATAGAAATTGAAAGGAATGTGCAATATCAAGGCCACGAATGCAGACTGCAACGTCTCTTTAAGCTCATCAAAGGCACCACGTCTTGATCCCAAGTAATGTAGAAGAACATGGCATAGATACTTGAATGGTGGACAAAGATAAGCCTTATTTAGGACACCAACAGATAGATCTCCATCATACTAGCAGCGCATGAAGAAACGTCATACAAGGTGCTTGTCCAATGTCACATGATGATCTAGCAAGTCCTGGAGACCGCACACCCGTCTGATATGCTCAGCAGATGCTAAAACATCCCTTCTTGCTACAGTGCCCCCGATAACTATGGGATCGACAGTACAGTCAATATCAACTGAGGCCCAAAATGAACTCTGATGAGACAAATATGGAACATGAATGGTAGAAATGGAAGTACATTTCCTGGATCGTCTAAGAAACACAATGCTCTCAGAAAAATGGATAGCGTTCAGTGTAGTGGCATCCAGATGGGCACATATGTTGTTCTTGGGGAAAGCTCTGAGATGATAGCAAGTTGAAAATTTATTACACAAGTCTTTATTCATGTGAATGGCCCAAAGAAATGATACATTACACACAAATAGGGCCTTAGACGAAAGAAAATAAGACACGAATGAATCAAAAAAACGAAGTCATTCATCTGACTGAACTCATTCGTCTAAGAATAGGCACGAATGAAGTCATTCGTGTGATATGTCGAATGAATGTGATTCAATCGTTCGACCGAAGTTCTCTTAAACGCTAAACACCAAAAACTAAGAATCAAATCACAAAATCTGTCAAACCATGATCAGAAAGGTCCGATTAAAAGATTAGAACATGATTTAGATTGATTTGAGTCCATTTGAATGGTTTATTTGACCGAAAAAAGTCCGAAACCTAAAACCCTACAAATCCGATCTGTTTGGACTAAAATCGATTCAAAATTGATAGAAATTGATCCCAGCAGTACCTAAAACAACAATGAAGCTAATCTGGTTAGAATGAATCTAAAGAGCGACGAAATCAGAAGGTGTTGATGCACGTTGTGTCCTTAGTTCAATGTAATGGTCTATTGTGATTGTACAAAGTTTGTTTTATCAATGAAATCAAATATTTACTATTGTTTGGTTGTATTTAAATGTGTTTATCATGTTTGACTTTGACTTTATGTAACAACCATTTGGGATTTTATTTGTATTTTGTTAAATTTTAAGTTACAATGTGAGTAATTAAATAATTATGTGTTTTAAACAAAGTGGGTTGTTAAATATTTAGTAACTAACTTGGTTAAGCTAGTTAAAATCTAGTTAAGTGGTTAAAAACATGAGGGGCCAAAATTTCCATTTGGCTAAACTAGGAAAATGGGGTTTAATATGTAAAGTGGTACAATCAGGTCAACACTTTTGTGTTGCCTGGTGTTCGACTTCCAGAGAAAGGGAGAAGGAAGAAAAGAGAGCCAAACCCTAGTTTAAGTGATATTGATTCAATTAGAAGTGTTCTTGAGCTAAAATTCGTGGATTGGAGTTACAAATCAACAACCAACGTGATTACTAACAAGTGGTAGGTGTTAGTTTGTAGTTTAGTTTAGATTTCATGAGAAGAGGATGAAGCCGTGAATTGGGTTTTCATCCAAAGTTCGAATTGGGTATTGTAGATAGCAAAGACATGTTGATTTGATCTTGTAATCATGTTTTAAACACCCAAATATATGATTCTTACATAAGGAATCAATAAGTGAGGATTTGGGTGTTGGGCGAATCATGGGTGTTTGGGTTTACATATGAAGATGATGAATGTCTTTGTAATTGGATGTTAAGTTGATGTTTTAGCAACAAAAGTGTTGTCAAAAGTCGACCAACTTATTAAATTTGTAAAGTTGATGAACTTGCACAAAATATAGAATTTTATAACTTGAATATAACTAAGAACATGGGTAGATAAATTTTTGCACATGAGTTGTTTGTTAAAATGCTTCGATGAGATTTTGATTAAAAATAAAGTGTAAATTGGTATGGATAATTAGTAAACCAAATTATAAGATCAATTGATATAAACTTTTGATTAGTTGGGTGAGTTAGAAATGAAACAGGTCATATGGATTGGGTTTATATATGTAACACAATTTGTGTGTTTACGGTGTTAAATCTTGTTATATGTGGATGTATAACAGGAAGTGGGAGTGAAACTCATACCAAACGACCTGGGAAGGAGTTGGTGATAGGTGACAATACTACAATTCAAGATAAGTTACCCATGTTTAAATTTATCTTGTTATTACAAAGATTAATTGACTCTATGATAGCAAGGTTGTGCATAGAAGCATATGTGGAATGTTGAATTAGTGAATTTGATGATAATGGTTTTCTTTATATTGTTGAAATGAAGGAATGATCCATAGAATGTGTGGACTTTATATTGTAAATCTATACATATATTGAATTTGAATGTAAACACAAGACTGTGTCGTCACAACTCGTACCTAACTATTTGGCAAATCTGTACGGTATGTGTAGTTACACCCATAACTATGTGTGAATAGTAGGTGATAAAGAGTGTATGACAATAATTCAGTGAAACAATTAACAGTTGTATGTATTCCAATGAGAAGTGGAATATAAATATACAACCATACATGTGAAATAACAGTGTGTTAACAAATGAAAAAAACATATCGGTTGCGATCTGATTTCCAAAAATAACAGGAATCGGATGACCGACAATTCAGTGAAAAAACAATGTGAAACCGATCATAACAAGGTGTAAAAAGTTACGTATAGTTGAGTCCGTCAGTGAGAATGTACAATTCAAAACAACTCAGTATCGTTTACGAATAATAAACTAACAGTGTGCTTGCGTGGGTGACGATTCACATAAACGTATCTGTGGGTTTAACGTTCTGAACAACATCTGAAAACTAGAAAACCAATTTAGAAAGTGAAACGTACGATCGTGTTGGTACAGTTAGCGCTTTGTACGAAAACGCGCGCTCTGAAGAAACGACGAAATTAAACGATTACGAACTTAAAATAATGAAAATTAAATAAAAATAATATTTATTAGAAATTACTACCTAAAAGAATTTAAATTAAAATTATTTAATAAAATGATACGCAATTAACAATACGTTATGTAAATACGTAATTAACTGAAACCAAGTGAGAATCGAACATGCACGAGACCAAAGGGCGTACAAGAACCCTTCCATTTCCTTTCCCTCTCACTTTTCATCTTTCCCTCTCTCTTTACAAAAAGCTGATAAGGAGCCCTCTCTCTCTCTCTAGAACTCCATACCCAAAACCACCTCAAATCTTCAACATTTCTCACAAAATTGGTGTCCAAACAATCCTCTGAACATGTAGAGCTCGAAAGCGCAACAGATCAGAGGGAAAATCAACAAGAACCAAGGTAAAAATGAGGACCAAGTTCTGGTATTTCTGGGCTTTTGCTAAACCCGAATCTTTGTCCTTGTGAATTGATTTTAGGGAGCTAAAACACATTAAAATTTAATGGGAATGGGTATTGATTACTAGAATAATGATGTAATGGAAGTGAGTAGTATCAATGATGGAGGCTGCTAGCATTGATGATGATGCTGGACAAAAGAGTTAATGTCGATGGCAGGTTGATGGGTCCTCTTCATCGTGACTATTAGTATCGATGGAGGCTAAGTCGACAGAAGGATTGTCCATCTTATAAGTTCGAAGGTGTTCAGGTGGTATGGGATCCATAGCAGTTGTAGTGATACAGTCAAAGAAGCTTGTTTCGATATTGAAGGACACATCGATACTATAGAATCGATGCATGAACCAGTTTGATTTTGTTAAAATCTTGTTGATACTAGACTTCAAAATTACACAGGACCTATTCGATACTATTCTATAAACCATATCCAAGCAATCTAACATCCAAATTCAGAAGGGTTAATAGAAGTTGAGGTTGAGAACTAGGGGTTAAAGATGGTGGTGCTGGTGGAGGACTTCACTGCCTTAGCCGGTGCGTAACCACCATCGATATTAACTATGTGACCCAATACTATAGATCTTACTTAGGCCCCAATTAAAAACTTATATAAACACTAAAGCAGGAGTTTAATCATAAAACATGGTTAAAGTAGATTAAATTATTATAACCAAATTATATTTTGTTCAAGTAGCATAGGGGTTTACTAAATAGGAGTTAAACAAATTTACGACAAAGTTGATGAAATTTCGATAACTACTATTATTAAAACGGTTGCAAAACATTTTATTTTATGATATATAAATTAACCAGTTATTTATATCAACACATTTGAAGGAGGATAACAAGTTTAATTAAGCAAAAGGTGATGATCCTACTTTAACATAAGCCAAAGTTTATACTTAGGAAATATTATAATTTCAAAACCTACGTAACAGGTAAAGATTTAAGTCATGTTAAAATAGTTAAACGAGAAATATTTTATTATACTAAGCTTAACCTAATTGTTTAAGTGATGGTATGTTATAATACAAGGCAAGTTATGGACAAATACACAACAAAGACTTATAAGAATTAATCAACTTTAGGGTTAATTCACGAAAAATAATTTATACTTATAAGTTTCAAACAATATTGAATCAAACACAGGATTGTGAATTCAACATCGGTACAACAACAGTGAGCGCGTGCAATTTTTGAGTCTTAGTCAACCACTTCAAGACCATGTGAGTTCATTTTCCCCTTTCCTATTCTTTTGATTTTAAATTGGGGGGTTGAGAAACATGGCAAATATTTTATTTATTTAAAAGTTTTAGCACATTATTTCAATTATCATGATTTCTAGATAATAAGGGTTCTATCTTTATTATAATATCATTATCAATATGTGTGTTTGTGTGTGAAATGACATGTATTGATAGGACATGTATGATATCATGATAACATAACATCATGATACCACCTAATCAAATTGAATGACACAATGCGTTAAATCTAGATCTCATATCAATGGGTTTATAACACTAAGATGACAGTGAGATATCACTAAAACAACCACTAAAGATAACAAGAATGATACCCATGATAACATAATTTCATGATGATATCGTTCACCACATTTACTAACACTGTGTAATAAGACAAGCTCTTATAACACGATGTTAAAATCATTGAGAACACATAACATTGAGAAAACAATAGGGACAATTACTTGTGATATCAACGATGACATCATGATAACATAGTTTCTAGATGTCATCCCCCACATATGCTAACATTGTATAATAAGACAAGATCTTATAAGACAATGTTTAAGATTAAAGATCATAGCGTTGTGTTTATTTAATTTTGATCACACTATTAGGACAGGGTTATAACTGCTATTTTCTTGAGATTATAACTTTGATCTTTAAGAGATTATATCTGACATTCCTATGAGACCATATGTATTATTACTATGAGTTGATGCCTATGAGTTGATGACTATGAGTTTATAACTTTGAGATGAATTGAGGACATTGAGGTTTGCCTTTATGGTGGCTGCAATGTGGTTGATTCAAATCTAATCATCAAATGGGATATAACTACGTGCCAGACTTACTCTCTCTTCTTAATCAGATGTGGGTAACAGTAAGTTCCAACGAATGGGAGATCAGTTGAAAAGGGATAATATTAGTAAATTTATACCATTTAAACTTAAAAAGTATACCACCATTTATGAATGTGGTAATCCACCATTTATAACTGTGGAAATCCTTGCTCTTTAAAACTTATTAGGCCATGCTAACCTCATGGTGGGGTAATGACTTATCATATGGGGATTACCAATTGTGAGTAAGCATAATTGAGATAAGATGGGTATCTATAGCTATAATACTAGTGGCATAGAGTTCAGTTATGTATGTGGTGGGCAGGTGGCATCATTCGTGATACGTATGCTTTATATATAAGCATGCTTAGCTGGATGATATACTATTTGTAGGTGTATCTATAGAGAGGACAAAGGGATGAGTTAACGCCAAATGAGACTAAATTAGACTTGTGAATGACAAATTGAAAATGTTTTCAAATACTAAACTTATGAACTCACCAACATAGTGTTGACTTTGTTTTAAATGCATGTTTTCTCACGTGACGAACAGTTTTAGTCACCAAGCCTTAGGACATAAGCTAGAGGACTTTATAGAAGACCTAGCTTAATTTTATGTGTTGTGAACATTTTTGAATGACATAACTATGAATCATCTTTTGTGAATCTTGTGTAGATACAAGATAGAAACTCAATGATTCTTGTGGGTAGACTTACTTAGTTAAATTATGAAAATGAATCGTGTAATTTAACTTCGAAATTCTATATCAATGTCATTTTATCATTTCTCATTATATATCAGGTGCCATGTAAACAATCTGATCATTTCGATTATCCCAGGGAACCTTCTGCCCTGCAGGAAAGTCGATCTAGCCTACCAGTTCAGGGTGTGATTGATTGGTATCAGAGCCATGGTTATGGAGAAACATAGGTCATATTCTATAGACGGTTTGGCCTAGACTCTAACCTAGGGACCCTCATGTCACAGGGCCAACAACCAACACCACCTCATTCTCCTCCACTTGAAGTGGACCCAACAACTGCTGCATTGGCAACCCTGATTAATGAACAATTGGTTGCGGTGATTCCTGATATCATCAATTTAATTAGGAAGAGTGAGAAATGTGCTAGGAGTTGCCCATTTGTCACTGCTGAACAGGAGAAATCAGAGAAAGTAGAAACTAGCAAGAAACCCAAACATCGTCCTTCTAAAAAGCAAAAGGGATCCGTGAACTTCACTGATGCCACACCTATGAATCAAGTCATTACAGATTCGACTACAAAGTGTGGCAAAACTTATGGGTGAAAGGCTGCTCTCAACGCTTCCAATATCATCACTATGACAGGTTTTCATGTCGTTAGTGTACCTTCTGTGGAAAGATGGGTCACTGGGCTACATATTGCAAATCCTCTGTGAAGTCGACTCGTTCTGGTGCGTTTTTCCAGTGTAAAGAATGTGGGCGTCGTCATACTAGGAACAAATCGTGTAACCACAGTCTGAGATGTGGGAAGAAAGAAAACTTGATTCAATAGTGTCAAAAGCATCCAACTCAGGATCGGAATCAGAAAGCAAGCACATCTGTTTCCTTTCAACACAACCACCACTGCTACACCTGCGGAATACAAGGCCATTTCGCAAGAGACTGCCGCAGGAGAAAGCCTCCAACAGCTCCAGTAGCTACCGAGGAACTTCTCACTCTACAAGCTCCAGACGTACGCTCGAAGTCGGATGACTTCATATGTATGTCATTCTAAATTCATGTATTTAAGTTATGTAGTAGTTTAACGTTTAGAAATATATATTATGTTGTAGTTTTAGTAGCAACAAATTAAGGTAGCCACAAAATAACTCAGTGCCAATAGATGATAGGAATTATGATAATTATTGCCTATACTTTGCTTGAGAACTATTAGTGCAGCAGAGGAGGAAATTTTATATAGATAGAACAACGAAACAAGTAGAAATTCAATGAGAAGTAGACTTAGAGACATATTAGAAATCTTTAACCTCACTGCGACTAAGTTAATCATAAGTAACTTAGCCTCAGTTGTCTGGAAAGTACTGATATAATTCCCGAAAATCTATCGAGAATTCCCCCTTGTACATCGGATGAAGCTCCATGGTACTTATATGTCTGTGGTAACATCAGCATTAGGTATTTAAAAAGATCAGTGCGTTCTGAGTAATAGGGAGTAACAAATTTAGTGTGCAGACTGTAATGTTAAGTCTAGATTCAACTGGACAAGAGTTTGCTATTTCATAGAGATCTATTCATGATTAAGCAAGAGTGGAACAAAGAACAGTATTAAGATCATAACTAGCTACAACATTAGATCAGTAAGATTCAGTAGTTACAAATGAGAATTGAGGATCAACATGAATAACTATGATGAAGTAGTTATTCGCTTACATTAACTATGGAGGAGAGTCAACATCAGGTCCGAGAGTCTTGGAAGAAAGAAGTTCGAGATAATAATAGGATTGAAAGCCTAGACATACTTGTTTAGTGAACGTCCGGTAGTTAACCCGAATGTGTACTTGGAGATTTAGCACTAGAGCCATAGAGATGTATCATTTGGTGGAGCTAATACAATTCATGTGATATAATCATGATGGATTAGATCAATGGGTAGTCATAAAGTGATAGCTAAACATTATCTGAACCAGGTCAGCAAAATTGCCAAGATTTTGGAATGAATAATGTTAGACATATGTTGGTGTAGCAAGGACAATGAGTGTTAACAAGTGGAACAACAATTACAATGAGATCATATAAGTCAAGTAACATTTGGGTGGAACAAGAGATAATGCTTATCACTTTCAGAAACGTGCATAGATTTATCTTAAAGGTAAATCTTTACACTTATTATGAGTAAACTACCATATTCTTTAAGTAGTTCCCTTGAGCAATTAAAGGCACTCGCCATGATCTTGAAATAGATCCAAGAGTGATGTGTCGGGTATAAAGTCATACAGGCATGGCCTAGGACATCCTATATGTGACCTAAAGGTTGAGATCGAACGATCGAAGTCTAGAGATGCGAGAACAACATGAGACACTTCTAAGGGAGTATGACCGAATATCTATGATTAAATCACAAAGTTTCCATCCTATACTCCTAGGAGATGCCAAATCATAAGGGTATATAATTCCTGCATGATCAAGTCCGGTCACAGTTCCCATGACATAAAGAATTGTGATATGGACCACTCAATTAGACCTTGCACAATTAAAACCACGGTAAGATTTTACCTGAAGATTTAGATCTTCTAACTGAGATAGTTGGTAGGCTCGTAACCTTTGCAGTAACTGCGGAATGTCTTCGGAATTTGTGGGAACTGCAAAGTCAACCATTATCCGAAGAGGGATTGTCAACGCAATTGAGAACCATAAATCCTAAAGGATGTGAAATAAACTAATCCAGTCACAATCTGTGAAAATGGAACCAAAGTTTATATCTCACATTTAGAATAATCTAGCTATCATAATATCACTAAACAGGGTATTCGCATTAAAACATTGTATGCTTGTAAAGAACACTAGAAATGCTGAAGTTGTTGGAACAACCCGAGAAAAGATAACGGGAGTGTACACGAATAGCTATGGATTTTAAATGCCAAGCTTCGTCACACTTCCAGCAGATCGGATGTTTAATTGGGTCACCATAAACAGTTGTAGCAGGTCTGCTCATTTCTTGTATATACATAAATTCTATGCTCATTGAGGAGACTTAACTTATCGGGAAACTTCACCTTATCAAGGATCCTCGAATGCTACGGATCGTATAGTCAAGAGACTAAAAACGAAGCTGTATTCAACCATAAAGGTTCGATGGAACTCCAAAAACAAGTCCGAGTTAACCTGGTAAGATGAGGAACACATGAGGTCAAAACATCTCCACCTGTATATAGGAAGAGTAGTACCCGAAAATGATGCTTAAATTTCGGGAAGAAATTTCTTTAACAAGGGGAGACTGTGACAACTGGTACCTAACCGTCCGGCAAATCCGTACGGTATGTGTACTTACACCCATAACTATGTGTGAATACTATGTGATAAACTATGTATGACAATAATTCATGTGAAATAACAGTGTGAAAACAAATGAAAAAAACATATCGGTTGCGATCTGATTTCCGGAAAAAGCAGGAATCGGATAATCGATAATTCATTGAGAAAACAATGTGAAACCGGTCATAACAAGGTGAAAACAGTTAGGTTGAGTCCGTCAGTGAGAATGTACAATTCAAAACAACAATTCAGTATCGTTTACGAATAATAAACTGACAGCGTGTTTGCATGGGTGACGATTCACACAAACTTATATGTGGGTTTAATGTTCTGAACGACATCTGAAAGATTGAAAACTAAATCAGAAAGTGAAACGTACGATCATGTTCTTACAGTTAGCGTACTGTACGAAAACGCGTAGGTTACCTTTTTTGACTAAACGACGAAATTAAACGATTACGAACTTAAAATAATGAAAATTAAATAAAAATAATATTTATTACAAATTACTACCTAAAAGAATTTAAATTAATACTATTTTATAAAATGATACGCAAATAACGATATGTTATGTAAATACGTAATTAAACGAAACCGAGCGACAATCGAACACGCACGAGACAAAAGGGAGTACAAGAACCCTTCCATTTCCTTTCCGTGTCACTCTTCATCTTTCCCTCTCTCTACAAAAAGTTGATAAGGAGCCCTCTCTCTCCAGAACTCCATAGCTAAAACCACCTCAAACCTTCACCATTTCTCAGAAAATTGGTGTGCAAACAGTACTCTCAACGTGTAGAGCTCGAAAGTACAATAGATCGGAGTGAAAATAAACATGAACAAAGGTAAAAATGAGGACCAAGTTCCGGTATTTTTGGGTTTTTGCTAATCCCGAATCTTTGTCCTTGTGAACAGATTTTAGGCCACTAAAACACATCAAAATTTCATGGGATTGAGTCTTGATTACTGGAATAATGCTGGAACGGAAGTGAGTAGTTGCGGGTTGATAGTATAGATGATGGAGGTTGCTAGTATCGATGAGGATGCGGGACAAATGGGTTAATGTCGATGGCAGGTTAATGGGTCCTCTTCATCGGGACTATTTGTCTCGATGGAGGCTAAGTTGGACAGAAGGCTCGTCCATCTTATAAGTTCGAAGGTGTTCATGTGGTATGGGATCCATAGCATTCGATAGTGATACGGTCAAAGAAGCTTGTGTCGATCATGAAAAACACATCGATAATATAGTATCGATGCATGAACCAGTTTGATTTTGTTAAGCTCTCGTCGATACTAGGCTTCAATATTACACAGGACCCCTTCGATACTATTCTCTAAACCATATCCAAGCAATCTAACATCCAAATTCAGAAGGGTTAATAGAAGTTGGGGTTGAGGACTCGGGGTTAAAGATAGTGGCGCCGGTGGTGGACCTCACTGCCTTAGCCGGTGGGTAACCGCCATCGATATTAACTATGGGACCCAATACTATCGATGATACATGTACCCTAATTAAAAACTTATGTAAATACTAAAGCATGGTTTTAATCATAAAACATGGTTAAAATAGATTAAATGATTATAACCAAATTATATATTGTTCAAGTAGCATAAGGGTATACTCAAGAGGTGTTAAACAAATTTACTACCAAGTCGATGAAATTTCGATAACTATTATTGATAAAACGGTTGCGAAACATTTTACTTTATGATATATAAATTGGTCAAGTCTAAACCAGTTATTTATATTATCACATTTGGAGGAGGATCCTAGTTTAACATAAACTTAAGTTTATACTTAGGAAATATAATAATTTCAAAACCTACGTAACATGTAAAGATTTAAGTCACGTTCAAAATACTTAAATGAGAAATATTTTATTATACTAAGCTTAACCTAATTGGTTAAGTGATGGTATGTTATAATACAAGGCAAGTTAGGGACAAATACACAACAAAGACATTTAAGAATTAACCAACTTTAGGGTTAATTCACGAAACAATAATTTATACTTATAAGTTGCAAACAATATTGAATCAAACACATGATTGTGAATTCAACATCGGTACAACAAGAGTGAGCGCGTGCAATTATTGAGTCTTAGTCGACCACTTCAAGACCAGGTGAGTTCATATGCCCCTTTTCTATTCTTTTGATTTTAAATTGCGGGGCTGAGAAACATCTCAAATCTTTTCTTTATTTAAAAGTTTGAGCACATTATTTCAATTATAATGATTTCTAGATAATTTGGGTTCTATCTTTTTGATCATATAATTATCAATATGTGTGTTTGTGTGTGAAATGACATGTATGACAGAACATGTATGATATCATGATAACATAACATCATGATACCACCTAATCAAATTGAATTACACAATGCATTAAATCTAGATCTCATATCAATGGGTTAATAGCACTAAGATGACAATGAGATATCACTGAAACAACCACTAAAGATAACACGAATGATAATCATGATAACACAATTTCATGTAATAAGACAAGCTCTTATAACATGATGTTAAAATCATTGAGAACATATAACATTGAGAAAACAATTGGGACAATTACTTGTGATATCAAGGAAGACATCATGATAACATAGTTTCTAGATGTCATCCCCCACATATGCTAACGTTGTATAGTAAGACAAGATCTTATAAGACAATGTTAAATATTAGAGATCATAGCGTTGTGTTTATTTCATTTTGGTCACAATATTATGACAATATTATAACTGCTAATTGATTGAGATTATAACTGAGATCTTTAAGAGATTATATCTGATATTCCTATGAGACCATATGTGTTATTACTATGAGTTGATTCCTATGAGTCGATGACTATGAGTTTATGACTTTGAGATGAATTGAGAACATTGCGGTTTGCCTTTGTGATTGCTACAATGTGGTTGATTAATTCTAATCATCAAATGGGATATAGCTACGTGCCAGACTTACTCTCACTTCTTAATCAGATGTGGATAACAGTAAGTTCCAATGAATAGGAGATCGGTTGAAAAAGGATAATATTAGTAAATATATACCATTGAAACTTAAAAAGTATACCACCATTTATGACTGCGGTAGTCCACCATTTATAACTGTGGATATCCTTGCTCTATAAAGCTTATTAGGCCATGCTAACCTCATGGTGGGGTAATGACTTATCATATGGGGATTACGAATTGTGAATAAGCTTAATTGAGATAAGATGGGTATCTATAGCTACAATACTAGTGGTATAGAGTTCAGTTAAGTATGTGGTGGGCTGCCGACATCATTCCTGATACGTATGCCCTATATATAAGCATGCTTAGCCGGAGGATATACTATCTGTAGGTATATCAATAGAGAGGACAAGGGGATGCTTAGCCGGCATCTTTTGTGAATCTTGTGTAGATACAAGATAGAAACTCAATGATTCTTTTGGGTATATTTTCTTAGTTAAATTATGAACATGAATCGTGCAATTTAACTTCGAATTTCTATATCAATGTCATTTTAGAATTTCTCATTATATATCATGTGCCATGTAAACAACCTGATCATTTCGATTATCACAAGATATTGCGCCCCGGGAACCTTCCGCCCGACAGGAAAGTTGATCCAGCCTGCCAGTTCAGGGTGTGACAAATTGGTATCAGAGCCATGGTTATAGAGAAACATAGGTCATATTCTATAGACGGTTTGGCCTAGTTCCTAACCTAGCGACCCTCATGTAGAAAACACAGGACTCGGGAATTATTTGCATATATTACATCATTTGATCATGAGTATTAATTGAAAAATTTTCGGTTAAGATCAAAATGTCACAGGGAAAACAACCAACACCACCTCATTCTCCTCCACTTGAAGTGGACCCAACAACTGCTGCATTGGGAACCCTGATTACTAAACAATTGGTTGCGGTGATTCCTGATATCATCAATTGAAATAGGAACAGTGAGGATTATGCTAGGAGTTTTCCATTTGTCACCGCTGAACAGGAGAAATTAGAGAAAGTAGAAACTAGCAAGAAACCCAAACATTGTCCTGCTAAAAAGCAAAAGGGACCCGTGAAGTTCACCGAAGCCACACCTATGAGTCAAGTCGTGCCAGATTCGACTACGAAGTGTGGCAAAACTTATGGTTTAAAGGCTTCTCACTGTCAATGCTTCCAGTATCATCACTATAACAGGTTTTCGTGTCGTCAGTGTACCTTCTGTGGAAATATGGGTCACTGGCTACATATTGCAAAACCTCAGTGAAGTCGACTCGTTATGGTGCATTTCTCCAGTGTAATGAATGTGGGCTTCGTCATACTAGGAACAAACCATGTAACCACTGTCTGAGATATGGGAAGAAGGGAAACATGATTCAATAGTGTCGAAACCCTCCAACTAAGGATCAGAATCAGAAAGAAAGCGCATCTGTTTCCTTTCAATACAACCACCACTGCTACACCTGCGGAATACAAGGCCATTTCGCAAGAGACTGCCCCAGGAGAAAGCCTCCAACAACTCCAACAGCTCCAGTAGATGCCAAGGAACTTCTCGCTCTACCAGCTCCAGATGTACGCTCAAAGTCGGATGACTTGGTATGTATGTCATTCTAAATTCATGTATTTAAGTTATGTAGTAGTTTAATGTTTAGAAATATATATTATGTTGTAGTTTTAGTAACAATAAATTAAGGTAGCCACAAAATAACTCAGTGCCAATAGATGATAGGAATTATAATAATTATTGCCTATACTTTGCTTGAGAACTATTAGTGTAGCACATATTAGAATTCAATGTAGAAATTCAATGAGAAGTAGACTTAGAGACATATTAGAATTCTTTAACCTGAATGGGACTAAGTTAATCATAAGTAACTTAGTTTCAGTTGTCTGGAAAGCACTGATATAATTCCCGAAAATCTATCGAGGATTCCCCCTAGTACATCAGATGAAGTTCCATGATACTTATATGTCTATGGTAACATTAGCCTTAGGTATTTAAATAGATCATCACGTTCTGAGTAAAAGGGAATAACAAATTCAGTGTGCAGACTGTAAAGTTAAGTCTAGATTCAACTAGACTAGAGTATACTATTTCATAGAGCTCTATTCATGATTAAGCAAGAGTGGAGCATAGAACAATATTTAGATCATAACTAGCTACAACATTAGATCGGTAAGATTCAGTAGTTACTAATGAGAATTGAGGATCAACATGAATAACTATGAAGAGGTTCTTATTCCTTACATTAACTATGGAGGAGACTCAACATCAGGTCCAAGAGTCTTGTAACAAAGAAGTTCGAGATAATAATAGGATCGAAACCCTAGACATGCTTGTTTAGTGAACGTCTAGTAGTCAACACCAATGTGTACTTGGAGATTTAGCACTAGAGCCATAGAGATGTATCATTTGGTGGACCTAATACAATTCATGTGATAAAATCATGATGGATTAGATCTATGGGTAGTCATAAAGAGATAGCTCAACATTATCTGAACCAGGTCGGCAAAATTGCCAAGATTTTCAAATGGATAATGTGAGACATATGTTGGTGTAGCAAGGACAATGAGTGATAATAAATGGAAAAACAATTACAATGAGATCATATAAGTCAAATAACATTTAGGTGGAACAAGAGATAATGCTCATCACTTTTAGAAACGTGCATATATTTATCTTAAAGGTAACTCTTTACACTTATTATGAGTAAACTACCATATTCTTTAAGTAGTTCCCTTGAGCAATTAAAGGCACACACCAGGATCTGGAAACAGATCCAAGAGTGATGTGTCGGGTATAAGGTCATACAGGCATGGCCTAAGACATACTATATGTGACCTAAAGGCTGAGATCGATCGATCGAAGTCTAGAGATGCGAGAACAACTTGAGACACCTCTAAGGGAGTATGACCGAATAGCTATGATTAAATCACAAAGCTTCCATCCTATACTCCTTGTAGATACCAAAAGATACGGGTATATAATACCTGTATGATCAAGTTCGGTCACAGTTTCCATGACATAAAGAATTGTGATAGGGACAACTCAATTAGACCTTGCACAATTAAAACCATGGTATGATTTTACCTGAAGATTTCGACCTTCTAACTGAGATCGTCGGTAGAATCGTAACCTTTGCAGTAACTGCGGAAATTCTTCGGAATTTGTGGGAACTGCAAAGTCAACCACTATCCGAAGAGGGATGGTCAAGGCAATTGAGAAACATAAATCCTAAAGGATGTGAAATAAACTAATCCAGTCACAATCTGTGAAAATAGAACCAAAGTCTATATCTCACATTCTTAATACTCTAGCTATAATAATATCACTAAACAAGGTATTCGCATTAGAACATTGTATGCTTGTAAAGAACACTAGAAACTCTGAAGTTGTTGGAACAACCCGAGAAAACACAACGGGAGTGTACACGTATAGCTATGGATTTTAAATGCCAAGCTACCTCACACTTCCACCTGCATATAGGAAGAGTAGTACACGAAAATTATGCTTAACTTTCGGGAAGAAATTTCTTTAACAAGGGGAGACTGTGACGACGAGTACCTAACCGTCTGGAAAATCCGTATGGTATGTGTACTTACACCCATAACTATGTGTGAACACTAGGCATAAACTGTGTATGACAATAAATCGGTGATAACAATTAACTGTTGTATGTATTCCAACGAGAATTGGAATATAAATATACAACCATCCATGTGAAATAACAATGTGAAGACAAATGACAAAAACATATCGGTTGCGATATGATTTCCATGAATAACAGGAATCGGATGACCAACAATTCAGTGAGAAAACAATGTGAAACCGGCCATAACAAGGTGAAAACAGTTAGGTATAGTTGAGTCCGACAGTGAGAATGTACAATTCAAAACAACAACTCACTATCGTTTACGAATAATAAACTGACAGTGTGTTTGCGTGGGCGCCGATTCACACAAACATATTTGTGGGTTCAACATTATGAACGACATCTGAAAAATAGAAAACTAAATCAGAAAGTGAAACGTACGATCGTGTTCGTACAGTTAGTTCTCTGTACGAACACGTGCGTAAGTTACGTTTTCTGACGAAACGATGAAATTAAACGATTACGAACTTAAAATAATGAAAATTAAATAAAAATAATATTTATCACGAATTACTACCTAAAAGAATTTAAATTAAAACTATTTTATAAAATGATGCGCAAATAACGATACATTATGGAAATACGTAATTAAACGAAACCGAGCAAGAATCGAACACGCAGAGACGAAAGGGGGTACAAGAACCCATCCATTTCCTTTCCCTCTCACTCTTCATCTTTACCTCTATCTACAAAAAGCTGATAAGGAGCCCCTCACACACACACACTCTCTCTCTCTCTCTCTCTCTCCCCCCAGAAGTCGATAGCCAAAACCACCTCAAACCTTCACCATTTCTCACAAAATTGGTGTCCAAACAATACTCTCAACGTGTAGATCTCGAAATTACAACATATCAGATGAAAATCAACAAGAACCAAGGTAAAAATGAGGACCAAGTTCCAGTATTTCTGGGTTTTTGATACACCCGAATCTTTTTCCTTGAGAACTGATTTTAGGAAACTACAACACATCAAAAATTCATGGGAATGGGTCTTGATTATTGGAATAATGTTGGAATGAAAGCGAGTAGTTGCGGGTTGATAGTATATATGATGGAGGCTGCTAGTATCGATTAGGATGCGGGACAAAATGGTTAATGTCGATGGCAGGTTGATGGGTCCTCTTTATCGAGACTATTAGTCTCAATGGATACTAAGTTCGACAAAAGGCCCGTCCATCTTATAAGTTTGAAGGTGTTCACGTGGTATGGGATCCATAGCAGTCAGTAGTGATACGGTCTAAGAAGCTTGAGTCGATCATGAAGAACACATCGATACTATAGTATCGATGCATGAACCAGTTTGATTTTGTTAAGCTCTAGTCGATACTAGGCTTCAATATTACACAGGACCATTTCGATACTATTCTCTAAACCATATCCAAGCAATCTAACATTGAAATTCAGAAGGGTTAATAGAAGTTGAGGTTGAGGACTGGGGGTTAAAGATAGTGGCGCCGGTGGTGGACCTCACTGCCTTAGCCGGTGGGTAACCGCCATCGATATTAACTATGGGACCCAATACTATCGATGTTACTTAGACCCAAATTAAAAACTTATGTAAATACTGAAGCATGATTTTAATCATAAAATATGGTTAAAATAGATTAAATAATTATAACCAAATTATATTTTGTTCAAGTATCATAAGGGTATACTCAAGAGTTGTTAAACAAATTTACTACAAACTTGATGAAATTTCGATTACTATTATTGATAAAACGGTTGCTAAACATTTTCTTTTATGATATGTAAATTGGTTAAGTCTAAACCAGTTATTTATATTATCACATTTGAAGGAGGATAACAAGTATAATTAAACAAAAGGTGATGATCCTAGTTTAACATAAACTTAAGTTTATGCTTAGGAAATATTATAATTTCAAAACCTATGTAACAGGTAAAGATTTAAGACACGTTCAAAATAGTTAAAAGAGAAATATTTTATAATATTAAGCATAACCTAATTGGTTAAGTGATGGTATGTTATAATACAAGGCTAGTTAGGGACAAATACACAACAAAGACTTATAAGAGTTAACCAACTTTAGGGTTAATTCACGAACCAATAATTTATACTTATAAGTTGCAAACAATATCGAATCAAACACAGGATTGTGAATTCAACATCGGTACAATTATTAAGTCTTAGTCAACCACTTCAAGGTGAGTTCATTTGCCCCTTCTCTATTCTTTTGATTTTAAATTGCGGGGTTGAGATACATGCCAAATTTTTTATCTATTTAAAAGTTTTAACACATTATTTCAATTATCATGATTTGTAGATAATAAGGGTTCTATGTTTATTATCATATCATTATCAAAATGTGTGTTTGTGTGTGAAATGACATGTATGACAGAACATGTCTGATATCATGATAGCATAACATCATGATACCACCTAATCAAATTGAATGACAGAATGCATTAAATCAAGATCTCATATCAATGGGTTTATAGCACTAAGATGACAATGAGATATCACTGAAACAACCACTAAAGATAACAAGAATGATGCTCATGATAATACATCATTCACCACATTTGCTAACACTGTGTAATAAGACAAGCTCTTATAACACAATGTTAAAATCATTGAGAACACGTAACATTGAGAAAACAATTGGGACAATTACTTGTGATATCAAGGATGACATCATGATAACATAGTTTCTAGATGTCATCCCCCACATATCCTAACGTTGAATAATAAGACAAGATCTTATAAGACAATGTTAAAAATTAGAGATCATAGCATTGTGTTTAGTTCATTTTGATCACACTATTAGGACAGGATTATAAATGCTATTTCCTTGAGATTATAACTGTGATCTTTAAGAGATTATATTTGATATTCCTATGAGACCATATGTGTTATTCCTATGAATTTGTGCCTATGAGTTGTTGACTATGAGTTGATGACTTAGAGTTTATAACTGTCAAGGCCTTTCTTGATTCTTAGCCAGCGTATTCCAACTATACCATTGCTGACACGGGTAATAATAGTATGATAGTGATTGCTAATTATCTCACCACCTCTACTCTATGGACTGGTAGACTAAGAGATTGACCTCGCTCATGGTGACAGGCAGTCGTGAGGACTTGTGAGAACTAATGATTATAAATGAATTAAGGACATTGCGGTTTGCCTTTGTGGTGGCTGCAATGTGGTCGATTCAATTCTAATCATCAAATGGGATATAACTACGTGTCAGACTTATTCTCACTTCTTAATCAGATGTGGGTAACAGTAAGTTCCAATTAATGGGAAATCAGTTGAAAAGGGATAAGATTAATAAATCCATACGTTTGAAAATTAATGAGCATACCACCATTTATGACTGTGGTAATCCACCATTATAACTATGGAAATCCTTACTCTTTAAAACTTATTAGGCCATGCTAACCTCATGGTGGGGTAATGACTTATCATATAGGGATTACCAATTATAAATAAGCTTAATTGAGATAAGATGGGTATCTATAGCTACAACACAGGTGGTATAGAGTTCAGCCAAGTATGTGGCGGGCTGGCGGCTTCATTCGTGATACGTATGCTCTATATATAAATATGGTTGGATGACATACTATCTGTAGGTGTATCAATAAAGATGACATGGGGATGAGTTAACGCCATATGTGACTAAATAATACTTGTGAATGACAAATTGAAAGTGTTTTCAAATACTAAACTTATGAACTCACCAACCTAGTGTTGACTTTGTTTTAAATCCATGTTTTCTTTGGTGACGAATAGGTTAGTCACCAAGCATCATGAATTAAGCTAGAGGACTTTATAGAAGACCTAGCTTACTTTTGTGTGTTGTGCACACTTTTGAATGACATAACTATGATCATCTTTTGTGAATCTTGTGTAGATTCATGATAGAATATCAATGATTCATTTGGTAGATTTACTTAGTTAAAGTATGAACATGAATCGTGTAATTTAACTTCATAATTCTATATCAATATCATTTTAGCATTTCTCATTACATACCATGTGCCATGTAAACAATCTGATCATTTCAATTATCACTCGATATCGCGCCCCATTACGCCCGACGGGAAAGTCGATCCAGCCCATCGGCTCGGGTTGTGTGACATGTGTTGTTTAGAATCACATTAGTGTGATATTTAAATAAAACTAGTGTGGTCATTATTTTATATTTTAAAATGTGAATACAATCTAATTATAAAATGGGAATGATTCTCAAGGGTGAGAACATTCAAAGTAAACATGAAATTTGACGATTCGCAAAAGGTTTGGACACTCAAATTGATCAAATAAATTAGAAATAACAAAAGTGTGATCTTTGATAACCATGAATATGGTTAATGATTTACAAAGGTGTAAAGATTGATATGTTGTATGTGCATGCCTTGAATAATGTGCACATATATGATTCACATGAGTGTGGGTAGGCTTAATAATGTGGGTAAAATGCTTAAATATAGTTGTGTATTAAATTTTGGTATTTTGAAACATTACAAGGAGTTGATGCATAATCTTGTTAGTGTGCACATATATGATTGGAGACTTGATTAATATGTTTGTGTGGTGTTATAGGCTTGTATTTGGGATGAAGGAATGGTCGGAAATGATTAAAAACATTTCCGGGGGCTGAAACAGGTAAAAATTTCGTGAACACCTGCACTCTGGCGCCTGGTTAGGAGCGCAGTGTGCCTGGGATGTTCTGTAGTGTGCCTGGAATGTTAAAAGTAGCCATTTTTGACCCGGTTTGTTGCCATACTATACCGTAAGGGTTGTTTAAGCTTGAGGAAAAGCCGGGTGAACTTACTTAATTCTAACAAACTAACGAGTAATTTTTGTAGGTACAAAGTAATCGTGTGATCGGTAAACGTGATCGGAATCGAACGTGGAGGACCGGGTGATGTTTTGAAGTTAATAACAAAACTTTTTGTGTAATTTATGTTTCGAAAACTATGTAAATATAATTAAAGTTGGTTTCTAACATATAAAAGTACTTAGTGTGGTTGTTAATACTTAAAACACAATATTTTTAGCTGGGACCTAAACGTAGTTTCTTAAATATTGGTTATAAATGTCTGGATGGGGCATAATGTGACACGAATGTTACAAGTTGTATCAGAGCCATAGGTTTAAGGGATTTGAGTGCGTCATGAACACTTAAACTCAAACCATTGAGCTCTTGTAAGATGGGGAGAGCCGTTCGATTCGAAATCCGATCACAAAGCCGAATTCACAAGGAAATATGTATCTGTAAATTGTTGTGCAATATTATTTTTGATATGAGAACTTGTTATGTTACAAATCAATATTCCAAACTTATGTGAAACAATGAACGTAAGGACACGTGCATATGGTGCATATCTTGCTATGCCTGGCCCGCCTAGTAACATATACATGATATGAACGTATGGTTAGGAACATTGTTTCATATTAGCATATAGAAGAATTGGTAGGGTGTTAGAATCTTGTAAATGGGATTGGTTAGAATCACAATTATGTGGTTACTAGTTGTTAGTGTTTAGTGTGCCTTTATGTGTGTGAACACGTGTTTTAACCGACATGATGAATTCTCAAAATTGAGAACAACTTAAAGTAGTGAAAATTGAGTAATTCACAAACGTGTGAATATTCAATAAGATGTATAAATGGTAGTGTTTAAATTTGTTATGGATGAGTATGTGGTTTGCACATTTGTTTAGTAAATGTATTAAACTAATGTAGTGTTTAAACAATTTCATTCATAAAATGGCTGATGAACATAACCCAGAGGGGTCAGGTCATGAAGAAGAAAATCTCACCGAATTGCAAGTGATGGTAAGGGAGGAGGTAACTAAAGCATTTGAAGCTACCTTACCACTAATCTAGATGGAATACAAGCTTCATTAAAGAACTTTATACGTGAGGAGTTTGCAACTCTTAAAGATGAAATAGGTGGGAAGAAACCTTCTAAAAAGGTTACTTACTAAGAGTTTGTGGTTTGTAAGCCAACTAAATTTAAGGGAGAGGTGGATCCACTGTTGAGTCAAAGATGGATTTCTGACATGGAAAGTACATTTGAAACATTTCATTGTTATCCGTCGGATGAGGTGATGCTTGCTGGAAACCAGCTAAAGGATCGAGCAAAAGACTGGTGGGAACTTCTTCGTAAGGAGAAGGGTCGGTATGGCATAAAGGATTTGACTTGGGCTGCATTTAAGGAGTTGTTCCTTAAATGATTCTGTCCTCAGGCTGCCATTGATAGAATTACTGAGGAGTTTCTTCATATGAGGCACAAGGAGGAGAATATTGACACTATTACTACCGTGTCCTTTAATATAGCCAAATTCGGTCCTGATCTTCTTAGAACTGAATGGATGTGGATTAATAGGTACAATAGCATGCTGAATGCTAAGTACTAGGAGTTTCTTATACCATCAATGTTTGAAATCTTTTTTAAATTCATTGATTGCGCTCGTGAGCATGAACTGAAGTTAAAAAGACAAGAAGATCATGGGGAAAACGAAGGGTTGAGAGAGATGTGGGATCCGCAAAGAAATGGAAATTTGTTAGCCAACCCAAAAAGTCTTGTTTTTTTTCTAAGAAGCTAGACATTGTTTGAATTGTGGAATGAAACATGCTGGGGAGTGTTATGGTAAGCCAATCGTGTATTGTAAATGTGGCAAGCTGGGGCATCTTGCCTCTAAATGTGTCAGTACACTCAATATGTGCTACAATTGTTACAAACCAGGGCACCGAAGAAGTGAATGTACAGAGTTAAAAAGGGCAGGTCAAGGAGGTACTAGCGATGGGTCTTTTAAGTCTCAAGCTAGTGGCAAGAAGGTTGAAATACCCACACCAAAGGGTAGAGTCTTAAAAATTGCAGTAGAGGAGGCCAAAGTCACTTCAGACGTGGTGATAGGTACTTTTCATGATAATTCCTTGCCTGCATATTTATTGTTTGATTATGGAGCTAGTCATTTTTTTGTTTCTATGAAGTTTGTGAGTTATCCTTCATTTGTAATAGATAAGTTGCCTTTTCCACTAGAGGTCGAAATAACTAACTCTAAGAGTTTCTTAGTGTATGATATCTACCTTAGATGTAAGCTCACAATTGATGGTGGGGATTATGAAGTTGATTTGAGTCCAATGATTCTGGGAGAGTTTGATGTGGTGATTGGTATGGATTGGCTATCGAAATATGGAGCCAACATTGTATGTAACCGCAAGGATATACAATTAACTTCTCCCAGTGGTTATGAAGTATGCATTCAAGGAGAGAGACGAGGTGGAACAATATTGTGCTCATTGACTAAAGCTATGAAATACATGAACCATAGTGGTTAGTCATTCTTAGCTTATGTTCTTGATGCAGAAAAGAAGATAATGGAATTTAATGATGTTCGAGTGGTTAGGGATTTCCCTGATGTTTTTCCTGATGATCTACCTTGAGTTCCTTCGGATAGGGATATTGAATTTAGAATAGATCTTATTCCTGGAGCTAAGCCCATATCTAAAGCTCCATATCGTTTGGCACCATCTGAAATAAAAGAATTAATGACACAGTTTCAAGATCTTTTAGATAAAGGCTTTATCCGTCCGAGTATCTCCCCATGGGGTGCACCTATTATCTTTGTGAAAAACAAAGACGGAAGCCGTAGAATGTGTATCGACTATCGAGAGTTGAACAAAATGACTGTGAAAAACCGATATCCTCTACCTATAATTGATGATCTTTATGACCAGCTGCAAGGAGAGTCATGGTTTTCTAAAAGCGATCTTCGCTAAAGTTATCGTCAACGCAAGGTTAGAGAGGAATATATTCCTAAGACCGCTTTCCGTACTCGTTACAGTCATTACGAATTTATTGTGGTGTCGTTTGGGTTGACTAATGCACCGGCTGCATTCATGGACTTGATGAACCGGGTGTGTCCCCCAATGTTGGATCAATCTGTCATTGTCTTTATCGATGACATCCTTATTTATTCTAAAAGTGAGTGCTGTCACGCATGTCATTTGCGTGAATTACTTGAAACTTTACGAAAGGAGAAACTATATGCCAAATTCTCTAAATGGTCGTTTTGGTTATGTGAAGTCTAGTTTTTGGGACACATGGTGTGTGCTTTAGAGCATACTTTTCGATCCTTCTAAAGTTCAAACATTGATGAATTGGAGCCCTCCTAAAACTCAAACTGAAATTATAAGTTTTCTTGGTCTAGCCGGTTAGTATCGGCGATTCATACAAGATTTTTCAATAATTTCATATCCATTGACTAAACTTACAAGGTAAGATGTGAAATTTATTTGGGGTGATGACCAAGAAACAGATTTCAATGAAGTCAAGTCCATGTTAACTCAGACACGGATATTAACCTTACCAGATGGACCTAATGATTTTGTGGTGTAGTCTGATGCATCTTATCTTGGTCTTGGGTGTGTCCTTATGCAAAGGGGCAAGGTGATTTCCTATGCGTCGAGGCAACTGAAAGTACATGAGGTAAATTATCCTATTCATGATCTAGAATTAGCAGCGGTGGTGTTTGCCTTAAAATTTTGGAGGCAATACATGTATGGTGTGAAATACACAATTTACACAGATCACAAGAGCCTGAAATATTTCCTCACATAGAAGGAATTAAATACGAGGCAATGACGTTGGATATGTAACATCACTGTATTTTCGGTCGTCCGTACATCCGTACGATTGTACTGTTACGACCTGATATAATAATTATTAATGAAAATGAATTACTGAATGCATGATTTGATGATTATTACTGTTATTGGTATACATACTTAGAACATATATTATACGCGTAAACCATGGGAAGTTTAGTTGCAACCCAGCTAAACAGAACCAGAGAGTTTATCGCAATTACATTTTTGATGATTATGGAATTTAGTATGGAATGGGATTGATAATATTAAAGTTAATAAAATAATGAAAGTATAATTCGAAACAATTACGCGATAGTGAGGTTACGAACATTATTTAAAACGCGAATTTTGATTCAGAAATATTAACTTAATAATATATTCGCGTGGGTAACGATTCACACGAATATAATTATTAAGAATAATATTCTGAAACGATATTCCATAAATCGTAAATCAAATCGAAATACGATACAAGAGTTGTATTCAGAAAGGTGACGATCTTTACGAATACGTACGTAAGTAACACGTTTCGACGAGATAATTAAATAATATCCAACGATATTAAATTAATTAATGAAAAATAAAAATATTTATTGAGAATCACAACCAAAAACAAATCTGAACAAGTTGTTTATTTAAATAAAGAGTTTACGAAAGTGAAACGGAATCGTTTTACGAAACAATTTGTTTAAAATAATTTTATTAAAAACGAAACATACTTAATTGAAATGATTTATGTTTAATTACGAAGCGATCTAAATAAAATTATTTTATAAAAATGAAATGTAATTAATTTAGATGTTCAGTATGTTAAAATGCGTTCACGAGTAAGAACCGAGTCTTTTTATGAGTTTATCGCGATAAAAACGAGACCGAACACGCGGGGATCGACCGGGCTATAAAAGCCCATTATTTCTTCTTCTTCCTCATTTGCAAGACTTCTCTCTCTCTCACTAAAACCCTAAACCCGCCACTCTCTCTCTAGACCTTCTCTCTAGTTTTTCTTGATCATCTATCAACGAAACTTCAAGATCTTGGAGCCTAAATGACCGTGTTATCGAGGGGAACAAGAGGATACGAAGAAACACATCATTTGGTCATGATTTGAAGGTAAATCAAGCAATTACTTTTCGGTTTTATATTATAAAGTAACCGGTTCATGCCACCACCTTTTAAACGATTTCCACATATAGAAAACCGTTTAGATAAGCTAGTATGAGTGTAAGAATGCCATGGTTGAACCTGTAACTCTTAGGACATGAGGATGAGGACGATGAACAGGTTTGTCTCATGGGAGCGTGTGCAGATCGGCAAACCTGTTGGGTCAGGCGAACCTGTTGGGTCGGCCGAACCCTAGCCGCGGCATCATGATGAGGTTCACGAACCTTGGTCGAACCAACCTATTCCCCACGAACCTTACAAGGCGAACGAACCTTTGATGTGCTATAGCCTGGACGAACCTTAGGCAGCAAGGTATAGGACACGAACCTAATGAGTCACGAACCTATGGAATTCTTGATCAGCCGAACCTTTACACCCCTAGTGGGCCGAACCTGCATCAGCTCCGGACGAACCAGTGAAGTTGGCTGAACCACCAGTTTTCACGAACCTAGTATCATGCAGGGCTTAACTCAGCCGAACCCTTGGACAAATCTAGGTGCATGCTAGCGAACCTTTAGGTGCCGAATCCTAAATGCATGGCCGAACCTAGTGAGAGGCGAACCACGCATGAGGCGAACCCTCTTATATGGGCCGAACCTTAGAGTTCTCTTGGGCCTAGCCGAACCATTTAAAGTGGCCGAACCTAGGGCAACCATACCATAGGTTCGCTGCCCTCATGGGGAAACAAAACCTAATTTCGTTTAACTAGGGGACTAAGGGCAAATGGGAGACATGATTTCGTATGTGTGTATATATATACTTGTGCATGCATGGGGAAAACTAATTTATCATTTTCTAAATTGGAATAAGGTTTTAATATAATAACTTGTTTACATTGTAAAAAGTTGTAAAAAGAAATTAAGCAACTCACTAATCTCGAGTAGACTTGTTTTACAACTTAAGTTTAAATGGTTAAAATAATAAGTGTATATGCATGCACATCATAAGTGAACACATGCGAATAAGGTTATGGTCCTTACAACATGGTAACTTCTAAAATTTCATCAAATATTATGATGAAGTAATTGAATAAATTATTAGGAATAAACTTATCCTAAATCATGAGAGTTGGGAAGTTTAGACGGTTACCATTCTGACTTGGATGATAAAGCTAGGTAACTAAACACCTAAAGATGTAAAAAGAAATGGAACGTTCAATGGGAATGAAACGCGTATACTTCTAAACACAAACATTATAATAATTACAGGTTAGATTGTATTGTGTCTGATTCTCATACGCGAGCGCGCAT
Organism: Mikania micrantha; assembly: GCA_009363875.1. Taxonomy (NCBI): domain Eukaryota; kingdom Viridiplantae; phylum Streptophyta; class Magnoliopsida; order Asterales; family Asteraceae; genus Mikania; species Mikania micrantha. The sequence goes on from CM018692.1 coordinate 43,428,132, forward strand.
ACTTCCAAAGCACCAAATTGAAGAAACTAAGGTGAGTTCTCATGACCTCCCTTTCTTTTAAACTATTTTGTTTTTAAACTCGGAGGTGAAACATGTATACCAATTTACATATTGACTTGATAACACAAGGATGACACTTAGTTGCTTGTATGAGATCCATAGTTATGGATTGTCATATTCCATGAGTTGTTACTAATGACTTTGTGTCATTCGCGACGACTGCATGCATTGTCACGTGGATGTTTCCACACTCCGTGTAATCGTTGTGGTTGACTTCGGTCTTCCTCAATAATTGCATGTATTGTCACGTGGATGTTTCCACACTCCGTGTAATCGTTGTGGTTGACTGCGGTCTTCCTCAATGATTGCATGTATTGTCACGTGGATGTTTCCACAACTCTGTGTCTCATTGTCATTGACCTAGGTCGTATACAATGATACATGTACGGTCACTTATATAAATTGAGAATATTGATGGGTTATGATTGATTGAGTGAACATATGATTGATTAGCTATGATTTATTATTATATGTGATTTTGTGATCGAATTTATGTGTTGGGATTGTGTATTTGAATATTGTGTTGAATGATCTCACAGGTGTTCATGCGGATGTTATCAAGAAAATATAAACTCTTGAAACCATTTTGTTAAATATTTGTTTTTAATATGAAACTTATGATTGCTCACCAACTACTTTGTAGTTGACACTTGATTTCCACATGTTTCAGGTAATGATGCTAAGTAGGTTGAGGAAGAAGAACTCACACTTTTGGACATCATCATATAGGATCTTGGACTTAGCTAAATAATTGAATTTCTAGCGAATAGAATTTAGTTAGATAGCTAAATCACTTTTGTATTTGATGTAACTAATTCATGATAGACATGATTTTTGTGTAATTATTTTGGTTGATTGAATGATATATGATAATTTGATTTAGATGCCCACGAGCTTTTGAACAATCTACACATCCCTCGTGGCATCCCGATGTTTCCGCCATCGTTCGGGGTGTTACAGATTGGTATCAGAGCCTGGGTTATAGGGAATTAGGTTACTAGAAATGGTTGACCTAGTCTATAACTGTAGTATACCCTAGTATGAAATTACTTCATACACTAGTTAGTATATTCAGGATTTCATACTTATGTGTTTATTACATGTTAACTGAACTCCTATTATACATCTGATCTATATATGCTGCTTACTAATTATTTGCTTACTTGTGCCCTAATGACTCGATAAGGACATACTCGTGGTGTATTGTAAAGGTGGTGGGACGGTGGTTTGGGCGGTTGCGACCTACCCTTATCATATGCCCTATATATATACCATTTACAGTACATCGGGTGGATGTCAGTATTGAGGAATAAGGGAACTACCCGTTTGGGACACTTATCTGCTTAATAACTTAACTACCTAGGAATTTATCTGCTTTAGGAATTATATGTTAGATCTCTTGATCACCAGACAAGGACACACTCGTAGTATATACTACAAAGGTGGTGGGACGGTGTAGGGGAGGTTGCGATCTACCCTTGCATATGCCCTATACATATACCATTTGTAGTATATTGGGGGTCTGTCAGTGTCAGGAATTTAGGATATTACTAGGAACTGTTGTAAAGTTGAGATTGATGAGATATGGATGTTGATGGTATGTTTATTGGAATGGGTTGGATTGACTCATGGATGATCACACTTGATGAACAGTTATAAATTCATTTATGAAACACACTGATTGGACACGTAGGGTGCATAGGAATAACGAACGATATGTGCGATTAGTGATGGAATATGGACTTGGGTGATGATATAGACACTTGGTGATAATATAAACGCATAGTGATGATACTAACACGTAGTGATGGTATGGACACTTGATGAGAATAAATTATAGGGAAGATATGAACACTTACTGACAATAAGAGCACTCAGTGATGATATGAACCCTCATTGAAAGTTTTGGACATTGGGATTAGTATGGAATTTTAGTGAACTTAGACATTAGGAGAACTTTAATGTCAGGTGAACTTAGACATTGGGTGAACTTAGAAATAGGTGAACCTACATGTCAGGTGAACTTAGACATTAGGCGAACCTAATTGTCCAAGGGAACTAGAGACCACTTCACTCAAAATTATCCTATTTAGGATAAGGTTTGTGAAGTGAGACTATGGTAAGATACATGATACACCCTAAATTCTAACAAAGGCATAATCGTGGTGCAATGAAACGGTGGTGGGACGGTGTAGGGGAGATTGCGATCTACCTCTGCATATGCCCTATATATAAGCTTGTTGCATTGCATCAGGAAGCTGTCAGTGTTGATATAGGGTGGGGAATGTATGAAACTTAGGATTAGTTAACTAATATTAGTTATGACCAACTAGGACATTTAGTATAATATTACAAAATTTATAAATATTATGAGTTTAATAACAGATAGGATAAAAAAATATAGTTCCTATATGTAATCCTAACTATTTAAAATGAAATCATTTGATCATAGTTTGTATGACTTACGTTGTAAACGGTAGTAACATGTTTCTATTTCTTCAGAAACATGCTGCCATGCCGTCACAACGGAGACGATACGAACTTAGAAGATGCAAATGGTAATGTCAACTCTGGCATACAAGAGTTAGCAAACCTTATTTCTGGATTGGTGAACCAGTTAACTCAAGCAAATCAGAATATCAATCAGAACAGAGGTGGTGCGAACCCGCCAGTTTGCACATTCAAGCACTTCAACTCCTGTAACCCACTGAAGTTTACAGGCTCTGAAACTGCCACTGGTCTGCTGCAGTGGTTCGAGAGTATGGAGAACACTTCATCAACAGCGATTGCCCCGATAATCTTAAAGTTCGTTATCCCACAAGTGTTTTCCAAAAGAGAGCACTAACATGGTGGAATGGGGAGAAACGAACTAGGGGAGTTGATGCTGCCCTTGCACTGACTTGGACTGAGGTCAAGAATTTGATGACCACTGAATTCTGTCCTCGCAGTGAGATGAGGAAACTAGAGACGGAGTTCTGGGAACTCAAGCAGTATAGCGGGGAGAATGTTATCTACAATACTCAATTCCATGAGTATAGTCTGCTTGTGCCTCATCTGGTGACACCCTTGGAGAGGGCGATTGAGAAGTACATCAGTGGTCTGCCTATGCAGATCCAAGACACTGTATACGAAAGCAACCCCAAAACACTTGAGGCTGCGATCCGTTTATCTGCAACTCTGACTGATAATCATGTGAAAGCTGGAACACTCACAAGGAAAGGGACAAAGAAAACTGAGGTGAAGTCTGCTGCAAAAGAAACAAAGACTGAGGTCAAGACTGAAGCTGCTAGTTCTTCTAAAAGCAGCAACAAAAGAGAAAGACCAGAAATTTTTTGGTCACTGCTCCTGCTGCTAAGTCTACGCAGCAATCATCCAATAACACCACTGCAAGGAATTATATTGGGAATACTCCCCAGTGTAATACTTGTAGATATCATCACTTGCCTAACGTGCCTTGTCACGTCTGTAACAACTGTGGCAAGTTTGGCCATTTTGCTAATGTTTTCCGGAGTGTATAGCAAGCACAAAGGATGCAACCTGTTCCGCTTGCATTGCCCGCTCCGCAAGTTCAACCGCTACAAGTTGCACCCGTTCGTCAGCTACCTGCACATGCAAGAGCCTGTTATGAGTGCGGCGAAGTGGGTCACTTCAGAAACCAATGCCCAAAGTTGACCGGGAACAATCAGAGGGTGGCAAGAGGCCGGGCGTTCCAACTGAATGCTCCAGCTTCTCAAGCCAACCAAGACGTGGTCAACGGTACATTTTTGATCAACAGCTCTTATGCATCTGTCTTATTTGATTCTGGTGCCGATAGGAGTTTTGTTTCATATGATTTTGAATGCATGCTTGGTAGAACACGTACATACTTAGATAAACCGTTTAACGTGGAGGTGGCTGACGGAAACACTATTGATATTGACACTATTATTATCGGATGTACTGTGGACATAAATGATCACGTTTTCCCGATTGATCTTATACCTATGCATCTTGGTAGCTTTGATGTTATCATAAGCATGGATTGGTTAGCAACCCATAAAGCGGATATAGTTTGTCATGAGAAATACATTCGTATTCCATTACCTTCGGGTGAAACTTTAAGAGTTTTTGGGGAAACTTCTAGTAAAGGTCTTAAGCTAATGTCCTGCACTAAAGCACACAAGTACCTTAGGAAGAAATGTATAGAATTCTTAGCGCACATTGTGGAGAAAAAGGAGAAAGGAAAAAGCATTGAAGACGTTCCTGTAATCAGAGATTTTCCTGAAGTATTTCCAGATGATTTGCCTTGATGTGAGAGAGAAGGGCAATATGACAAACAATTTTTAGTTCATTAAACAAGCAGGCCATTACAAACCTGGGATAAATCATCATTTTTGTGGCCTTTTGGTGATGAACCAAGTGGTCAAAAATGATGTGTGAGAGACTTACCTTTTTGTTGGTGAGAAGTGCATACATGACATATTGCATGCCATACGACATTTCTACCCAACTTCTTGTTTTCTGAGAGAGAAATTGAAGAATGGTCTTATACAGAAACTTGTACTTGGGATAGAGATAGGCTTTGTACAGAGTTATGTTCTTAAGATCTCCTTGGTAATCACACTGAATGAATTCAGCATGATGGATATTAGAGGAATTGTTGTGAGAGCATCAGTGTCAAGAAGATTAAGAACAACACTGACTAAGGTTGGGGTAATGATAACCTGTTGACCAGCAACCTCTGAGGTAATGCTTTTAACAGTGTTATACTTAGTTAACAAATTAGAGTTTGCCCAGAATTGAGTTTGAGACCTACAGAGTCATACTATATTGATTGGCAAAAGATGAAAAACAACGATGCCGGTTCTGGTCCAAACTGGCTATTTTAGTATGATTCTACATTTGAGCCCTTCAACACTTCATCTAATGATGTATGACCATCTGAACATAAAGAAAGTTTCTACAAGAGTGACGACGTGGACTACAGGATTGACTACGTTCCATGTGACCCTAAGCTTCTGACAGTTGACCTGCCAGGCATGTATGATCGAGTTCCACCGTTCAGACCACTCCGATCAATGAAGTCATCCCATCAGATCCGGAGACCTCTCAATCAGTTGAACCAACTTTGGAGATTGATAAAATGTCATCTTCTTCTCACTAGACGTTTGACAATCCACTGTTCCCAGACCACATCCCTGAGGACATTGTGTGGATAATGAAGCAAAGGCAAGTGAAACCGCTCACGTTGACAACACCTCTTCCTCCAGTGAGGATCAGCTAACTCACATCAGCAACCTGCTCGACAATTTAGCTGTGGAGGAAGTGCCTACTTTAAGCAGCAACAAGAATCACCCAATAGAGAACATCATTGGGCCTTTTTTCAGAAGGAGTTCTTACTAGGAGCAGATCCATTCCAACTCAGAACGCCTTGCCTAAAGGAACTATCACACGAAGTCAATCAGGTCCAATTAATTCTTGTTTATATTCATGTTTTATTTTGCAGGTAGAAACCAAGAATGTAAAGATAGCTCTTAAGGAGCCAAGCTGGGTTGAAGCGATGCCGAAAGAATTGATGCAGTTTCAGAAGCTCCAGGTGTGGAATCTGGTTCCACTGCCCAAGGAGAAAATGCCAATCAGAACAAGATGGGTCTTCATAAACAAGAGAGATGATTCGGGTGTGATCATCAGGAATAAAGCTAGGTTGGTAGTCCAGGGCTTCTACCAACAGGAGGGTATTGACTATGAAGAAGTCTTTGCACCAGTCGCAAGACTTAAAGCTATCTGCATCTTCTTGGGCTATGCTTCCTACATGAACTTCACTGTCTATCAGATGGATGTGAAGACAGTCTTCTTGTATGGAAAGGTCAAGGCAGAGATCTATGTGTGTCATCCCCTGGGGTTCGAGGATTCGCGGTATCTCGACCATGTCTGCAAGCTAGACAAAGCCCTATACGGTCTTCATCAGAAACCACGAGCATGGTATGCAACTCTTACTGATCATCTGCTTGCAAATGGATATACCTGTGGAGCAATCGGTTAGACAATGTTCGTTCGCAGCGATAAGGATTATTTGATTCCCATCCAAATCTTTGTGGATGACATTATTTTTTGTTCCAGGAGCTCGGTGCTGTGCAAAGAATTTGAGGATGTGATGAAGAAGAAGTTTGAGATAAGTGCAATGCGGGAAATGACCTTTTTCTTATGAAGAAGAAGTTTGAGACGAATGCAATGGGGGAAATAACCTTTTTCTTGGGTCTTCAGGTAAAGCAGGATCCTAAGGGTGTGCTGATTCATCAAGGCAAGTACGTTACCGACATAATCACCAAGTTGAATATGTTGGAATCAAAGCCAGCATCCACTCCTATGGTTGCAAGTCCCGTCTTGACTTCGGATTTTGATGGTGAAGATGTTGATCAGCACCTTTACCATTCGATGATTGGTTCACTGATGTACCTGACCGCTAGCCGACCAGACATCATGTTTTCTATATGCTAGTGTGCCATATATCAAGCAAATCCGAAGGCCACTCGCCTGATTGTTGTCAAGAGGATCTTTCTCTACCTCGTCGGGAAACCTCGTCTCGGTTTGTGGTATCCTAAGAACTCTAAGTTTAGTTTATTTGCTTACCTTACTCTGACAGTGATTTTGGTGGTTGCAACTTAGACAGGAAGTCTACGGGTCGATGTCAGTACTTAGGGGATCGCCTCGTCTCGTGGCAATGCAAGAAGCAGACAACCGGGTCAACCTCCACTTTGGAAGCTGAGTATGTCGCTGCCTCCAGTTGCTGTTCTCAGGTTATCTGGATGCAACAACAGCTTCTCAATTACGGTATGAACTTTCTTGACTCGCCTATATATTGTGATAATAAAGCTGCTCTATAGATCAACAATAATCCGGTACAACACTCCAAAACTAAAGATATTGACATCCGGACGCGCTTTATCCGCGACTGTTTCGAACTGAAGTTGATCCATCTTGAAAAGGTCCACACAGATGATAATCTGGCAGATCTTTTCACAAAACCATTCGACATAGCTCGATTCCACCATTTGCTTGCCTATCTCAAACTAAGAAGTTTTGATTAAAACATTTTTTGTAAATACTGTAAAATTTGTGTTTTGTTTTATTTTAATTTTTAGATAACAAATTTAGGGGCAGAATATTTACAAAACAACAAAAAGATTTTCGGTTTTTAATTCTATTTACAAAAACAACAAAAATATTTTAGGTTCTTGAGTCAGTTTAAGATGATCTACTAGTTTAGGGAGAGTGGAATCTATGAAAACAACAAAAAAAATTTTCCTTTTCAAAATTTAATAAAAATACAATAAGATTTTATTTGGACGGTCAAGTGAAGTGGTTAATGGGAAGTGAAATAATTTCTGACACTCAGAATATCACTACCTATACATAATTACTAAAGAATAACAACTTTAGATAACTATAAATCACTAAAAAGTTAAAACATGTTTTCCTAATAAAAAGATAGGACATGACCATTCAAAATATTAAATATATAAATAAGTTAGATGTACGATTAAATATATAATCATTTTGAGAAAACTCGGGTATTTTCTATGTTTTGTGCAAACAAAGAGCGGGAAATACTTACTGAAGCATCATCTGGTTTGCGCAAGCAAAGACCTGTATGTGTGACATTAAGGCCAATGTGTCCGCAGATTACTAAAATAAAAGATGCCAATGAGCACAAAGATCATAGAACAAGTTCTTTTTCTTGACTCTAATGTAATAGATCTGTTATTTTCTCTTCTCACCTTAAACTCTGTCAAAGCGTTTTAAGTTCGTTGAAACACAATCAAATTTTGAAACAAAAGATTTTTCTAAATTGATAGGTTACATGTTAATCTGGTTTAACTATCTGATCGCCCATAAACTTCCCAAAAGGATTTTCAGAAAAACTGTTAAAAAATTTGATTATAAGTCTTGTTTTTAAATTATGGATAAACGAGTGGAAATGACTGGTGGGATATAAGTATTTTAAGGTTGCCTTTCTATAAAGAAATTATGTCAAGGTGGTCAAATTTATGATACATATTTGATCCCACAAAATTAACCCGACTCAACTATAAATTCGTCCAAAGTTTATTTTTATTTTATTTTATTTATTTTATTTTATTTTATTTGAAATATGTTACTCGAAATACTTGTACATGTTTTCGAGTACATGAAATTGTGTACCGGAAGCTGCCCTATAAATACTTCGAGAAGCAAACTTCGAGTACCATAATCGTTATTAAGTTCTCGATTTCTCTCTCTTGGCGATTTTGATATCCGGACTTGATTTCAAAAATCCACTCCGACCAACTTGCAGATCTCACTTAGACGAACCTAGGTATAGATTTTGGTAGGATTTTGATCGTAGAATAAAAAGATATCGAACAAAAACAACTTTCAAGTACTTGTTCTCGTTAACAGAAGGAATCTCAGTCAAATCATCTTGAAATACTAAAAATGGGAAACCGATCTTCTGATATGTTGGTCGCCTCCTATTTTCGAGCACTTCCAGTACAATTTGGAGTTCTAATGAGCAAAATTGAAGGAGATATGAGGGTTTTCTGTACTCCAAATTTGAATTTCGAATACACCTTTTCGAGAACAACATTTTGTGCACACTATTTAGAGAAGCAGACTTCGTGTACACGATTTCGAGAACAAAATTTCGAATACAGATCTACCTTCGTGTGTTCCTCATTTTCGTGAACTCAATGGATTTCAAGCACTTGGTCTTTTTCGTGAACTCCTTGTATTCATGAACTCCATTTGACTTTCTGATTTCACTTAACCCTTTAACTTGAACTTGGAATTTTAGCTTTGACCTTACCATTGACTTTTGACTTTTCTTGTGACTTTGACTTTTAATTTATTTTACTTCTAACTAACTTGGCTAGTTTTTGTTTCAGATGGCTAAGTTACGTTTTGTACCTGATCACAACATGTCAGCTTATCTGGGCAATCCTCTAGAGAAGCATGCTATGTTAAAAAGTATGGTGGACGGATTGATTCTCTCTCCAGTCAACTATGTTATCATGGAGCATCCAGATATCATCTCTTCTATCATCTATGACTTCTGAACTCCATTACGGAGAGAACTGATTCCAATGGGAACGTAAGCCTGATTGGGAAGGTTCAAGGATAGCCCGTGATCACTATAGAGCAGATCATCAGGGAGTGACTTCATTTCGGTGACAGAGCTACAGATCTCATCGAGCTCTTTAATGAGTTGATCCAGAGAATCGTCTTCTGGATGGGACACGAGGGTCTTTAACCTCCCATTGAGAAGAAGCTTCTTCACCCATACTGGAGATACTTAGCTCACATTGTCACCCAGTACCTCTCGGGACGAAAGGGAGGATATGATGTTCTGAACGAGACTCTCAGTTCCTGTCTGGTGGCTACCGCATTGGGACTTGAGTTTAACTACTCAAGGATGATTTTACGTGACATGCACGCCAACATCAAAGGGAAAAGGAAGGAGAGATTTTTAGCTTTCCCGAGGTTCATCTAGATCATCATCAACAAATGACATCAAAATCTCATCCCAACGATAAGGACTCTAGAAATCAAGAGGATGAAAGAAGACATTTTCTCTTATATGTCAAGAACAAAAAGGGAAAGAAGTAGTATGTCGGTGCTTTCCCTATGGAGAAGTTTGGCATATTGTCTGCATGTTTAGATGAGGAGGCTGAAGAACAGGGCACTCCTACAACTTTCGTCGCTGACGAACACAGTCTTCATCCCGCAGGAGCAACTACTTTTGTTGCAGATGAGCACGATCTTCCTCCTGCAGGAACAAGTGCTGAAGCCAGTAAAGCTACAGAGGATAAATCATCTGAGTCATCATCATCATCAGGTGAAGAAGAATTGATCAGAGACCCCGAGCCTGTCATTCCACCACTCTGTAGGGCAGAACGGGAAGAGATACAGGATACATACTATGTTCCCAGTACTGACTCATCTCCCTATAAGAAGCGTTTAAAGATGATGTCCAAGCGGGCAAAGGACCCAAATACAGCCACCACCACCACCACCACCACAACCTAAGACTCAACCCACACTACCAAAACCTCAACCACCACCAAAGCCAAAGCCAGAACCTAAACCTAAACTCCACACAAAACCAGCTGCATCCACCCAAACCTCCATTCCACAACATACATCCACCACCACTAAAGCCACCCAAACCAAACCACCATTTCCTCCACCTACACATATCTCACCTCCAAATTTCCCGATTCCCATCCATTTCCCTCAATCACCACCATCAACACCCAAAGCCAAGAAAGAAAAAGGAAAGGCACCACAGCAAACACCATCACCTAACATGCCTGAAAAGGTGCCTGTTGACTTGGAGTGGCTGCAGGAGAGAGTGTTCCTCATAAAAAAAGATTCAGTTGCAAAAGACAATGTCATCAAAACCATGCAAGATGGGATGCTCAAAGTTTTTGATCACATCGCCAAACATCAGAGTTTTATTGAGCTTCTCAAGAAAGAAAACACAGAACTGCGTAAGGAGATTGATGTTCTCAAGGGAGTTAAGCCAACAGACACTAAAGAAAAGGAAGATGATGATCAAGAAGATGATGAAAAGAAAGACGATGACAATGATGATGATGACTAAGGGGATGACAAGAAAGACGACAAAGATGATGATGATGTTGATGATGATGGAGGTGATATGGGTCAAGGACTAAGCTCATCAGGCCAAAAGGACGATAAGCCCGCCTAGGATGATCATAGCGGTTATGATACAGGAAATCCATCCTCCTCAGAGAAGCCTCTAGATAACTATGATGATTTGTTCGAGGATCTTCCTGAGTATTTCATGTTTGATGGATTCGGAGAAGAGCTGAATTAAGCAGGTATGGTAGACCTTTTTACTGATGTCACTATGGACTTAGTATTTGATGCGGTGTGTAATCAGGAAAGAAAAGAGATTGTCGAGTCCTCTAAGGGAGCATCCACAGAAGAACCTGAAACCATTATACTTGGCAACGTCTCCATCAATCCTATGTCAACTACTTGTATCCGCACAAGTATGTCAACACACAAGGACAAGAGGTCGCATCACCGGGCAATATGATTGAATGTTGGTTCGACAAACAAAGTGATTGGACTCCTACCCCTCTTGAAGTACAGTAGACTTGGATGGGTGAAGTACCAGTTGAATAGAACAATGTTACTTGGAAATCTGATGCTCGTAGCTTATTTTCCATGCGTAATGACAAAATAAAGTGTTACATGCTGGATGTATGACAAAGATAAGTAGCTATATCTTGTGAAGACGATGAATGGAAAGCTGTAGTACATCCAAAGGCCTCAAGACTTTTGTTCGATGCTAAAGTTTGACATCAGAAGCATCAACAACGCCATATTCTTCAACCCATTCAAGGATAGCCAGGCCGAACTCTTCGCCAAGTTTCTTAAGGACCAGTGCAATAAAGATTTCCCTATGATGAAGACTTCCAAAGGGAAGGGTTTTGTCTCGATATTCATACTGGATCCGGTGAAGAAAGCACTGTGGATATACTTCAAGTACCCTCCACTAGCTACAGAGAAGGCAGTCCCAGTATCCACAAGAGCCCCCGACAACTCGCTCGTGAACTTTGATTTTTGGTACTTTGATGAGAAAACTCACGCATCCATTATTCTGAGAACAAAGGGTGACATCAATGACATAGATATGATTTTTGATCCCATGGACCTTCTGAAGTACGGAAAGGAAGACATGCAGAAACTCTGTGATACTCCGATCAAGGTCTATGGAGATTGGGACGAAGAAGCAAAGGCTTTCAGCAGGGTTGTTGCCTTTGCCATGGAGATGCAGCTGTATGGTGGTGCGGGTCCTCACTTGTTCACACTTCCTATTGGTTGACTTCATTAGTCTAGGGGGGTTTGTAGATCCCATTCAGAGATTAAAACTGACAAAGTCAGCCGTGACCAGATGAAGACCAGATTTTGTTGATTTTTGAGTACTATAGTTTTCGTGTACTTCTAATTTCAAGTACTCGAACCATTTTCGTGTATAGAGGTTCGAGTACTCTTAGAGTAGCATAACTAGACGTATTTTGTACTGTACTAGAGTTGGATTCTTGAGGCAATTTCTCTCTAGACGTACTGCGGCATTGTTCTTGCGAAGTTCACGAAATATATAAAGATTGCACTTTTACATTTCTTTTGTTGATTCCAATCTGTATTCCGCACACTTTAGAGTCATTCGGTGTTGATTGGAGCTGTAAAGCTCAAGTATTGATCGATATCTTGACCACCACTTTGTGGTGTTTAAATGTCAGATGACTTAGCCTTCCAGGTGGTTTGTTTGTTTAGAGTTATTTTTTAAGTACACAGAAGATGACTTGGATAGTGGGACAGTAGCTGATTACCCTTTACCCTTATTTTGAATTTGGGTGGGGTTGGATGTTTGGGCTTGAGTTTGGGTAATAACATAACTAATTTTATATTCCTTTCAAGAGACAAACTTTCCATTCGATATGGTACAAGGTGGTGTCTAATCACATGAGGACAATATCTCACATTGTGTCCTAGTACACAACATTCAAAGAAAGTTCTCCTGTAAACAAACCTTGAAGAACCCTGTATAGAGTTAGCCAAATTGGGTTTTGAAACTCGTTGCTAAGTTCTTGGTTTATTTGAGTTTGAAACAGCAGGTTTCTTTAGAAAATTGTTTTGTTTAACCTCAGTGCCCAACCCAACTGTTCTCTTGCTTGTAGAATCAGAATTATCCAACTTTTTGGATAATCTCTCTTCATTGTTTTGAGAGACACTCACAAATAAGTGTTTGGCGCCTAAGTGTGTATTCTCTGATTTTGAGGACACAATGTCTACTTTCTTGACATTGGGATATGTTTGTCAAGGGTAATAACACTAGAGGAAGAAAATGATTCATCTTCGGAATCAGAAACCCAGTCCTCTACAATAACCTCCACAGACTGTGGTCCAAATGATAATGACTCACAACTTAAATTGGTTGAAATTGTATCAATGAACAGTGGTGTTTTGACTTCAAAATTTTTTATGTCTTTATCATTAGGGGATTTTACAAAGCAATTTAATACTGGTGGAGGAAACTTGCTATACCTTACTTTTTTACTTTCTTTTTCATGTATGGGCGATCGCTCATCATATGCTCAATAATATAAGATGAATTTTCATAGCTCATGAGCTTACGATTTATTGTCTCATACTCATATTCAGCGATCGCCAACGTTTTCTTTGTCTCATTAATGGTGTTCAAATATGAATTGATGCCATCTTGCCTATTAAGCACAGTGATCGCAATCTCACGTATCTAATTGTTCAAAGTATCAAATTTCTTTGGCAAATCCTTTTCATTCAATTTTTAAACTCTATTTGCTTCAATACACTAATTGATATCAGAATAAGAGTAGCATTATGCTCTTGATATGCCGAGACCTTGCTTTTAAGGTCAATACACTTGAAATACCTGAAGTCTTGTAGGTCCCTTAGCTATCATGATCCAAGCTTTATCTACCAAATCAGCATCAAAACGCTTCTATAATTGCGGAATCTAGAATAGAAGATAAAAAAGTTAACTTCTATTGATAAAAACGTGAACTTTATAAGGCGACTTCAATACATCTAGAAGCACTCTTATCTCGTGATTCTAACCCAGACCAGTACACTGTACGTCTATTTATACTGGTCTAGGAGTACATGAAATCCTATCTACACGAAATATTAACTACACAAAATACAAAAGTACTCTATAATCAATGTACCCGAAAATAAACAAAATTGGTCTTCAGATTTGTCTTGAGTTGATTTTGTCAGTCTTCATCATCTTGATGGGCTCTACAAACTCCCCCTAGATTGATGAAACTAATCAATACATAGTGTCGTCTGATGAGGGCCAGCTCCAGCATAAAGCTTATGAGTAATAGCCAATGCAATCACCTTGGTGAATGGTTTGGCTTTAGCTTCATATCCACCATATACGCGAATAGGGTTCTTGTGTAGCACCATCATGTCTGCCTTCCGAAACTTCAGCAGATCCATGGAGTCTAATATAAGGAAATCGTCTGAATGAGGCACGGTAATTACTCCATATGATATCTTATCAAAATACCAAAACTTGATGTCCTTGAGCGAGTTATCGGCAATCCTCATGTGAACTGGAACAGACTTTTCAGTGTTGGATGGTGTATACATGGTGTAGACCCAAGGTTGCATGGTGACATGATCCAGAATGTACTTAGAATTGAACTGTCTTCCTTGTACTGGCTTCATAGTTGGGAAGTCTATGTCACATTGGTCCTTTAAAAACTAGGAAAACAGATCAGCTTTATTATCTTCAGAGATGTTCTTGAATATTGTGTTGTTGATGCTCCTCAGATCAATCTTGGGAAATGTGCAGAAGTCCTGTGGGCGTTTAAAGTAGTCTAATTTCCCATTGAATCTTTTCACCAGATACAACAGCTTCTCTTTGTCATACATCCAGCAGACGACTTTGGATCTGTCGTTGTGGACAGCGAATAACTTTTTAGAGCTGGCAGTGTATGTAATCTCATGATTCTCCACATCATCTTTAGGACCAGGAGCAATCCATGTCTTTTGGACTTCTACAGGGGCTGGCATCCAATGTCTCCTTTTGTCAAACCAGTTCTCTATGACAGTGTCGAGGCCATTCACTTCCTCTCCCAATGCGTCAACATACTTGTGAGCATACAAGTAGTCGATGTAAGGATCGTAGAGACGTACCCGAGTATGATAGTTATGGTTCATCGTCATTAGATGCTCCTAAGGAGGGGCTGGGAAGCTCTCAAAGCTCCTTCTCTAAAGTTGCCTCAAATACAAAATCCATGGAAATGTCTTTGAACATGTCATTAAAACCTTCATTCTTCATATCTTCTCCAAGCCCCTCAAAATTAAGACCTTCATGAAGATCATCAAATAAGTAGTCATCAAACTCATCTATGGGCTTGCTTGAAAAAGGATTTTCATGATCATCTCAGCCTTTGTCATCATTATCAAGCTTATCATTTTTCTTAGCCGCTTTGTCTTGATCATCGCCTTTACCATCAACATCATTGTCATCATCATCATCGTATTTTTATCTTCTTTTGCTTCATCTTCATCTTCCTTATTTTAGTCATTTTCATCATCTTTATTATCATCCTCTTTATCAACCTTTTGTTCCTCATCAGGCTTTGCACATTTAAGAACATCAATTTCCTTTCTTAGTTCAACATTTTCTTTCTCGAGGAAGTTGATGTTGTCTTTGTCTATTGATGTGGTCTACAAATTTCAACATGCCTTCTCTGAGGTTCTCAATCAACATAGTCTTGGTAGCAGAATCTTGCTCTAAAGCAAAAACTCTTTCTTGAAGAAGCTCCAGGTTGATTGGCACATACTCAGACTCACAAGGAGATGATGAATCCATGGGAGCCTTTCCCTTGTCAAACTTTGCTTTTGGTGGGATGGTGGTTGAGAGAAATGGATTGGTGTTGGAGATTGAGGTGGTGAGGATTGCTTTTGTGGTGGTGATGAAGGTGGAGTCTATGGCGGTGGTGATGGTGGCTTTGTGGTTTTAAGTGATGGTTGGCTGGTTTGAAGTGGTGGTTGGGAGGTTTGAATTGTAGGTTGAGTGCTATGTGGTGGTGGTTGGGTGGTTTGAAGTGAAGGTTGGGTGATTTGTGGTGGTGTTTGGGTGGCTTGTGTAGATGTGCCCTCAGAAATCTTTCTTTTCTTCAGACAAGGATCCCTGGTCCTCCTGGAAACCATATTGAGCTTTCTGTTTGGTGTTGGCTCAAGTGAATGCATGTAATCTCCATCCTTATCATCAGATGAAGGCCTTGCATGTGGTGGAGATACAAATATAGGCTCTCTCCTTTCAAATGTGAACTCAATTTCATTGTCTAAAGAATCTAAGGATGCGCCGTTTTCTGTTAGAGTAGTAGCATGTGCCTGATCATGTTCTTCGGCAGTAAAGGATGTGGAAGTGGCATGTTCAGCAATTTCATCTTCTAATCCTGCAAACAGCCTTCCAAACTTCTCTAGTGGCCTCACGCCTATAAACAGCTTCTTTCCCATCTTGTTCATCACCATGTAGGAAAAGATGTCGTGATTTATTTTCTTCTGCACCAACATGCCGGTAGTTAGGAAGAGGTTCTGGTGGCGTTCGTCGATGATAATCTGGATAAAGCGGTGGAGTGCCAAGAACCTCACCTTCCTTTTCCCATTGATGCTATCATACATGTCTCGAAAAACCATGCGGGAGTAGTTGAAGTCAGCTCCAAGGGTGATAGCTACAGTGTATAAGCTCAAAGTCTGGTTTAGCACATCATACCCTCCTTTTCTTCCTAAAAGGCGCTGAGTGACCACATGTGCCAAGTACCTCCAGTAAAGTTGTAGCTGCTTCTTCTCTTTCGGAGGGTAAAGACCCTCGCATCCCATCCGTAGTAAAGTTTCTTGAACAAGCTGATCATCAAGGTTGACTTGATCTAAATCCTTGTCTTCGAACTATAGACAATCACAAATAATCTGCTCTGTAATCAACACCGAATGTCCTTGTACCTTTCAAATTAAGAAGACATTGCTATTGGCAACTTTGTCTTCAGATACAATGTTCCAAAAATCCTTGATGAAGCTGGAGATGATGACTGGACACTCCATAACGGCTAAGTTAACATGTGATAAAATCAATCTACGGACCATAGAATCGAATATCTTGTGCTTTTATGGTGGATCTCCTAGAAAAGCAGTCATGTTGTGATCAAATACGAATTGTAATTCAGCCATCTGAAAAATAAACAGACTAACTAGTTAGAATTTTAGAAAACAAAATTAAAAAATTAAAAATTAAGTCAAGTTCACAAAAATCATTAAGTTCACGAAAGTAATGAAGTTCACGAAGCGGAACAAGTTCACGAAAGATAGACAGTTCACGAAGTTCAGAGATTTCACGAAATTGAAGTTTACTAACAAGAGTTCACAAAGTCCAAGTTCACGAAATCAAAATTTCACGAAGACATAATTTTCGTTAACTGTTTTTCCCTCATAACTTGTTCAATTTTGCTCCATAAAAGTTCATTTTAGTCTCAAAATGCTCGGAATCCAAAAACGAACAACATATTCTAAAATGGGGTTCCAATTTTGATAATTTCTTTAAGTTTTGACCAAAACAGTGAAATTTTATAGAACAAAGTTCACGAAATCGAAAAAGTTCGATATCTTTTGTTCAAATGGTCAAAATCTTGTCAAAATTTATACCTAGGTTATTTTTAAGTAGAACTAGCAGATCTTCGGAGTGGATTTGTCAAAAAGTCTGTGGAAAATAAAATCGCCAAAACAAAGCACTGGAAGTTCACGAAGTCTGGTATTCGAAATGAAAAGTTCTCCAGGTATTTATAGGCGAAGGGAAGTACACGAAATGGTTTGTGTACTTGACCTTCGTGTACTTCGTTTCGTATACTTCTATTTCGAATACATTTCGTGAACTATTTATTTTCAAATTTTCTATGTTAAAGAAAAATAAAATAAAATAACTTGAACTTTGAACAAGTTCAAGATTAAGTTGGAATACTTTTGTGGGATCAAATCTTCTTCAGAAATTTGACTATCTTATTATATTTTCTTATAGAAATCCAACTTTAAAATAATTATACCCCATCAAGGATTTCCTCTCGTTTATCCATATTCCAAATATAAGATATATGATCAAAAATTTTATAAGAGTTTTTCTAAAAATATTTTTGGAAGTTTATAGGCAATAAGACGTATTATCTAGTTCTATATGCAACCTATCAATTTTGTGAAATCTTTTGTTTCAAAACATCGTAACGAACTTAAAATGTTTTGATAGAGTTTTAGATGAGAAAAGAGAGAACAGATCCATTAGATTAGAATCAAGAACAAGAGGGAGTACTTTCAACTTTGTGCACATTGGTATCTTTTATTTTACTAATCTGCAGACACATTGGTCTTAACATCACACATCTAGGTTTTTGCTTACGAAAACCAGAAGATGCTTAAATAAGTATTTTCCGCTCTTTGTTTTCACAAAACATAGAAAATACCCGATTTTGACCAAACCAATTTCAAGTTTATTAAACAATAATCTTATTTTGATTTTAGGATTTCTACAAAAAGTCAAATAGTTATTGCATTTGTCTACTTTATCTGATTTTACCAAAACTTCTCACTTATAAATTTTAATATTTTTGAGTGATCTCATCTAATCCTCTTAGTAGAAAACATGCATTTATTCTTTAGTGATTTATATTTATCTAAAGTTGTTATTCTTAAGAAGTTATATTAAGATAATAAATTTCTGAGTATCATATATCATTTTACTTCCCATTGAACCACTTTACTTGACTATCCAATAAAATCTTTTTGTATTTTTCTTAAACCTTTGAAAAAAAAAATTTTGTGATTTTTCTTTTTAACTGACTCAATACCAATGATAAATATTTTTTTATTTTTCTGTTCTTTTCTCCCCCTAAACATATAAAAAAACTTAGAAATTAAATGTGTTTTTCTCCCCTAAACATATAAACATACTCAAAAATTGAAAATCTTTTAGTAAATTTTCTCCCTCTAAATTTGTGATAAAAATAAAATAAAACAAAACACAGATTTTAATGTATTTACAAAAACTGTTTTAATCAAAACTTATTAGTTTGAGTGACGAGAGCAAGTGGTGAAAGCGAACTGTGTCGAACGGTGTAGTAAAAAAATCCGCAAGATTGTCATTTGTGTGGACTTTTTCAAGATGAATAAGTTTACGTTCGAAACAGTGACATATAAATAGACTACGGATTTCAATGTGTTTAATTTTGGAGTGTTGTACCGGATTATTGACGATCTGAAAGGTTGCTTCCTTTCTCCTTCCTCCGGTCGCCTCGTTACCGTTTTTCTTTCTCACATTGACTTCCTTCTGCCTTTTCACTTCTTTTCCATTGATTAAGCTGCTTGAACCTCTTACCTATGATCGGCGATTTTCGAAATCTTTGATCAGGTCTGATGAAACCAAAAATCATCATCTTGTTTTGACTGTCCCTCTTACGGGGAACTCTTTTTAGGCAGACCGAGAGGAAAAAGCTGCGGTTGGCATGGCAGTGTGACGTGCTCGTTGATCTCTCCGAACCGTTATACCCCAAGCACGGCGAAACAACACAAGTGCAAGCAAGCTTGACCGCCCAGCATCCTCAAATCATTAAATGTCATCAGCTGTTATCACAATAAATAGGAGAGTCAAAAAAATTTAAACCATAGTCCAGAAGCTGATGTTGTATCCAAATCCATTTTATCGAGCTTGTTCAGTTTCTTACTAAAAATGGGTGACGTTTGCCACGCACCGGCCCTATTCACTTGCTTAGCATAGAGGCTATAATTGATTTCTTCTGTGTAAAACTAATCAATAGGGCCTCATTGAGCAACAACATGATGGAGCAACATACTCAGCTTCAACAATAGAAGTAGATACTATGGTTTTCTTCTTGCATTGCCATGACACTAGGCGATCTCCTAGATACTGACATCCACCTGTGGTCAACTTCCTGTCTATATTACATCCACCAAAATCACTGTCAGAGTCGCAAAAATTTTAAATTTAGAGTTCTTAGGATACCACAAATCAAGCTAAGGTTAGCCAGCGAGGTAGCGAATGATTCTCTTGACAGCAATTAAGTGAGATGCCTTCGGATTTGCTTGATATTTGGCACACTGACATACTGAGAACACGGGTCGGTTAGCAGTGAGGTACATCAGTGAGCCAATCATTGATCTATGAAGAGGTTGGTCAAAATCTTCTCCATCTACATCCAAAGTTAAGATAGGTCGACTAGCCATAGGAGTGGAGGCAATCTTAGAATCCAACATGTTGAACTTGGTAAGTATATCAATCACATACTGTCCATGATGAATCAACAACCTCTTCTTATCTTGCTTTACCTGAAGACCTAAGAAGAAGGTCATCTCCACCATGGCGCTCATCTCAAACTTTTTCGCCTTCACAGCCTTGAATTCATTACACAACACCGAGCTCGTGGAACCAAAAATGAAATCATCACATAGATCTGGACATGAATCAATTCATCCTTTCCTTTGCAAATGAACAATGTATAATCAATGACTCCACGGGTATATCCATTTGCTAGAAGGTGATCGGTGAGTGTAGCTAATCACGCACGAGGGGCTTGATGAAGACCGTAAAGGGCTTTGTCTAACTTGTAGACATGGTCGGGATACTGCGAATCCTCAAACCGGGGAGGTTGACATACGTAAATTTCTTGGCCATATAAAAAGGTTTTCTTCACATCCATCTAATATATAGTGAAGTTCATGCAAGATGCATAGCCCTAGAAGATGTGAATCACCTCAAGTCATGCAACCGGTGCAAAGACTTCCTTGTAGCCAATTCCTTCCTATTGGTAGAAGACCTGAACTTCTAATCTCGATTTGTTTCTGATGATAACACCAAAATCATCCCGCTTGTTTCTGAAGACCCATTTGGTTCCAATAGGTTGTTTTCCTTTGGGCACAGAAACCAGATTCCACACCTTGAGCTTCTGAAACTGCAACAATTCTTCTTGCATCTCCTCAATCCAGCTTAATTCTTTAAACGCCATATTGATATTCTTTAGTTCTACCTGTGAAATAAAACAAGAATATAAACAAGAATTAATTGGACCTGATTCGTTGCGCGTAAGAGTTCCCTCGGCTGAAGCAGTCTAAGCAGGAATATATCTACTTCTGGTAAGAACTCCTTCAGAAAGTGGTCCAATTATGTTTTCCACTGGATGATCTTTGTTGATTCTCAAAGTGGGAATGTCCTCCACAGCTAAGTTATCAAGTAGATTGTTTATGTGGGTCAGCTACTCTTCATTGGAGGAATTGGTGTTATCATCGGGAGCGGTCTCTCTTGCATCAGCATCATTATCCACTCAATGTTCTGCAGGAGTGTGGTCTGAGAACAGTTGATTGTGAAAGGTTTGGTGAGAAGATGAAGATGTCTAATGTGTCTCTAGAGTTGGTTGATGTGACAATCCGGCAATTTCGGATTAACTCCGTTAGTCAGAAAATAGCAGAATTTTGACAAAATCGAATACAATCAAACCTAAGGGATTAGAATTATCAGAAATCAGTCCTAATACACTTTAATTACAAAGTTTAGACTTGTAATTAGTTTAAAAGTTCAATTTTGACCTTAGAAGTCAAAATTCGTGTGATTTAATGAAAATGAATTCAAAATTATCATGTAACAGCTGAAATTAATTCAATTAAACCTTCTAGTAATGCATACTAATGATCCTTAACACTAATCATATGTTACTAAGTGAATTAATGACCAAATTTAACTCATATCATACTCAATAGTCAAAACCGTAGCCCTACATATCTAAAACCACAACATTCGACCAAATTTCGCACAATTGAACTCTCAGAGACTCTAGTCGGCATTATTAGGATCTGTTACAAGCAACAATTTCAACTTGGAAGCATCGAATTGAGGAACACAATCGAGAGTCGGCCGAGACTTCACCTAAAAGTCGGGATACACCAATTCGACTTTCAACCAAGTAAGTTTTCGGTCCTACCCACTCTAAAGATCCCGATTAAGGATAACCCTATACTAAT
Organism: Mikania micrantha; assembly: GCA_009363875.1. Taxonomy (NCBI): domain Eukaryota; kingdom Viridiplantae; phylum Streptophyta; class Magnoliopsida; order Asterales; family Asteraceae; genus Mikania; species Mikania micrantha. Next base: position 43,449,813 of record CM018692.1, read on the forward strand.
TTGGGGTTCTAACAACGAATTGGGGGAGGTCGATTACTAGGGTTTGTTGTAAGAACGAGTTTGGGGTTCTCTATTATGGGGAGTTCAAAAATCAAATTAAATGTTGCTGTTAGTTTCAGAATAGTCCGACCAAGAAGAAATCTTTGTTAATTTTGAATCATAACATCGAATTGTAAGAGATCAAGATCTAGGGTTTATCACATAAACCGATTTGGGGGTTTTAGTGTAAACGAAGTTAAAAATCAAATTAAACCATACGGATGGTTTCAGAAACCTCCGATTAATAACACCCCTATGTCAATTTCATGAGATTATAACGAATTTGTGGATTTCTAGTTCTAGGGTTCCTAGTCAAAAACGATTTGGGAGTTTCTAACTAAACCAACTTAGAAATCAAATTAAACCTTACTTTTAGTTTCAGAAAGCATCGATGAAGGATAAGCCCATGTTGATTTTATGAAACAAAAACATTTTCTAGGATTTCAAGTTCTAGGGTTTGGAGTTGAAAACGAATTGGGATTTCCTATTTGAATGGGCTATATAATTTAAGCAATTTGAATGGGGAATGGGCGAACTCAAGTTTGAACGTTTACACAATCAATTAAACGAGTTATATTAAGTTATTTTCGAATTAAAACCATTCTTAGGGTCGGTTGGATCTCAGAAATAGAAACCCTGTGGTTAGGGAGTTGATTGAGTTCGATTTATGGATCAATTGGAACCAAGATTGGTTCGGTTTACTGAACAAAGGGGAACCCGACTGTTATAGGTTAAAACCATTTCAAATGAAGTCTATTATCAAAAATTGAAGCAGATCAGTGGTGGGGTGTGTGAGTATGGTCCAGGAGGTCAAGGGTTCGACCCTTGCTCCTGCTGGTTTTTGATTTAAGAACCAATTTTAGTATTTTAATCGTATCTTATTCGTGCTAACTCGGATTTGATCCATTCAAGTTGCGTTGGAACCGGATTTGAATCCCGAACCAAATAAAATAATAAAATTCATATTTTAGACCGGAAACATAATTGCAAATGATTACGCTTATTTAAATAAAATCATAAACGATTACATAATTTTATTTAAACGATTCTAAAGTCATGCGTACTTACGTATGCACGATTTCAACTATCTGACATACGTGTGTTGACACGTATGTGATTTCAAGCACAAAATGACATCCCGAATAACACTAAGTTATTGTTAAAACACAGGTTCTTCGTAGAGGACTTTCTACGCGATTTCACGTGTTTGATCATTCTATTCACAATCAAAGGTGCGTACACGGCCCCTTTCTTATTTTAACTGCTTTGGGGGAGAAAACATGTGCAACAAACACTTTTAGATACATATCACTTGCATGAGTTAGCTGTTTACATTGAGTGCAAACATAGCATTACAAGTCCTTACATTTCGAGCCGTTTAGTTTGCCGTAGTGCAAAGCGTGGTAGTTGGAAATAGATCTATTAGGTTTGACAAACCTCACTTGGTAGATGGGATCTACGCAAGTGTTTGACTAGCCAATTCACATTACTATTGTTTGTGCTAGACAATAGTGGCAAGGCAAAACATGCGTTAGCATGCAACAGTCAGCTTCGGTGTCGACCACTTATGTAAAAAGTATAAATGACTAGCTATCATGACTATGCATGTGTGATTATGTTATCTGCAACATTTTGTTCAAACAGTCGTTTCAAACATTGTGAATACTTAAACCTGTGTATGCACCAACCTTTGTGTTGACTTGATTTACATGTTTTCTCAGGACGCTAAGGTACACAAGAAAGCAAGCATGGGCTAGGAGATCGAGTCACATGCATGTTTTTACATTTATGTTATTTGGATTTGAACATATGAACCTTTGCATTGTAATTTACAGTTTTCAAACTGTTATGGTTGTTTTGTTTTAAAAACGCTTCCGTAACGTAGAACTTTGATATTTCAGTTTTAGACCAAAGTATGTTTTGAAAATCATATAGAGGTCTTCGTTATATCTAATGATCTGAGATCCTGGTTTGTCACGTCCCAAACGGTATGATTCCATTAGTTGAAAATTGGGGGTGTGACAGTTGACCTGACTGAGAAGTCTTCGGATCCTGTGGGAGAACTTCATTGATTGGTTGGGCTCTTTGATACATGCCAGATGGATCAACACTCAGAAGCTTGGGGTCACATTGAACATAGTCAACTAGATAGTCCATACCGTGACTTTTGTTGAAGCTGTCTTCGAGTTCGGTGGGGCCTGAACCCGCATCAGTGAGATTCATCTCCTGCAAGTCAATGTAGTATGACTCCACGATACGAAAATTTCTCAGTAGAGTAGCCAACAAAGTAACACTCATCAGCTTTTTCATCGAACTTGTGATTGGGATCTATGTGAAGTAGAGTGCAAGGGTATCCGAAAGATTTGAAGTCATCGACTTTTGGCTTCTGATTGAAGAAAATCTCATATGGAGTCTTCTGGTGGCGTTTGTTCAATAAGGCTCGGTACTGAACATAACAAACTATGTTAACAGCTTCCGCCTAGAAGAAGATTGGTAGTTTTGACTCAGACAACATGGTCCTGGCAGCCTCGATAAGTGTTCAGTTGCGTCTCTCAGCTACTCCATTTTGCTGAGGTGTACGAGCTGCATTGTACTGCCCAGCAATCCCCTTCTCATTGCAAAAGTCAACAAGAGTTTGATTTCTAAACTTTGTGCCATTATCTATTCTTATAACCTTCACCATTAAGTTTTTCTAGTTCTCGATCAAGGTGATAAACCTCTTTAGGATCTCAGCAGTCCCATCTTTCTTGGCAAGGAAGAAGACCCAAGTGAATCTGGAGTAGTCATCTGTGATCACAAGGAAGTAGGACTTCATTCCAATGATCATAACATTTACTGGTCCAAACATATCCATATGAAGAAGTTGAAGAATGGAAGAAATTGAATTGAACAATTTAGGCTTGTAAGGTCTCTCATGATGCTTCCCTCTGGCACATGCGATGCATTTCTCTATGGAAAAGAAATCTTTTGAAGGAAGTCCAATCACATGATTTCCCTTGGCCAATCTATTGAGATTTTTCAAGTTAACGTGTCCCAACCGGCGATCCCACAAGAAACAATCAGTCTCTAAGGCCTTTGAAAACAGACATGTGTTTTCGGTGTAGGCATTGTTGATTATTGGAGTCCTCATCTGGATCCACTTCTCAGGTATGAAAAATCCAGGATTCAAGATCAAACAATCCTTGTTTGCGAAGTGTGTATAGAAGCTCTTATCACAGATTTGGGAAACACTCAACAAACTATGGTTGAGTTCTTCAACATAATACACATCTTCAAAGCTTAAATATCCATCTGTCATCGTTCTCTTCATGCTTATCTTCCCACCTTTATCTCCAGCAAATGAGACATAACCTCCATTGAATGGCGTAAATTCATGTAACTAAGAAAAATCCCCAGTCATGTGCCGGTAACAACCACTATCAACATAGCAAGCATTTTTCAGCTTATTTGGTCGTCCCTGCATGATACACAATTGCTTAATGAGAAATAGGTACCCAAATCTTTACAGATTTAGGCACTTTGGGGTTGTCTTTGCCTTTGCTCTTGGGTTTGTTCACACTGCCAGAAGCAGTTGGTTTTACTAGGGGTTTTCTTTTCGAATGTGTTTTTATTTCAGGTTTAAAAATTCTAGTTTTCTTTTGTTTTTGAAAACCATTTTGATTTTGTTATCCCCTTTTGTTATTTCTGGCAGAGTGATGATATGGAGCTTTCTTTTGCTGTTTCACCATAGGCTTGAGTATTGGCCTGTCCTCATTGATTTACCAACTGATTTGGCCTAAGGTGTGACCTTGTGATTCTTCCCATAGAAGAACTCAGTGGGTCTATGCAGACAATGTCTGGCAGTATGGCCTGGTCTCCCACATGCATAACAACATACCTTTATTAAACTCATTTCGGTCAAAAGGCCTGGTCTCCCACACAATTGCTTAATGAGAAACCAGGAGACAAGGTTGTAGAGACTTGTTCCAATGACCCACTTGGAACATAACGGTCAGAGTTAGGATTTAACTTTGAACTCGTCTCTTTTGTGATTGTTGAATGAGCCATGTTTCCATTTTCTTTCAAAGGATAAGCATTTGTTTTCAAGACACATTTGTTTTTAACATCAACATTAATTTTAAAAAATTTAGTCTTAACATTTTTAATTATTTCATTTGGCTTGATATTGATTGTTTCAAATTGCCAACGTAGTCAATTTTGGGGACTGAAAACTTAGACTTGTCAAACATGACAGAACAATATATGCTCTTCCTAGCACTTCTTTCCTTCTTCTCCTCATCCTGACCTGAAACACTTAATCTTTCTATGCAAACCTAAGAATCATCAGAACAATTCATATTTGTTAAGTCAGGATCAATTGTGAGAGAAACTAATTCGTTAGAACCAATAGTGAATTCATGCCCAATGTCTGACTTTAAAATCAGATCATCTACAGAAGTGTTGATTCTTGGCATGCTAGTGTAATTGTGATTAAAAGGAGGTTCAACCTCACTATAACCAATTCCCGTTTCCCTCCTTTCCCGAACCTGAGCATTGATCATACCAGCTACCAAAATGCTTGAGTAATCATATTTTCCAACTCTGGTTTTTGTTTTAGACAACTAATTTTTAACTTGATTCAATTCTAAGGTAATCTCATCTACCCTGTGCTTGGCATGTCGATTCTTAGATTCCATATCACTCAAAAGTTCCTATAACATTGAAATATCACCTCTCCCAGCCACAAGTTCCTTTTAAACTTTTCTTCATTTTTAAGAAATTCTGAGTTAAAATATTTAAGTTTGGTGACTTGTTTGATCAATGCTTCATTGTGTGACCTGTACTTAAAGTCTTTATCACTACAAGAGGCTGAGCATATATTTTCAGGTACCTCAATATGTTTCTCATCCACCACTTCTATGAATGCATGACTCAGAGTCATTTCCAATTCCTGCACTTGATCGCTCCAATCATAGGAATCTGACTCCTGAGTGACCAAGGCCTTTGATGCTCCAGCTCCAGTGGACTCGTCTGTCTTCTTCTTAGCTTCCATCACATTCTTTGGCAACTTTCACTCCCTAGCAAAATGTTTGGGCTAGTCAAAGTTATAACAACGAGGTGATTTACGGCTTTAATATGGCCATTAATCGTTCGTGGTTATGTGTACGGTTGTTCGTTCGATTTTGTCTGAACGTTAATATTTTAGTGCTATAAAATTTTTACTTAAAATAATTTTTAAAATGTTTTCAAAAATGGTTATTTAGTTTATGATGATATTTAACTCACGTATGTAACCCGTACATATCGTCACCTATACAAACACCACATTCGTTCAACACTCTAACTAGGTTTTCTAGATAAAAGATATCATTTGGAGTATTAATTCCAACAACATATTCGTATGGATCATCACGCATACGAATACACCGTTGGTTTAATATCCAAAAAATGCTATCTAATTTAAATTTTTACTTGTTTTCCTCGCCCTATGTTAATATTTCATTTTTTGTGCTTTCTCTTGTTCGTTTCTTGTCGGTTTCGTGGTGGAACACATCTACTCATGTATTTTGTCTTATGATTTGTGTATGCTAGATATAGGTAATATCGACACTTATATTCACTTGATCTCTGTTATATTGAATTTTTTTCGTATTTGCGCACATGAGTTTATCAAAAATGTACTTACACGAGTTAACTATGCAAATTAATCTTTACAAATGTATAGGTTGTCATAGACTCCCCTTGTTAAAGAATTTTCGTCACAAAATTTAGGTTGTTTTTCGGGATTAATCCTTCTATAAATTGGTGAGGGTATTTGTTCTTAATCCGATCGTCACACTCCCAAGTAAACTTTGGGCTACATTTGGAGTTCCATCGAACCTGTATATCGGAATACGGATTCATTTCAGTCTTTCGATTTCATGATCCATAATCTCGACCGGTTCCTCGATGAAATGTAGTTGTTCTTTTAACTGAACTTCCACAAGTGTTATGATCAAGGTTTCGTCAGTTAGAGACTACTTAAAGTTTAATACATGAAATGTGTTATGGGCACTGCAAGTTCATCGGGCAATCATAGTTTGTAAGCTAATGACTGAATTCACTCAATGAACTTAAATGGTCCATCATATTGTGGTGCTAGCTTGCCTTTCTTCCCAGAATGTGCAACGCCTTTCCAAGGAGACACTTTCAACATGACCTGGCCACCCACTTGGAACTCTAATGGTTTTATGCGTTTATCAGTGTAACTCTTTTAACGATCTCAGGCAGCTCTCAGTCGCTCCTGTATTTGAGAAATCTTGTTTATCATCTCTTGTATGATATCAGGGGCCTGTTAATCTATTTTCTCGCACCTTGGTCCAACTTATCGGTGACCAACACTACGTACCATACAGTGCTTCGAACAGTGCATAACTAATGCTGGTATGGTTGTTGTTAGTGTAGGAGAATTCAATGAGTGGTAAATGTGTGTCTCAATTTCCATCAAAATGTACAACACAAGTTATAAACATGTCCTCTAAGTTTTTATGGTTCTTTCGCTTTAGCCATCTGTCTAAGGATGATACGCCTTGCTAAGATTTAAGCATGTCTCTTGAGGTTTCTGTAATAATTGATAGAATCATGATGTTAAATGACTATAGCGATCAGAAATGATGGACAGTGGGACACCATGTCTTGTTATGATCTCATTCACATATAGTTGCGATAGTTTCTCCATACTGAAAGTTCCCTTATGGGTAAAAAAGTGTACGGATATGGTCAAACGATCAATTATTACCCAAATCGTGTCATACCCACTAGATGTACGTGGAAGCTTGGTAATGAAATCCATTGCGATCTGCTCCCACTTCTACTCGGGTATTTCTGGATGTTCTAATAAACATGATGGTCTCTGAAGCTTTAACTTTCAGAAAGGTGAGGCACTTCCGGCATAGGTGGTTAAGTCTTTCTTCATTCCGGGACAACAATAAAAAGTTCTGAGATCCTGGTAGATCTTGTTGATGCCCGAGTCTTGTGCGTGTCATCTAGAATAATCTTACGGAGTTCCTCTGTTAGGATCGAAAACCTGCTTGTTGTGAGCAGAATATTCAAGACGTTTTATTGTTGATGCTAGACTCTTTGTTATTTTCGAACGGTCTCCCTAGTAAGGTTAGCAATGGTGTTTTCTTGATAAAGAAGGAAAAGGGTTTTTTGGGGTTAGGATCTGTGGATGTGCTAAATGGCTTATTCACATTTTTCCTCGGTTAGTAACTCAAAGGGAATAATGTAAGGATCCCGGGTTATGCGTTTGTCTTTGAGGTTGAAGGTCAAAGGATGTTTTATTCAAAGATAGGTGACAAAAGGCTAAGTCAAGAATAGTTAGTGATTAGGAAAGAATAAGATAGAACGGTTGTGGTTAAGTCTTGGAGAGATGTGGTTATGGCTCGTCAGTCCTTATTTCCTAACAATCTCCCTCTGGACAAATGAATCCAAAACCACTTAATCTTTGAGCGGGCTTATTTTGATATGACGTTTTAGGTCAAACAAAAAATCACGGGCCTTGCTACTTAGCTAAGAATTTTCTAACCTTAGGTGTAGTAACTTCCTAAAGTCTGCTTGTTAGAGATCCAGAATAGAGTACTAGAGAGTAAAGGAGATTTTGGTATTGTTGTATCTCTCTATTCTTATTGAATTTGTTCTCTCCTTAAAATAACTATCTCTTAATTCCAGACTCATAATTAGAGATTCAAGGTAAATGTTAGGGAGGAAGATTCGGATTTTGCCTTATATAAGGTTTGGTTGGTTTGGGAAGAGGTTTGAAAGGTGGAGGAAGATGGACAGAGGGCGAATTTTTTGCCTTCTGAAATAGTTCTGCTGATCCTGATTAGCCTTTTTGAATTTAAAACACTCATTATATGAGGTGATGTCATTCCATCTAAGGATCACATTTCTTGAGTTCCATTGGTTTTGGATTAGAATGTGCTTTACTCTTTTTCTCTTTTCATCCTCTTTATTTAGCGTTTTAGCTACCTTTATTCTAAAGGATAAGGATTCAGCTTCCTTTTTGAGAATGATGATGTCCAAATTCACGAAGATTTATACTTTATAGTTACATTCATCCAGGAGTAATTATATTAACTTTTGCCTTTCTATTAGGTAAGACTCCTCCTGCTTTTGATCAAAAATGTTGATCTGGTCTTGCTCAGCTTTAAGTATCTCTTCTACCTAAAGTTCTACAGCTTTAAGATCAGTCAAGATCTTTTTCTCCCTCTTAATCTCTTCAGTTATTTGTATCTAAAGGTCTTCTATTGAGGGGAAGAATATTTTGGGACAAAAGGCTACTTTGGTAGGAGAAGGCTTTGGTTTCTCAGTTGTATTGTCAATTGATTTTATTATTAGGGAAGGAATTTTGGTAAAGTGAGGAGAGGAAGGAACAAAAATGTCATCATCATCACCTAACACCAATTTTCTTTTCCTTGGTATTAGTGATGACATAAGCTTATTATCATCAGAGACAGAATCATAGTAAAGGCTTTGGGATAAGATTTTGATAGGTTTGCAAGAAGTAGTAAAGACTTTCATAAAATTTCATTTAGATAAAATAATGAAACCAAAATAACTTTTGATTTTATAACTGTACTAGAATTTATCCAAATAATTTTTCTTAGAATTTTGTTTAATTTAAAGGGTTATCAGTGCGAGTTCTTGGTATTATCCATTTAAGAGGAGAGTTGCAAAGTGTTCAGTGTGTTTTAAAGTTTAGTGTTAATATTTGTTTAAACCAATTTCGAGGCGTATTTCAAAAAAACAATGTTCGGCTATAGACAACATATTTAATGTGTCTTAAAATTGAAATTGATTACACAAATGGTTCTTTAGGTTTCAGATCCTTTACATTTTAATTCCGAGGTTCCTATACTTGAAATTAGGATTTCAAATTTTACCGGAATGGTCCCTCAAATTTAAAAGTTAATATTTTATGTTTAAAACATCCTTATAAAAGTTTTATGATATCATTTAAATATTTTATATGTTTTTTTTATAATTTTTAACTTATTTTTATTTACATTGTTTTAATTCCATAAACATATTAATTTATATATCCTTTTAATGTATTTAAAATTTTTTAATTACATCTTTGAAACATATTATGTTGGAAAAATAAGGACAGATGAGCCATGACCACAGTCTCCCTGCATTAACCACTTAACCGTTTATGACTTAGTAATTTTTGCCTTAACAACTTTAAATAACCAGTAAGCCTAACCGCTTAACCCAACCACCAAACCCCTCCACCATTGAGACAATAACCCCTAAACCCTTGAACACTGAAGATAACAACGGATGAACAAGAACGGAAGAACAACTGCAAAAGACTAAACACTAAAGAACCACTGAAGACTTTTTTCGCTATCCTTTATTTAGGTTTTCTCCCTCTTAAATGTCTTGCTACATGAAAATTGATTATTGAATAAATTAATCAAGTGAGCAAATGTTGTAATTGAATAAGGAGGAACATTGAGTCGCCATTTTAAAGCTGCTCCTGTTAATGTTGAGCTGAATGCTTTGCATAAGCAAGCCTCTATCAGATGTGGGGGAATAGGATTCGTCTCCATTCTTTCCCTATATTGGGCTACATGCTCTTCGGGATCCGTGGTCCCATCATACAACTTCATGGTGGGAGTTTGGAATCTCTTTGGGATTTCGGCATCACATATTGGTGGAGCAAATCTGGATATCCTGTGGGTGATTGCAGGTACTTTCGGGATAGGCTTGACTATTCCTGGTACACCTGAGATCATATCTCGAAGTTTCTGGATTTCCTTGGCCACATGAGGGGATATTCCTGTTTCCTGTGATGAACCAAGGTTAGTAGTATCTAATGGAGAATAATTATAAATGTTACTAGTAAATGATGTAGGGGTGATGTTCTAGGGATAAGGATATTGTCCCGGGATATCCCAGATCTTGGGATCCTGAAGAAGTTCCGACATTGGTTTGCATAGGGATAAAGTCTCCAGAATGGTTTCCAGTCATTCCTGATGTTCCAAAATCAAGGACCCTTGGAACTATTGGAGTGGTGGCTTCTGGCTGTTTGTTCTTTTCAGCCTTCAAATTCTCCATTTCCCTGAGAAGTCTTTGATTCATTCGTTGTTGATCCATCATTTGTTGTTGTACCTGTTGAAACATACTCAAAATATCATTGTTAGAGATAAGTACGGGAGTAGAAGTGGTCATCTTTGTTGATGGAGTACTATCAGCAACAAATGTGGTCTTTTTCCCATAATTGTCAGGTTTTTTCGTGAAAACAAGAATCTGCGGAGGTAAATTAGTAGTAGCAGAAATAGTAGAAGAAGTGGATCTCGGTTGTGAAGCCATTTTTCGATATATTCTTTCTGAAAACGCCTTTAAACAAGGTTTTTATTATAAAAAACACAAGTTTGCCCCACGGTGGGTGCCAAATTGTTTCGGGTAAAAATTAACAAGCTTAACTTTTAGCAAAACCAAATTAGAAAAGCGGGGTATTGTGTTTTACAAACAAATATACTGAATATACCGAATATATGTTCAGGATATCCCCAAATATTCCAAGAGATATTTGAATATATCAAAAAGAAAAATAGCAATACCCACGAGATTTATACGAGGAAAAGCCCTTAATCCCTTAAGATTGCTGGCATAAAAACCTCGGGAGGTTACAATCGTCACTCTACCTAGTTTTATTAATAAACAAACGAATAGGTACAAACAAAGAGCGTAATATGATCGATTTTAGAATGCCAAACAAGCTTCAGTGAGTTTCGTGTGTGTTATTCAAGTAACCGGTGTCCTATATCGATCAATCACCTCAGTACTTATATAAAGAAAATACAAGTGAACGTTTAGCAACGTACATAAGGTAGTTCCGACTATTCCGGCATTTTCCAATCTTGGAAGACTGATTCAAGTTGATTGCGCAAATCTCTCTTAGATTTCTTCATTCGAATTGAAGTAGTTGTCGCGTGCTTCCGTAATATTAGGTCCAGCTATGAGACAATCTGTCATTTCCTGAAATCTCGCAATATATGTTAATCAATAGAGATAATTGTTAGTAGTAATACATATCCTTAAAATATCCCTGATCCCGAAATATCCTGGATCCTAAAATATCCAGAGTGGGAATATTTTGCGCCTAACAATTGCCCCCAATTTTACAGTCGGTTGTTTACAGCTGTAAAATTAAAAAATTAAAGTTTAAAATTTGAATTTTGAATTTCAAATCGACGGTTTCGCGATTTAAATGGACGGTTAGATGAGGATAGCGGTTACTGATCCTGTGTCAGAATACTGCATATAATGATCACGCGTCTTTCCTTTTCAATCACTTATCTTCTTCGATCATCTTCTCCGGTAAGTTTTTTATTCTGAATCCTCTGTTTTTTCTGTTTTTTATTAAGTGAAAATGTCAAATTCCCCTTCTTCATCCGAGGCTAGCGACTTCTTTGATCAGAACATCCTTCCATATATTGACCAGAATGCCTGCACTTTCGATGATGATCACATTGAAGCCATGCAGCTTTCTCAAACGTTCCCCGAGGAAACTGTTTTTCGTAGATATGATCCTGCTATTAAAGCTGATCATAGTTCTACCAAATGGGTTTGTTTTCCTGAATACCCATTTTCTTTGGGTCTATCTTTCCCCTTTCCTACTCTGATTTCTGAATTTTTTCGAATCACTCGTCTTTGCTATCCTCAACTGATGCCCATGGGTTGGCGATTGCTTGTTACCCTTCATAGGTTGAACCATAAGTATGGTCTTAGGATTGGCATTCCCGAAATATCTATTGTTTACCAACTTCGAACCCATGGATATTCTTGTTTTTTGCTTCAAAGACGAGCTAGTGCCCCTGTTTTGGTTCATGGGGTGACCATGAATGAAGAAGAATGGAGAGATAAGTTTTTCTTTGTTGAGCGAAGTTCCATTTTTGGGGGAATTTCTCTACCTGTTAGTTGGTTGTTAAAGGGTAGGATATTTTTTATTTATTATCTTTATATTTTGAATTTTTGCTAATCAATTTTTGTTTATACTTATTTTTCAGCACCAAAATTCGAGTCACTGATAAGTGAGAATCAAGATACTGAACAGAGGGTACAATCCCTGTTGTCGATTGGAGAGAGAGAGCGAAAATTTGTGGCGACCTCCAAAGAAGATATTCATGTTTCTTCTTCAACTCACAGCGCCTCATCACAACATTTTCACGCTCAGATGACATCAGGTATCCTGAAATTGATTTAATTTTAATTGATTTTAGGTTTCAATGTTCTTGTTCATGATTTCTTTTAGAATCAGCCTTTGATCTGGAAGACCTTACTGATTTCTTGACTATCAAGAAAGAAAAGGTCAGTCCTGTCGTTCCTAAGGCAAGAATCATGCATACTCGCTCGACTAAAACTTCAAAGAAATGTAAGGGTGCTGATACAGCCAATGTGGATGATGTTCCTGACCTCTCTGCTGTCGATCTTCTAAAAAAGGTAGATTCTATTATTATCTTAGTTTATTTATTCTGGTGTAATTATATCCTCAGAATATCCTTATTTTGTAGGCTATCCTTAAAATTTCTGGTGACAAGGAGGCCTTTGAAAAGCAAATCGAAGATCTTGAAGATGAGAGGAATATCGTTGTTGCCAAGGCTGGTCACTATGAGAAGGAGACTTCGAAGTTCAAAATGCTGGCCAAGGATAATGATGCTGCCCATAAGCTGAAGGTGAAGGAAATCATCGAAGGAACCAAGAAATCTGCTGCCGCTGCCATCCTTAAAGCAAAAATACAAATGGCAGAAAAGTCAAAACAGGAGGGCTCGGACTTATGGGACAAGGACCTTGCCGACTGGGTTAAGGTTTTGGCTAAATTGAGTGGGGATATGGCGTAGACTTCTGATGCGGCGGCGAAGACGGCGAGCGTGTTAGAGACCAGTAAGGTGGCAAGAGGTGAAGATGTTGAAGCTGGTGGAGGTGAAGGAGGTGTGGTGATGGGCGATGAAGATAGAATTGATAAGGTCTGAGCCCATTGTGTTTGTGGTTCTTTTAGGTAGCTTTTAAACAATGCTCTGATGTTAAGTCCCAAGATAGGCAGACAATTTATGAGATTTTAGGTGGAGGGACCATGTGTTTACATGGCGAAGCCTAAAATTTCCTTGTTTCTTTTGTTTTGACATTTTCAGTATATTGGGTGGAGGGACCATGTGTTTTCATGGCGAAGCCCGATATACTGATTTTATTTTATTAATTTTAATGAATGCTTCAGGATATTATGTTTACTTGTGTCTTGTGAAACATATTAAGAACATGTTTGATTAAATTATTCCCAGTGCAGTTTATAATTTCTCATTAATTATACGGGGTGGTAAATATTCTGTAAACTTTCTTCAAAATATTTTCTGCGACAAGTATTTTATACTCAGGATATATTTTAAAAAATATATCTTGATTGGAACACCGATTGAAAGGATATTGCTATAGTTTTCATAAAGTCATATTTAAGTTTTGAAAATTTTCATTTAAGGTTTTATTTCAGGATCGGATAATTTTTTAAAATTAATCAGAAATAAAGAATGTTGTAGAGTTAAGAAATAAATACCAATTCCTAGAAAGAGCAGATTCATTTTCGAAGCTTGTCTTATCCCTGTCAGGATAATGTGTAAAATACTTACCTTAGTATAGTTAGGCATATTATGAATATACTTGTGATATCCTGAAAAAGTCTTGAGATCCAATTCCGTCTCTTCGATATCATCAGGCAGGATCTAAGTAGAAGTTATATCCTTAGGTATCCTCGAGAGTTTGTTCCTGCACATGTTCAAAAACAAAAAAGATTGGGATAATCCCAATATACTGGCGACTAAGGCCGGTTAGACTGGCGACAAGGCCGAAAATACTGGCGACTATGGTCGGAATACTGGCGACAAGGCCGATTATATTGGCGACTAAGGCCGAAAATACTGGCGACAAGGCCAAAAGATACTGGCGACTAAGGCCGGAATGCTGGCGACTAAGGCCGGGATATTGGCGACTAGGCCGGATTTCGGTGGATCCCTGGTTATTGTTTTTGAAAATGGAATTGTCAGCCACTCATGTGTGAACTGGTCCCAAAATCTCCAACTATACCGGGATATTACGAAAGATCCACAGTTATAACCCTCGATAATGAAATTGTCAGCCACTCATGCGTGTACTGGTCCCATTATCTTGGATTATAGCAGGATATAAGTGCGCTAGTGGCGAGGGTATGAACCCTAAGTCTTCATGAGAGACAAAGGTCTCTTGAGTTTTGATTTCAGGTCAAAACTTGGGCTGAGACATATAGTCTCGTATCTTCTTCAGCTATTCCTGCAAAAACAGAAAATATTTTTGCAAAGGTAGGCATTAGGGATCCCTAAGCCTCTCCAATGCTTGGGTTAGTATCAGGATATAAATGTGGGGATATTTAAAGAATATGAGCATATTTATATAAGATAATCATGTGGATAAAGATAAATGTTAAATAAAATAAATTTTAAGATGAATGGCATTCCATGCCCTTGGGATAGGTTAACCGTTCATAGTAACTAATCTATATGCCCCTTTCCAGCTTCGGAGTCAATTTTATAAGGTCCTTCCCATTTTGGGGCAAGTTTTTCCGTCCGTTGGGTTAGTAGTATTCTGGAATGCTTTTCTTAAAACTAAATCTCCTACTTGGAATCTTCTGATCTTAATGTTTTTATTGTAAGATTTAGCTATCGTTTGCTGATATGCAGCCATTCTGATCTTCGCAATATCCCTAGGTTCGTCAATGGTGTCTATATCCTGAGATAATATTTCATTATTAGCTTCTATATTCTATAAACTTGTTCTTGCAGTAGGGATAATCATCTCAGTTGAGAGTACAGCTTCTGAGCCAAATACTAATGAGAATGGGGTTTGACCAGTCGCATTTTTTGTAGTTGTTCTATCTGCCCATAGGACAAATGGAAGTTCTTCAGCCCATTTTTCTTTCTTAGATCCCAATTTCTTTTTGAGATTGTTTATGATTATCTTATTGCTTGATTTTGTTTGGCCATTAGCATGAGGATGTACTGGTATGGAAGTAATCATTTTTATGCCCCATGCTTCACAAAAGTTGGTAGTTCTTTTGCCAATGAATTGAGATCCATTGTCGCAAGTTATCTCAGCAAGTATCCCGAATCTGGTCAGGATATTTCTTTTTATGAAAGATATTACTTCTTTTTCTCTAACCTATACAAAGGCTTCAGCTTCAATCCATTTTGAAAAGTAATCAGTCATAGCAAGCATGAATACGTTTCCTCCTGGTGCTTTTGGTAGTTTTCCTACTATATCAATTCCCCATTTCATGAATGACCATGATGATACTATTGGATATAAAGGTTCAGCCGGTTGGTGAAGGATATTGTTGTGTCTTTGACAAGCGTCACACCTTTGGGAATAGGACATTGCATCTTTCCTCATAGTAGGCCAGAAATATCCTGTTCTAAGGATTTTTGAAAGCAATGCTCTGCCCTCAGTGTGATTTCCACAATCTCCTTCGTGGATATCCTTCATTACTTCTAAGGTCTCTGGTTTTTCTAAACATTTTAAGTATGGACCAGCTACCGATTTCCTATATAGGATATCCCTAATGATTGTGTATCTGGATATCCTGATTTTGATGGCTCTATGGTTTGTTTCTGCGTCGGGTATTTTTGCTGTTTGGAGATAGTCCTTAATAGGTGTAATCCAGGATATCTCATGTGCATCAATAGTTTTTGGTTTAGTGATCTAATTTGATCTTACTATATATATAGCTGGATTCAGGATATGTAGGATAGGGATATTGATATCATCACAAATTTTTAGAGATAATGCGAGGTTTGCTAATGCATCTGCTTCATCATTCTCTTCTCTAGGAACCTGTGTGATATCAAAAGTGTGGAAACATTCTACTATTTCTTTAACTATCTAGGTATTTTGCTAACTTATCTCGTTTAACCATATAGGAACCATTGAATTGGTTTGATATAAGTAAGGAATCAACAAATACATGGAGATTTCTTATGTTCATATCCCTAGCTAATTGGAGTCCCGCTATCAAAGCTTCATATTCAGCTTCATTATTAGTTGCTTGGAACTCACAACTAATCGATTGGGGTATTATGTCCCCCTGTGGCGATTTTAGTATTAACCCTAGACCTGTCCCTCTTACATTCGAGTCTCCATCAGTGTGTAGAGTCCATTCACCGGTATCCTCATCCAGGAGTTTAACTTCTGAATCTGCTTCTGGCTGAATATCACTACTAAAATCTGCCACAAAGTCTGCTAGTGCTTGAGACTTTATTGTTGTCCTTGGTTCATAGATTAAATCGTAAGTGCTAAGTTTTACTGACCACTTGGCCATTCTTCCTGATAACTCAGGTTTTCTTAACACCGACTTATTTGGGTAATTTGTTTTCATGTGTATTCTATGTGTCTCAAAATAGTGCCTAAGTTTTGTTGATACCATAATCAAAGCTAAGATTATTTTTTCTAGGTGGGAATACCTAGTTTCCACATCTAATAGGCTTTTACTTACATAGTGTACAGGGTGTTGTGATCCTTGGTAATCTTTAACTAACACAGCACTTACAGTAGTTCGGGATACTGCTAAGTACAGTGATAGTGGTTCACCATCTTCTGGTTTCATGAGCAATGGTGCTGAGGATAAGTACTCTTTCAAATCCTGTAGTGCTTTCTCATGCTCTTCATCCCATTGAAACCTCTTGTTCTTTTTAAGGATATCATAGAATCCTTTGAATTTTTCAGAAGATCTTGAGATGAACCTATTAAGAGCGGCTATTCTTCCCGTTAACCTTTGCACTTCTTTTACGTTTGTTGGGGATTTGAGATTTAGGATAGCTTGGATTTGTTCTGGACTGGCCTCTATTCCTCTTTTAGTGACCATATATCCCAAGAATTTTCCTGATCTTACTCCAAAATGACACTTAGAAGGGTAAAGTTTCATATTGTATCGATCTAGGATATCGAATGATTCTTCGAGATCCCGAAGATGATCTTTGGTAATCTTAGATTTGACTACCATATCATCAATGTATACTTCCATAGTGTCCCCCAGCTTATCCATAAACATCATATTGACAAGCCTTTGATAAGTAGCTCCCGCGTTCTTCAATCCAAACGGCATTGATGTATAGCAGTATCTTCTTGGTCCGAAGGCTCCATTTGAATTTGTTGGAATCCCGCCGATGCATCCATGAAGGTTAACATTTCATGGCCTGCTGTAGCATCTACCATTGAATCTATATGTGGTAATGGAAAGGGGTCTTTGGGACAAGCTTTGTTCAGATCTGTGTAATCTACACAAACTCTCCACTTTCCATTCTTCTTTTGAACCACAATTACATTAGCCAGCCACCTTGGAAATTTCACTTCTCTAATCATCTTGGCTTTAAGAAGTTTTTCCACTTCTTCTTGGATGATTACATTCCTTTCAGGAGCAAATTTTCTTCTTTTTTGGTGGATGGGTTTGTAGTTTCTATCTATTCCTATCTTATGTGTCATTACATCTGAGGATATCCCCGTCATATCCTCATGCTTCCAAGAAAAGGTGGAAATTCTTGATTTCAGGAAAGAGATCAATTTCTCCTCAATATCCTTGGGGATATCAGTTCCTATGAGAACTTTGGTTTCGAGATCCTCAGGATTAAGTAGTATTTCTTTTACTTCTTTTTCCCAGGATTCCTAATTATTCCTAAGGTTGCTCTTTGATTGCTATGTTGATTTCGTCGTCGCCTTCATCGAGGACGAATAACATTCCTTGGCTTCCTATTGGTCGCTATTGATCTTCACAACTCCCCATGGTGTAGGTAGTTTGACGCATTGATGATATGTCAAAGGGACTGCCTTCATATCGTGTATCCAAGGTCTACCTAATACGATATTATAACAGGATAGAGAATCTATAATACAAAAGTGTTGCATAGAATTTAACCCTTCGATATATACTGGTAATTTAATTTCACCGATGGTAGCTTTGGCTTCTCCGCTGAATCCAACTAATACCAAACACTTGGTCGTTATTTCGGATTCAGGAATATTCATTCTCTTGAGTGTCTCCAATTGGATGATGTTTACAGAACTTCCTCCATTAATGAGTATCATGCGCACATAATGGTTAGCAACATATAAAGTAATTACTAACCCATCGTGATGAGGATCTATGATATTTTCCCGATCTTGTTCTTCAAAGGATATCATAGTATCCTTAGTTATTGTTGATGTTTTTGTGGGTCTTTCTCCATTTTCCATCTTAGCCTCTTTAGCATGTCTTCTGGCTGTAGAATAAGAAGTACCACATATATCAGATCCACCAGAGATAAAATTTATTACCTTGGCATCCTTTGGTGGGGATGCAGCTCTTTTCGGAAATTCGTCAGGATCCTGTCTTCTTTCTTTTTTTTATCGAGAAGTTCCTTGAGATGGCCTTTGCTAAGTAAGTAGCTTATTTCTTTCCTCAAGGCAATGCAATCTTCGGTCATATGTCCAAAATCTTCATGGAATGCACACCATTTGGATTTATCTTTCGTAGCAAACTTCTTATCCTTAGGAGGCCATCTAGGCTTTTTCACCTAAATCCTGCATTGGGATAGTCTTCATCATCCTCATCGTCATCTACAGAATTGATCTTGTGATTGTCCGACTTGTAGTACGGTTTAGGTTTGAATGACTTGTTGGTGGGTGAATCGAACTTCCTTTTGCCTTGGCCATTGGGAGGATTTGTAGTAATCCTCTTCTGGATTATCTTATGAACCTAAGTGCTCGATTCCAGACCTCGTCCATATTCCTACAAGGATTCATAACCAAATCATCACAAAAAGGTGAGTTTTTCTGCAATCCCATCTTGAAAGCTTGAACAGTCGTGGTGATATCGAGATTAGGGATATCTAAGGATTCTCTGCCATACTTGTTGACATAGCTTCTTAGAGTTTCATCTAATCCCTGTGTTTTCCTGTAGAGATCACTAGTTAGTCTCTCAAATGTCCTGCTACATGAAAATTGATTATTGAATAAATTAATCAAGTGAGCAAATTATGTAATTGAATAAGATGGAACATTAAGTAGCCATTTTAAAGCTACTCATGTTAATGTTGAGCCGAATCCTTTACATAAGCAAGCCTCTTTCAGATGTGGGGGGAATAGGATTCGTCTTCATTCTTTCCTTATATTGGGCTACATGCTCTTCGGGATCCGTGGTCCCATCATACAACCTCATGGTGGGAGTTTGGAATCTCTTTGGGATTTCGGCATCGCATATTGGTGGAGCGAATCTGGATATCCTGTGGGTGATTGCAGGTACTTCCGGGATACGCTTGACTATTCCTGGTACACTTGAGATCATGTCTTGAAGTTTCTAGATTTCCTTGGCCACTTGAGGGGATATTCCTGTTTCCTGCGATGAACCAAGGTTAGTAGTATCTAATGGAGAATAATTATAAAATGTAACCAGTAAATGGTGTAGGGGGTGATGTTCTAGGGATAAGGATATTGTCCCGGGATATCCCCAGATCTTGGGATCCTGAAGAAGTTCCGACATTGGTTTGCAAAGGGATAAAGTCTCTAGAATGGTTTCCAGTCATTCCTGATGTTCCAAAATCAAGGACCCTTTGAACTATTGGAGTGGTGGCTTCTGGCTGTTTGTTCTTTTCAGCCTTCAATTTCTCCATTTCCCTGAGAAGTCTTTGATTCATTCGTTGTTGATCCATCATTTGTTGTTGTGCCTGTTGAAACATACTCAAAATATCATTGTTAGAGATAAGTACGGGAGTAGAAGTGGTCACCTTTTTTGATGGAGTACTATCAGCAACAAATGTGGTCTTTTTCCCAAAATTGTCAGGTTTCTTCGTGAAAACAGGAATCTGCGGAGGTACATAAGTAGTAGCAGAAATAGTAGAAGATGTGAATCTCGGTTGTGAAGCCATTTTTCGATATATTCTTTCTGAAAACACCTTTAAACAAGGTTATAATTATAAAAAACACAAGTTTGCCCCACGGTGGGCGCCAAATTGTTTCGGGTAAAAATTAACAAGATTAACTTTAAGCAAAACCGAATTAGAAAAGTGGGGTATTGTGTTTTACAAACAAATATACTGAAAATACCGAATATATGTTCAGGATATCCCCAAATATCCATGGAGATATTTGAATATATCAAACAGAAAAATAGCAATACACACGAGATTTATATGAGGAAAAGCCCTTGATCCCTTAGGATTGCCGGCATAAAAACCTCGGGAGGTGACAATCGTCACTCTACCTAGTTTTATTAATAAACAAACGAATAGGTACAAACAAAGAGCGCAATATGATCGATTCTAGAATGCCAAACTAGCTTCAGTGAGTTTCGTGTGTGTTATTCAAGTAACCGGTGTCCTATATCAATCAATCACCTCAGTATTTATATAAACATAATACAAGTGAACATTTAGAAACGTTCATAAGGTAGTTCCGACAATTCTGGCATTTTCCGATCGTGGAAGACTGATTCAAGCCGATTGCGCAAATCTTTCTTAGATTTCTTCATTCGAATTGAAGTAGTTGCCGCGCGCTTCCGTAATATTAGGTCCAGCTATGAGACAACCTTTCATTTCCTGAAATATCGCAATAGATGTTAAGCAACAGAGATAGTTGTTAGTAAGAATACATATCCTTAAAATATCCCAGATCTCGAAATATCCCTGATCCCGAAATATCCCGGATCCTGAAATATCACGAGTGGGAATATTTTGCGCCTAACATATATGTATATATATAGATATATATACGTATAAACATATTTTATGTGTTACATGATTATTTTGATGACCTGCAAGTGTGTATATGCATACGGACATGTATGCACATATGGGTTTTACTTGCATGCATGAATGTATATGTATGTATTTGTGAGTATATATGTGTGTACATACATACATATATATATATATATATATGTGTGTGTGTGTGTGTTTTGGCATAATTTTGATCTTGCATGCATGAATAGATGTATAAATGATACCGACGTATATGCATATGTGTGAGTGTGTGTATGTGTGCATGTGTGGATGTGTGGATGTATGTGTACGTGCTTACGTATGTGTGATCTTATTTCATGCATGAATCTGGAGATAATAAAAATATCTATACAATTGTTAAAGTTTAAAAATAACAAGAAAAGTGATATTTTATGAAAAATAATAGATCTGAGTTTTAAGTTCAAAAATAGCTAAAAAGATAAGTATTTTGTAGTAAAAATGTAAAATGGATGGTAAAACAACTAACCATAATCTTTATTTTATTAAAAATGTCTGTTTTATTAAGTTTAATGACTTTAAGAGTGGGTTTGCTATAAAATAAATTTTGAGCAGATTTTTATCAGTAAATTATGTGATTTATAAATTATTTCAAGTATAAAATCAAGTTGAATTCAAGTGCATATTTATATAATGGTAATTAAAGACAAAAATTACGTATTTTGGA
This sequence comes from Mikania micrantha, assembly GCA_009363875.1. Lineage (NCBI taxonomy): Eukaryota > Viridiplantae > Streptophyta > Magnoliopsida > Asterales > Asteraceae > Mikania > Mikania micrantha. Next base: position 43,471,332 of record CM018692.1, read on the forward strand.
CTATTTTCGTCACGTAAAAAAATTGTTTTACAAATCTGATTTAGACCATAATTTTTATACAAATTTTATGATAAAAATTCATGATTTATGATGAATAAGTGTTTTGAGAAAAGTATAAACTGATATATTTGAAAACAATGTCCGAAAAAAGCGTAAAAACGTCGTTTTAACGCGATAATACGACGTAATTGTGTGGCTGAATTGGATCATCTTATTTTATCTAAAAATAAGTAAGTTAAGTTTATTATTAAGTTTTAAAAGTGACTTGAGTAATAATGCTTGCTTGGTGTGTGTTTTGGTATACGTTGCATTGTCGGATTTATGGTAAAATTGGAAGAGTTTGTCATTTTACACAAATATTAAGTGAATATTTGATATGAAATTTTAACAAATAAAAATAGTTATTTGGAAATAATGTGGATTAAAAATGGTAACTAGTAATTTATGATGAAAGATTATGTTTGAGTCACCAAAGGGTCGTTAGGGCGAAATCTGTTTTCTAAGTTGGAATATTTACTAATTCTAGTAAGATTTGCAGAAAAACTTACATGATAGACTTGTGTATAGATTTTTTAATGTGTCCCTTGGGTTTTAGGGAGCACGTGACTTAAGAATTGTTTTTTGAGAATCTCTTTGTCTAGCAAGAACGCAGTTAATGTGAGTTCACAGCCTCTTTACTCTTTTTTTTTTAAATCTTGAGGTGAAAAACACACTGACAAATTGATACAAGTTTAACTATTATTATTATGCCGCAGTTTTCATGTGCCTTTGTCGTGAATTGTACTTACATGAGTAGGTAGTTGATAATAGTTTTGTTTATACAACACATTATTGTAAGTCCCACACTATCACAACCCTCACCTATGGTTTCGTCACGCCAACCAACGCTTTGTTATAGGCAAGTACGTGAATATACTAGACACAAGTTTTGTATTTTGGTTTCCATAATGGATTATTTGACAATCATTGTGTGTGTTTGTCTCTTGGCAGACAAGTCAGAGGCTTGATTGTGAGCTCACCTTATTTACATTAATTTCAATTGTGAAATGATATGCTTGGCATAAAAATGTGTACACACATATTTATATACTTTTTATGGATTCAAAACCTGTGAACTGACCAACTTTCGAGTTGACCTTTTAAAGTGTTTTTCAGGTAATGTTCCTTAGTGTACGTGCATCCTACTGAGACAAGTGTTTAAGTTGTTTTACGATTTTTTGAATAAAGTTTAATTATCGGGTTGTATTTCTAACAGTATTTTGTTTGTCATGAGACTTTGGGGTTGTGAGGTTGTGAATTGCTAACACTAGAACCCTCCTTAACCCGTTTATTTGGGCAAACTTTGACAGACGTAGGTTGTAGAATATTTAATGAAATATTAATAAATGTTTTATTAAAACTAATGCGATATGACGTACGAACTGCTGCATTCCCATGATTTTGCCAATGGCAGGGGTGTGACACTACGTCTTTTGGCAATGATGTAAAACATTGGATTGTTGGGTCTTGCATTGTCTAAAGTGGAAAGTTACACTTCAATGATGTTAGCATTGTTGAGATGCTCAAGTTGAATCTCCTGAATGTTTCTCAACTTCCTGAAAAGATTCTCTCTTAACAGCCAAGAGAAGTGACATGGTCTATGTTGTTGACATGACAACAGACTCCAAAACCTCTCATATTACCTATTTCCTAGCCAAGGCTTCATCTTTTGAAACTGAGATGTGGCGCTGAAGATTTAGCCATATTAACCTTCAAACCCTTCATAAGATTTCCACTCATTCACTTATGAGAGTATTACCTACTAAAGAATTCCACTTTGAAATAAAGTTTTCCTCTTGCATAAAAGGAAAGCAACAAAACGTCTCTCACAAGTCCATTGAGGGGTCAAAAGTAATAGCTTGCCTTCAAGTGCTTCACATGGATCATTTTGGTCCGGTGAAAGTTGCAAGTTTGCAAGAAGAAATATTGTTTGGTTGTTCTTGATGATTTTTCAAGATATTGATGGACATTTTTCTTATTCGGAAAAGATGAGACTACTGAGAAAATAAAGGCTTTAATCACTCAACAGGAAAAGTAATTTGACATCCTAGTCAAAGCAGTAAGGAATGATAATAGCACTGAATTCAAGAATTAAGTTCTTGATGAGTTTTGCACTTTAAAAGGAATAATAAGACAATTTAATGTTCCTATGACTCCTGCTCAAAATGTTGTTGTTGAGAGGAAGAATAGGATACTCATTAAAGGTGCAAGAACTATGTTAGCCAATTCAGACTTAACCTTATCCTTTTGGGTTGAAGCAGTCAATACGGCTTGTTATGTCTTGAATTGAGTTCACATTGTGAAAAGACATGACATGAAAATTTTTGAAGTCCTTCATAAATTAAAGCCTCTGATTTCATTCTTAAAAGTGTTTGGATGTCCATGTTTAATCGTAAACACAAAGGATTCTTGATGAGAAGCATAAGATGAGAAATATTAAACAGAAAAATAAAGAGGCCCATCTTCAAGTTTCTTTGGATCAACAGTTTCATTTTGAAAATGCCATGGCAAATCTTGATCAAAAGAAGAAGGACGCTTCCTCCAAAATAGAGACTGGTAGCTCTGGATTTACCAGGAAGCCTAAACCAAAACACACCAAGCCTACAACCACCTCAAAAAAAAAAGCCAAACAAACACTCCTTTATACAAACAACAGCCATTCCCTCCGCTGTACATACAATAGCCATTACATCCCCAGTACATATCGCCGCTACCACAACACATGTACATACCATAGCCATCACAACACCTGTATATACAGCCACACCCACACAAACAACCATATCTATACACACTTCAAAACCTTCTTCACCAACCAAAGAATTCTCCCCACTTCCATCACCAAAAACCATCTCAGAAACCCTTCTAAACATTTCACAACTTCAACCAAAACCTCAACCTGAAATAAGGCATTTCTTCACACGAAAGAAAAAAATTTTTGCCAAGAGAACCAACTAGGGGTGTTCATCGGTTCGGTTATCGGTTTATTCGGTTCGGTTTATTCAGTTTTGAAAATTTTTTAACCCTAACCGAAAACTGAACCGAACCGAACCAAATTCGAGATTTGATTATCCGAACCGAATACAACCGATTTCAATTCGGTTTAGTTTCGGTTAAAAACCGAACAAACCGAAATCAACCGAACTAACTTTTTTTCCAAAATTTCTGTATACCTGTGTTCCAAAAACTCAATCAAACTAAGTATATACATATATGTATATGTACGATTAGATAAAAATAAATTGGAGCCAACAAACACAATTAAATTTATTAATCATGAATTCGAACATTAGCATTTGCTGAATCAGAAGTTCAGAACCCATATGGCCGATTAACAACATAGGGGTAACCGACTAACCGGAGATGACTCTGCAGTTGTGAGTCAGCGAGGGAGAGGCTGCTAAGATATGGAGGTGAGACCGAGGGAGAGTCGCTGCTGAAGAAGGTGCGATCGAAGAGCCACTGTTGAAGAGGTTGATGTCGCCGTGATTCCGTGACGAAGGAGGAGAGGGCATCGTGCTTGCCTTCTTGGACTCTGGAACGAGCAGTGGGCCATGGAGGGTTGAACGAGCAGGGACCCTTGGAGAGGAATTGGGGCTTTAGGGTTTTATTTTTAAGGGGTGTTGTGTAATATAATATTATATATAAAATAATATATTTATTTACAATTCGGTTTAAACGGTTAATCGAACAAACCGAATTCAAAAAAAAGGTTTAACCGAAAACCGAACCGAAAACTGAATTCGGAATTCGGTTACGGTTAGGAACCGAACCGAAAACCGAATTCCGAATTCGGTTCGGTTTTTTTCGGTTACGGATACGGTTCGGATAACGGTTTTAAACGGTTTTCGATTATTCTGAACACCTCTAGAACCAACCCCTGTCCAGATAAACCTGTACACAAACCAGTCCAAACCCCTGAGTGTTATTCAGGCTCAATGACAATAAACCAATATCATCACTAATATCATGGAAAAGAAGATTGGTATTAGATGATGATGATTTTGATACTAACCAAACTCAAACCACCACACATAACCCTATCCATGTATAGATACCCATAGAAACACATTCCTCCCCAATAAAGACAGTTGCCATTGCAGCTTTGCAATCTTCCATCCCCTCTCCCAGTAAACAATATTTCTCTCCCAAGAGGCACATGTCACACCGCGCCAGTAGGGGCAAGAAGAAAGATTTGTGAAACACTTAATTAAGTAAGACTAAGATAACTTCATCATCAACTAGTACAAAATAGTCTTAATAATTCTCTTAAAACCAAACGTTGGCATGAACAACCCAATATCATAATGTTTGTAATCATAACAAAACAGATGAAGTTTAAATCTAGTTCCTCGGCAGAGGAAATATTAAAGCAATTCACTAATATAGACTCAAAAGTGATAGGCACCAAAAGCTTTATGTTTACCTCTCCTTCTTAGTTTAACGTCCTGAAATACATGCTTAAAAGAGTTTGGGTCAACATAAAGCTGGTGAGCTCAAGTAGTTAAAATCATTTAATAAGTAAACAGTTTGTATTCTTTATAATTAAAAAAGATAACAATATTTCGTTTGTTTGTTCGTGTACAATGTTCAAGTCACACAACTAATCCTGCACTACCCATATGATCTCGCAACAAGGCCATATGTTGAGTTTCCATCCCTACGTAGTTCATTTCCCATTCATGAACTAATAAAAATAGTAACTAATTATGCCACAATGATTTGCCAATCTCAGTGGGGAGACCACTGTGTGAAAGTGTTCCTCAAATAGCGCTACGCATAATACTAATGGCCCCAACTAGGGTTAATGGTGTGCTCTAAAGATGGACAACAATATGGGAATTGTTTGCACAAAAACTTCCCAAAATATAATATATTAAATAATGGAAATGCTTGCACGAAAACTCACCGAGGTTAACGTTTTCAAACCATGTTGTGAGTTGAGTGTTCCATGTGGTTTCCTTTACTGGATAGGTGTATACCTATGTTTAGAAGTGTTGCTAAGATTAGACTTAGTACTAGCATTATTGTGCTCCATGCATAGTTTTTTACATTACGCAATGAAACGCTTAAACACAAACCGAACGAGCCCGAACACGCGGGAAACTACCCGGAGTATTTAAGCAATAAACCCTCTCAATTAATGGCCAACCAATCATATTTTTCTCTCTATCCCTCTACAAGTTCGACACACTCTCTCTCTACTCTCTCTCTCTCTAGAAGAACACAACAAGATCTAACTCATTTCTTGACGAAATTGCGAGATCATGGTTTCTACGAAAAGCTCACGAGGTCTACATTACAGTAGTACAAGGGATCGGAGCTGAACACACAAGGATTGATCCAGGTTTGAGTTTGAAGGTACGGATTTTAGGGTCTTCTCCTAATCCGGAAGTCTTGAACAAAGAACCGGTTAAAGGTTTACCAAACATGGTCAAGACGAATTATCTATGGATTCTAGACATTTGCGGGAAGTTACCTTAAAGTTTGGAAGGTCGTAGAAGTCGTGGATGGGGCTAGAAGTTAGTATCGAAGTTGGACAAAAACTGGACAGATAGTATCGATGGATGAACATCATGAGGATGTTCTTCCATTGAGATTAGCAATCTCGACAGTCCCGAATATCGACCAACATTTCATCGACACTGTTAAACTCGATGGTCCAAGGGTGAGGTGGCTATGTGGGCTGTCGATATTGACAGAATCGGAGAACTACTGTCGATGGAAGTCCATGTGGTCGATACTGTAGTATCGATGAGCTGAATTTTCAAGATCAAGGACTTTCATCAATATTGCTAGTCTCGACACCCATTCCTAGCCCTCCCAACCATCGATACTAACAAATTAACCTCCTCCAAGCGCCATGAACTCAAAATCAGTCAAAAACAATCATGATTGAGTCGGTGATGGTTCAATAAAGCCCAAGGGGTCGGGTATGATAAACTTAACCTTATCGGTCCCATGCATTAGGATTTTTGGGACCATGTAACCAACTAAGCTTAGTCCTGCACATATCTCAACCTAAGTTAACAATATTAAAGGTAAACTGATGAGCTTAACTTGTACATTATGAGCATTTCATTATAATATCATGATTATAACCTATAATACACTACGCGTGAGTTTCATGTACATCATAATGGGTTATGTTCTATGAGATATTAAATAAATTTAGACTAAATTTTCTAAACATGTAATCATGGAAAGTAATGAATTCTACAATGTTAACCTAAGGAATTATGGACTAAGCTTAGGATGGTTATAAAGACCAAGTCACTAACATGTTAAATAAGAAAGTCAAATAACATAAAGTCCTAAACAAGAAATACACATCAATTTACAATTACACAAAACATGTTAACACAATTATGCTTTTGAGTATAAACAATCTATCAGCAACAAGTGAGAGCGTCGTCTATTGATCATCCATTCATCACACATCTCAATCATTCAAGGTGAGTACATAGCCCCTATTTTCTGCTTTGAATTATTTTGGGGTGGAACATGTGAATACTATTTTCGAACTTACTCTCTAAATGGTTTTCACTACTCATATCTTATGTTCGGCTTATGTTGATTAACTAAAATACACTTTAACATGGGAACATTATGCTTAGTACGGTAGGTACTGAGAGAAAGGAATTAACATTCTAGTGTACAAGAACAAGAAAATTAGAGGTTTCGGTTAAGAGTTAACCAAAACTATAATTTTATCAATCATAGACTATGGAATCATAGACAATCATAAACAATCATAAGCAATCATCATCAATCGTAGGATGAGATCTTAGCTTAAAATACAAACGACGGCCTAGCCCTGATATACTGAAGTGGTAGTGGGCTGGCGGCTATGCTGGCAGTTATCTTGACCCTACGTATGCCCTATACATACACTAACTTCAGTATGATAGGGGGATTGGGCGTGACTATTTGAAGTGAGGACCGGGTATTCAAGAATCATTAGAACATTGAACAAGTACATTTGAACATATTTGTGGAGTCAAGTGAACAAAGAACATAGTGAACAATGTGTGAACAAATCATAGGTGAATCGAACGGATGTGAGTAAATCTCAGGAGAGTCAACCATAGGTGGGAACAATATTATTTGATCATTGTGAATGAACATTTTGTGAAATCCTATATGTAAGAACATTGGAAAACGCACACATGTGTCTCGATTAACGAGACAACTTAGAGCATACATACTGTGACACCCCATATTTTCCAGATCTGCATTTACTTTATTGTGACACGTAGTACAACAGTCCAAACATGAACAACAGAGCAATAATTTTTCAAATTATCGGAAAACGCACACACGTGTCTCGATTAACGAACGTTGGTGAAATTCAAAACACAACACAATTCAACTACAAGTAAGCTTATGAGAACACATAATGAGTTAAATTATGATTAAAGTCACAAAACGATGTTCGTAAACACTAAACAAGCGAAAAACAAGCTTAAATAACAAACTTGGGCCAATTGGACTCATTCTGCAACCGAGGCAGTACGCCTAGGACCAAGGTTTTGGCCTAGGCGGTACGCCAGGCTTGGGGGAGAATTTTAAACTCTCGGAAACGCTAGGCCCCGCATGCTACGACTACTCGGGGCGGTGCGCGCGGATTAGCCAGGCGGCATCTGGATTAAAATAATCCAGGCGGTACGCCTAGAAGTCACAGAGAGAAAAACTAGCATAACACTCAACAAATCTCGTTTTTATTCATCACATACCTATTTTCTCTATCAGACCACTTGTATCTCAAGAAAACCTCTGTGTTTCATCCTCATTGCCACCATAAAACCTCCATTGTTGACACTTGAAGCCACCTTGAAGCTCTAGGAAACCATTGGAGCAAGAAGGAAGCTTGGGAAGCTTGTCCTCTTCATCACCATCACTAGCATCTACTAGAGGGCCATTCGTAGGAGATTGTGGAGTTGTGGAGCTGTTCTTTTAGTCATTTACTAGTTTTCTAGAAGCCTTAGAAGGTAATTTAATGATTACATATGCACAAAACTCACCAAAACACACACACATGCAAGCTTGAATCACACATGCAAACACTTGAATGGCACATGCACGAAATTTGATCTATATAGATCTGTGATTATATGAATACGCTACTGATTTGGTGACTCTAGAATGATCTATGATGATATTGATAAGATTTGGTGATGTAATGAATGTATGGGTGCCATAAACCCACTAAATTGTGATTTGTTAACATGCAAGCATGATCTATGCGGATATAGATGATTTTTGATAATGAAATGTGATTATTAATGATATTTAGGATGTTTTACAAGATTCATTATAGTTATTTTATTCAAGAAATGCTTGTTTGAGATTGTAACTATTTTTAGTAACTTTATTGTTACAAAATGGTGATAAATGGTGAAATAGAAACATGCATGTATCTAGAATGATGACTTATGATCTAAATGTTGATTTTTGGAAGTATGGATTAGTTAAAATAGATATAAAACATGATTTATACGCATATTGCTAAACATAGTAACTTTTAAGTTACAAGTAGTTAAAGAATGATAAGCTTAAAATGATTATCATGCTTAAATGTTTATTAGAATCTAACATGATAATATTAGGTGTTTTTGATTTAATAGAATCATTGAAATAGAAGTTTTAACACTAGTTACTATAAATAGAAACTTTGTATTGACAAATCAATGAATGACGATGTGCTAGTCATGACAAGTAAGCTTAAATGATTATTTGGAACTAAGCTATTGATTTTAGATAAGTTTGATTTATTAAATTTGATGAAATATGTCTACTTGTTACAACTTTCTATAAATAGAAACGTTTTAACAAAAAGTATGCTTATTTGACAACAAGTAACTAAATGCCATGTGATAACATGATCATGTAGGCTAATCAAGCATGTAAGAATAAGTAAAAAAGCGATTTTGTGTGAACATTGCTTAAAATAGAAACTTTCCTAAAATGGAAATTTACTATAGATAGTAAGTTATCCAACGAACGTGCCTCAAGTGATTTCACGTACCACACGAAACTAAAAACATGTTGAACGATCAACATAACAAAACAAATCATCAACAGGTCGTTAAGTGAAACACGATCAACACGGTCAAACACGGCCAACACGACCAACACAACAACTTAGAGTTGTTTGGATACAAACGAGGTCTAGTGAGACCCACACGAACACGAACATAACCGTGAACACGAACTCATGCCACCTTTATGATATAGGTAACCGCTAAAGGGCGAACAACAAACCGTTCACGCAAACACAACTTCAGAAACTCAGGTGAGTTTACAGCCCCACTTTTACTCTTTAACTGTTTTTGTTAAACTTTTGGGGTGAGAATACTATGCAACTGTTTTAGATGTATGACTGGTATGTTGTAAAACAACTTTTGAGTGTAACTAGATCGCAACAAAGTCCTCACATACCCTTACCGTTAGTTGTGTAATAAACGAGCCGTTATTACGTAGTACTACTGGGTCTGACAACCCCACTCAACGACAGCTGTGATTGGAGGTCACGACGAGTGTAATATCGATCTGATGCCGGGTTCCGTGATAACTCGGGGAGGCAACAAACAGTTGAGTTTCTGTAAGATGAACTGACACACTCAGGATCGTAGATCCACAACTTAACATACCTAGTATATATCTGTTTACTGCTTTTAGCTATTTAAACATGTGAACTCACCAACTTTATGTTGACACGTTTTCGCATGTATTCTCAGGTAACTGAACATCACGATGCTAGGATGCACTAGGAGTCCAACAAGAGGGTCTTGCATTCATTTAGACTCCCATTCTAGGCTAATGATTTATTTTGATGTGTCTTAAACAATGTAGTGTCTGAAACAATTTATTTTCCACTGCAAACATTTTATTTCCGTTGCACAACTACTTAACCATTTTTGCTGCTTTATTAATGAAATTTTAAATATACTTACAATTTGTGTGTATGTACATCTCATATAGAGTCATTCAATATGACTGAGAGCTTTGATTCCTGGCCACGTCACACCCAGCGGTCTGTCACCGCATGTGGGAATTTGGGATTGTGACACATACATGCCAATATAGTTGATCAAGTGGACACTACTGTTAAATGCCAACATAAATTTAATCTTAATCAAATCATGGTTCAGTTGATCAAAATCGGTGGAATTCTTAACCTTTGGACATTCTTATTCAATTATAAAAATGTAGTACCAAATGCTAGCAAGGGCTTGATCGTGGTATGTCGAAGAAGTGGTGGGCTGGCGGCTGAGTCTGACTCTACGTATGCCCTATACATAAGCTCTTTTCGACATATCGGGAGAGTGTCAGTGTGTAAGCTTGGTAGGGTATTTCATGAAACTTGTACATAAGATCATGATATACAATCATATGGGAAGTATACTAAAAAGTTAATTACTTATGTGTGTGCTTGCTCATTCCTTTACAATTGAATGATAATATTAGTAGTACAAAAATATTACTAAATTATCTTATAATTTAATTGTATAACTTCTCGTTACTGACAGGCTGGCGGCTTTTTGTTCGTAGAATGCCTCCTCGATGTAACACCGACGATGAGTGTAGAGCCCAACTAAAGATAAAGACTGACAAAGTCAACAAGAGAAGAGTCGAAGACTTGATTTTGTTTATATTTTCGAGTACATTGTATTTCATGTACAGTAGTATTTAGAGTACTCGACCATTTTCGTGTATAGAGGTTCGAGTACTCCTAGAGTAGTATAAATAGACGTATTTTGTACTGTTCTAGAGTTGGATTCCCGAGGCGTGCTCTCTCGAAGTATTGAGGCACTGTTTCGTGAACTTCACTGAATATACAAAACTTTTGATCTTTCCTCTTGTTCTTGTGATTCTATTCTAGATTACGCACGTTATAGAGTCATTTGATAAAGAATGGAGACATAAAGCTTGGTTTTTGACAGATTTGGGACCTACAAGTGGTATCAGAGCCTTAGTGCTCTTTTCTACATCAAGGTACAAGCTTTTCAGTGCAAGTTCATTGCTTTCTTGCTCTACTCTACTCCATCTAGCTGCTATTCAAATTTGGGACTCTGAATCTTGAGAAATATTTCTCTGGAAATTTTTCAAGTATTTTCGAGTTCGAAATTCAAGAACAGTTTTTCGGGTATAGAGTTGAAGAGTTCGAGTATAGTTGGAGTTCGATTACAGTTTGGTGAGTTCGAATATACTGGGATTTCGATTACAATTTGATTTCGAGTACAAGTTTGAGTTCGAGTATTGCTAGGCTTCGAGTACACTAGGTCTTCGAGTACAATAGAGACTTCGAGTACAATCTGACTTCGATTAGACTTGGAATTCGAATGCCTTGGAATTCGAGTATACATTGGACTTCGGGTAGTATAATTGTTTCGAGTGCAATTGGACTTTGTACACTGTTTGGGACTTAGCACTTCTGGAGATTACGAGAACAACATTTAGAAAATTTTCTGGTTAATCATAGCATCAAAGAATCTCACCAACCTTTCTAACTTGCTCAACTTAGACAATGAGATCGGCACTGGAACCAAGCCACCTAGGCTTGTGTTGGGAGATAACTTACAGGATTGGAAATTCAGGTCCCAATTGTTTATCAAGTACACGGACCCGAAGTTGTGAAGGTCAATTGACGAAGGGCCATATGTGCCTATGTACCAAAGTGAGCCGAATGGACTCATTCCCAAGGACCCAGAGTTATACACGAAAAACGACATTCTTTTGAAAGAGAAAGATGATAAGGCATACGTTTCAATCACCGTGGCGTTTTCAACTAACGTTGCTCACGGTTTCAAGGAACATCAGACAGCTAAGCAACTATGGGATGCTTTGGTAGAGAGATTTGAGGGTAATGAGGACATGCGAGAAAGTCGCAGGGATATGTTAAGGCATAGGTTCAATATGTTTAACCGTGTCAAGGGAAAGTCATTGGAAGCTCAACTGAACCAATTCACACATCTGATGACTGAGATGACTAGTGTAGGAATTGAGATGTCCAAAGGAGAGGTGAACAAAAAGCTCTTGAATTCATTACTGTATAACTGGAATTCCAACTGGACCACCATCAAGAGAACCAAAGACATGTACAAGACCTCTCTAAGAGAATTGATTTCCATTATCAACTCTTATGACATGGACGACAAACAAAGAGCCCTCAATCATGCCAATTCCATGGGCATTGCACATTCATCAAAGAATGCTGCTCTTTTTTCAGCCATCAATTTTCAAGCATCTAGATCTCAACATTATCAAACCCCTTCATCATAGTCTGTTTCATTTGAGACTGCATTCAACTCTTCAGGGCAAGTGAAGAGAATCTGCTGCTGTTCAAGGGATTTATGAACAGCTACAACTATTTTATTGCTGGCGAGTTGGCACCGGCCAATGTCACTCAAGATAACTTGGAGCAGATTAACCTGGCAGATGTGGAAGAGATGGATATTTCTTGGCAAATGGCCATGGCAATCTTCCGTGCCAAAAAGTTCATCAAGAAATATGGAAGGAACAATTTCGGCAACAACCCAGGGAAGAAACTGGGATTTGATAAATCAAAGCTGCGATGCTCAGCTGTGACCAGCCGACTCACTTTGCAAGGAAGTGCAAACAGCCAAAGGTGGCGAAGGATGGTGAGAAGAAGCCGGATGAGAAGGCTGTTGCTGGGGGAGGCACTAGTACATCCAAAGCTTTAGTGACTCAGGAAACAGACTCCTATGATTGGAGTGATCAAGTGCAAGAGTTAGAGATGACCCGGAGTCGCGCATTTATGGCGGAGGTGGATGAGAAGCAAAATGAGGTAGCCCAAAATCTTTGCTCAACTTCTTGCATTGATAAAGTTTTTAAGTACCATTCTCACAATGAGGACTTAATCAAGGAGGTCTCCAAACTTAAGTACTTTAACTCGGAATTTTTATAAAATGAAGCACTTTTCAAAAAGAAACTTGACACTGAAAGGCGTGACATTTCACAATTAAAAGAATTATTAAGTGATAAAGAGTCCAACTATCGGGACGCAAGGCATCGGATAGATGAACCCAATTCAGAGTTGGAAAATCTTAAATCTCAATTGTCCAAAACTAAAACTCATGCAAATAAATATGATTATGCTAGTACTGCGGTGGCAAACATGATTGATGTCCAGTGTAGGAGAAAGGAGAAAATTGGGCTTGGTTTTACTGAGGTGAAACCTTCGTTTAACCATAACTACTCCATCATGCCCAACATCAACACATATGTTGATGATCTGCTGTTGAAATCAGACCAAAGGTGTGATTTCACCACTGGTTCTAACAAACCAGTACCTCTCACAACAGATCCCGTTGAGACCGACCCTAATATTTCTGGTGATTCCGAGGTGTGTGGAGATAGTTTGAATGATATAGGTCTGAGGGGGAGGAATGAAGAAAGAAGTGCTGGGAAGAGCACAGAGTGTTCAACATCATCTAGAAAATCGCCTTTTATTTCAAGAACTAAGTTTGTAGGAAGATTTGATGAAATTAAAATTAAACAAAAAGAGATGTTTTAGAATTTAATTCTACTGTTGTTAAGAATGATGATGTTTTAGAATCAGTTTCTTCTTCAAAGCAGGTGAATAGGGCTCATTCCACGATCACCAAAGAGGCGGGTTCAAAGTTGAACCCTAACTATGAACCTTTTGTTCCACCTAGGTCATTGGAACAAGCCTCTACAAGTACTTCCTCTAGTCATGGTGATTGTGATGTAAAGCCATTTGACCCAAAAGAATTTCATGAAAAGGTATGTTGTTTTGCATGTGGTAGACCCACATTGCCAGGAACTGTCTGCACCGGCCTACTGAATTCTTCTATGTGAAGAATCAAAAGGTCACACACACCTAAGGCCAAACCTACCAAAAGCCTAGGGTGATTCCTCAGAATCCTCCCACTGTCAAGAAGGCCAAACCAGTTAAACAAAACCAATATGGTTTTCAGAAGCAAAATCAAAGGCTTTTAAAACTAAAAGCAAGTCACAGTGGAAGAACAAACCACCAATGAAACCACCTTTAAAACCAGTTGATCTTGGCAGTGGTGCAAGGCCCAAAATTATCAGGTCCAAACCAATCAATCCCAAAGGGGTTAACAAGAAAGGACCCATTGTTCCACATGTACCTAAATCTGTTATGGTTTGGGTACCCATTTTTCATTGATTGTGTGTGTAATGCAGGGTCGGCCCAATAAGCTTAAAAAATGTTTGGTATGTGGATAGTGGCTGCTCCTGGTATAGGACTGGGGATTTCTCTCAGTTACATGAAGTTACACCTTTCAATGGAGGATACGTCTCATTTCCCGGAGACAAGGGAGGAAAGATAATCATGAAGGGCACAGTCACTAATGAAACTCTCAGTTTTGAGGATGTGTACTTCGTTGAAGAGCTCAATCACAGCTTATTGAGTGTTTCTCAGATATGTGACAAGAGCTTCTCAACACACTTCACAAACAAGGAGTGTCTCATTCTTAAGCCCGGATTTGTTGTGACTGAGAAGTGGATCTTGATGAGGACTCTGAGAATCAACAATGCCTACATCATCAATATCAATTCAGATTCATTCACTGAGAACACTTGTCTATTTTCAAAGGCATCGGAGCATGACTGTGTGCCATGGCATCGCCGACTGGGTCACGTCAACCTGAAGAATCTCAACCGACTTGCTAAGGGAGATCACGTTATTGGCTTACCTTTTAAAGACTTCTCAGCAGTTGAGAAGTGCATCGCGTGTGCCATGGGGAAGCAGCACAAGAGACCCCACAAGCCTAAATTGTTCAACTCTATCTCATCAATTCTGTAACTTCTTTACATGGATCTCTATGGACCAGTCAACGTTATGAGCATCGGGAAGAAGTCATATTGTCTGGTTGTGTAGCTCGAACACCTCAGAAAATGGAGTCGCTGAAAGAAGGAATAGAATGCTTATTGAAGTTGCACGGACCATGCTGTCAGAGTCCAAACTGCCAATATTCTTCTGGGCTGAAGCTGTTAACACAGCTTGTTGTGTTCAAAATCAAGCACTGTTGAACAAACGCCATCAAAAGTCCCCTTATGAGATTTTCTTCAACAAGAAGCCTAAAGTTGGTCATTTCAAGTCGTTCAGGTGTCCATGCACTCTCCTCCATACTGAGCCGAATCATAAGTTTGATGACAAGGCTGATAAGTGTTACTTTGTGGGCTATTCATCAGAGAAAGCTGCCTACCGGGTATACAACAAGAAGACCCGAGTGATTGTGGAGTCAAACTATATCGATTGGCAAGAGATGAATAACACCGATACCGGTTCTGGTCCAAACTGGTTATTTCAGTATGATTCTACTTTCGAGCCCTTCAACACTTCATCAGAGAGTGCAGGACCGTCTGAGACAACTGACAACTTTTACAAGGGTGATGACGTAGACTACCGGGTTGACTACGTTCCATGTGATCCCAAGCTTCTGACAGTTGATACTCCAGGCATGTATCCCATCATATTCGGATACTTCTCAGTCAGTTCAACCAATCCTAAATACAGATCAAGGTTCCTCTTCTTCCCACCAAACCTTTGATAATCCACTATTCTCAGACCACATCCTTGAGGAACATTGTGTGGATCACGGAGCTGAAGCTAGTAAAACCGCTCCAGTTGACAACCTCTCTTCTTCCAGTGAAGATCAGATGAACCACATCAGCAATTTGCTCGATAATCTAGCTGTGGAGGAAGTAACAACTTTAAGCTTCAACAAAAATCATCCTATGGAAAACATTATTGGACCTCTTTCAGAAGGAGTTCTCACATGGAGCCGGTCCAATGCAGCTCAGAACACCTTGCCTGAAAGTGCTATTTCACGAGGTCAATCAGGCTCAATTAATTCTTGTTTGTATTCCAGTTTTCAGGTCGAGCCCAAAAAAGTCAAGATGGCTCTTAAGGAGTCAAGCTGGGTCGAGGCGATGCAGGAAGAGCGGATGCAGTTTCGGAAGCTCAAGGTGTGGAATCTTGTTCCATTGCCCAAGGGGAAGCTGCCAATTGGAACCACATGGGTGTTCAGAAACAAAAAGATGATTCGGGGGTAATCATCAGGAATAAGGCACGATTGGTAGTTTAGGGCTTCTACCAACAAGAAGGGATTGACTATGAAGAAGTCTTTGCACCAGTCGCAAGACATGAAGCTATACGGATCTTCTTGGCCTACGTTTCCTACATGAACTTCACTATGTATCAAATGGATGTTAAGGTTGCCTTCTTGTATCGAAAGGTCAAAGAAGAGATCTATGTGTGCCAGCCCCTAGGGTTCGAGTATTCGCAGCATCCCGACCATGTCTACAAGTTAGACAAAGCCCTCTACGGTCTTCATCAAGAACCTCGAGCGTGGTATTCTACTCTTACAGATCATCTGCTTGCTCATTGATATACCCGTGGAGCCATTGACTAGGCACTGTTCGTTCGCAAGGATAAGGATGACCTGATTCTCGTCTAAATCTACGTGGACGACATTATTTTTGGTTCCACGAGCTTGGTGCTATGCAAAGAATTCGAAGCTGTGATGAAGAAGAAGTTTGAGATGAGTGCGATGGGAGAAATGACCTTCTTCTTAGGTCTTCAGGTAAAGCAAGATCCGAAGGGCGTGCTGACTCATCAAAGCAAATATGTTACCGATATTCTGACAAAGTTCAATATGCTGGAATCAAAGCCTGCATCAACTCCCATGGCTGCTCGTCTTGTCTTAACTTCGGATTCTGATGGTGAAGATGTTGATCAGCACCTTTACTAGCTCGATGATTGGCTCATTGATGTACATGACCGCTAGCCGACCAGACATCATGTTCTCCGTATGTTAGTGTGCCAGATATCAAGCAAATCCGAAGGCCTCTCACCTGATTACAGTCAAGAGGATCTTTCGCTACCTTGTCGGGAAACCTCGTCTCGGCTTGTGGTATCCTAAGAACTTTGAGTTTCGTTTACATGCTTACTCTGACAGTGATTTTGGTGGTTGTAACTTAGACAGGAAATCAAGCACGGGAGGATGCCAATACTTAGGAGATCGCCTTATCTCTTGGCAATGCAAGAAACAGACAACCGTGTCTACATCCACTGCGAAAGCGGAGTATGTTGCTGCTTCCCGTTGCTGTTCTCAGGTTACATGGATGCAACAACAACTTCTCGATTACGGTTTGAATTTTCTTGACTCTCTTATTTTTTTGATAATGAATATGCCCTCCAGATCGTCAAGAATCCGGTACAACACTCCAAAACTAAACACATTGACATCCGGATTCACTTTATCCGCGACTGTTTTAAACGGAAACTAATTCATCTTGAAAAGGTCCACACAGATGATAATCTGGCTGATCTTTTCACAAAACCATTTGACACAGCTCGATTTCACCATCTCCTTGAATCTCTCAAACTAATAAGTTTTGATTAAAACAGTTTTGTAAATAATGTAAAATTTGTGTTTTGTTTTACTTTAATTTTTATATCACAAATTTAGGGGGAGAAAATTTACAAAAAAAAAACATTTTTGGTCTTTGAGTCAAAATTTACAAAAACAACAAAAAGATTTTTGGTTTTTGAGTCAGTCTAATATGATCTACAAGTTTAGGGGAGTGAATTTTTAGAAAACAACAAAAAGATTTCACATTTTAAAAGTTTAAGAAAAATACAAAAAGATTTTGATTTGGATGGTTAAATGAAGTGGTTCAAATAGGGAAGTGAAATGATTTCTGACACTCAGAAATTCACTACCTAAAAGTAATTTCTAAAGAATAACAACTTTGGATAACTATATCACTAAGAAGTTAAAACAAGTTTTTCCAAATGAAAGAAATGGACATGATCATTCAAGAATATTAAATATATAAATAAGCGAGAAGTAAGGAAAATCAGATAACCGGAAAAATGTAACAACTATTTACGTTTTTGCATAAATCTTTAAGTCAAAACGAGATTGTGTTTCGATAAACTTGAAACAGTTTTGAAACACTCGGGTATTTTCCATGTTTTGTGCAAACAAAGAGCAGGAAATACTTACTGAAGCATCCTCTGTTTTGCGTAATCAAAGACCTGGATGTGTGACGTTAAGGTCAATGTGCATGCAGATCAGTAAAGTAAAAGATGCCAATGAGCACAAAGATGATAGAACCCCTTCTTGTTCTCGTTTCTAATCTAAAAGATCTGTTCTTTTCTTTTCTCATCTTAAACCCTGTTAAAACGTTCTAAATTCGTTGAAACACAATCAAAGTTTGAAATAAAATATTTGACAAAATTGATAGGTTGCATGCTTATCTGGTTTTACTGTCTGACTGTTCATAAACTTCCCAGAAGTTTTTTTAGAAAAACCGTCAGAAAACTCTTGATCATAAGTCTTATTTTCAAATTACGGATTAACGAGTGGAAATTATTAGTGGGGTATAATTATTTTAAGGATGGGTTTCAGAAGAAATTAGTTTAAGGTGGTCAAATTTTTTATACAGATTTGATCCCACGAAATTGACCCAACTCAACTTTGAACTCGCCCAAAGTTTTTTATTTTATTTTTATTTTATTTTTTTTTATTTTATTTTACAAAATGTTAGAAATTTTTTTAGAAAATAATTATACTCAGAAAAGTAGCACACTCGAAAATTATACACAAATTCGAGTACACAAAAATTGTGTACTCAAAAGCTCTTCTATAAATAGTTCGAGTCTGTCCAAATTCGAGTACCATTTGTTCCGTATTCGTTTTTTTCTCTCTCTTTGGCGATCTCGATTTTCCTGCACCATTTTCAAAATCCACTCTAACTATATTGTAGATCATACGTAGGCGACCCTATGTATAGATTTTGAACAAGTTTTGACCGCTAAATAAAAAGTTATGGGCCAAAAACGCTTTTCGAGTACTTTGTTCCGTTAACCGAAGGAATTTTAGAAAAATCACCTCGAAAACCTCAAAATTAGAAAGGGATCTTCTTATATGTTGGTCACCTCCGAATTCCGAGCATTTCGAGTAGAATTTGGTGTTTTAAGGAGCAAAATTGAGGGAGTTATGATGTTTTAGTGTTCTAGAAATTTTGAATTTCGAATACAAATTTCGAGTATGAGTTTTTCGAATACAAAACCTTTTTCGATTACAACTTGTATTTTCGAATACACCTTAAATTTCGAATGCAATCACATTTTTTGAATACAGTTCTATTTTCGATTACTTCCTAAATTTCGAGAACACTTTAAAATTCGTGAACTCCCGAAATGCTTTGAATTTTTCTAACTTTGTGATTCTGTCTAACTCTTTTAACCTGAACTTGGACTTTGACTTTTAACCCTTGACTTTTTATTTCAGTTTTAACTAACTTGACTTTGTTTATTTCAGATGGCTGATTTGAGATTCGTTCCTGACCACAACATGCCAACATATGTCGGAGATCCACCGGTGAACCATTCTATGTTTAGAAGCTTGGTGGAAGGGCTGATATTGTCTCTAGTGAACTATGCTATCGAGGAACATCCTGAGATCATAGTTGAGTTTATCCAGGACTTTTGGAACACGATCACTAAGCGCATGGACGCCAAAGGCACAGTCAGTCTGATAGGGGAAGTTCAAGGCCAACCTATTATCATCACTGAGCAGATTCTGAGGGAGTGCCTTCAGTTAGGCGACAAAGCAACCGACCATGTTGAACTCGATCATGACCTAGTTCATAGGACGGTTTATCAGATGGGTCATGAAGGTGTCTATCCTCCCACAAAGAAGAAGCTGTTGCATCCCTACTAGAGATACTTAGCACATATCGTGACTCAATGTTTATCTAGGAGGAAAGGTGGTTATGATGTGCTCAATCAAACTCTCAGCTCATGTATGGTGGCATTAGCTTTGGGCATGGATTTCAACTACTTGAAGATAATCTTTCGAGACATGCATGCCAATATCAAGGGAAAGAAAAAGGAAAGATTTCTGGTCATCCCCCGCTTTATCCAGATCGTCATCCACAAGAGACATACAAACCTTGTTCCCACCATCGGTACTCTCGGGATCGAGAGGATAAGAGAAGACATTTTTTCATACAGGATGATGAACAAACGAGGAAAGAAGCAGTACGTCAGGGAACGCCCTCTCATCATGTTCGGAAGATTTGTTGGAGATTATGCAGTCAAGGAGGAGCAAAGAACACCTGTTTCTATCGTTGCCGAAGAGCATGACATTCCTCCTACTGGCACAAGCACTCAGACCGGCACATTAGCCGAGGAACTTGTTTCTGAGTCTTCATCGTCATTTGGTGATGAGATTTTGATTCGAGAGAAAGAGCCGGTCATCCCACCACTTACTAGAGCAGAACGCGAAGACAATCAGGACACGGACTACATGCTGACTCTTGAGTCTTCGCCGAAGAAGAAACGACTCAAGATGATGTACAAGCGGAAAATGGATCCCAGATTGCAGAAGAAGACCGCGAGATCGTCCTCCTCAACTCCTATTCAGCCTCCACCAACTCCACCACCTACTCAGCCCACTCCACCTCCTACATAGCCCACACCACCTCCACCACCTACTCAGCCCACACCACAACCACAACCCAAACCACCCACACAGCCTAAGCCACCCACACAGCCAAAACCACCATAACCACCAAAACAAAAGCCACCCACTAAACCTATAACCACCACCACATTTCACCACCTCAGAGACCACCCAAACCACATCATCACCACCTCAATCCCATACTCACATCCACCACACAGAGCCACCACATCACCACGCAGGAGTCACAGCGACAAAGGCAAGGCTCACATGCATACGCCTTCACCTTATGCACCTAAGGGGGCAGCTGTGGATCTTGTATGGCTAGAGGAAACATGTTTTCTAGTTGGAACAAGATTCCATTACCAAGGATGACAAGATTCACGAGCTACAGGGAGCCCTGGTCAGAGTATGTGAGAAGCAGAAGAAGAGACTGAGAAGAAAGATTGATTGGGTCAAAGGTTGGAGATCAAAAGGAAGATGATGAGGATAAAGATGATGATGATGAAGAAGTAGAAGAAGAGACTGAGAAGAAAGATGATGGTGATGACAAGGATGGCGATAATGCCAAGGATGACCAAGGGAATGACAAAGATGGCGACAATGCCAAGGATGACAAATGGAAGGATAATGATGATGACAATATGGTGGGTGACATGGGCCAGGGTGCCAGTTCATCCGGTCAGAAGGATGATGACTGTGTACAGGACGCTGCGAAGAATACCGATGCTTCTGAAAATCCACAGTCTTCGGAGAAGCCTCTGGACTATTATGATGATCTATTCAAGGATCTTCTCGAGAACTTTATGTTTGATGGATTCGGTGAAGAGATCGGTGGAGCGGGCCTCGGAGATTTTTTTGCCGATGTGTCTATAGACTCGGTTTTTGAAGCAGTTTGTGACCATGAGAGGAAGCAGAAAGCCAAATCTTCTGCAGGAGAATCTACAATAGAAGAACTAAAAAATTTTATTCTCAGCGACGTCTCCAAGGATCCATATGTAGACTTCTTGTATGCTCACAAGTATGTCAATCCCGAAGGACAGGAGATTGCCTCTTTAGCCAAAGTTATTGACAGTTGGTTCGATAGGCCAAAAGACTGGAAACCTGCTCCTCCAAAGATTCGAGCATCATGGCTAGGGGAAATGCAGGAAGAACACCCAGAGCATACATTCATGACTTGCGACAGAGACCTGTTTGCAGTTCGTAATAACAAATCCAACGTTTACTGCTGGATGTATGACAAAGACAAAGATCTGTATCTGGTGAAGAGAATGAATGGGAAGCTGGATTACTTCAAGAGGCCATGGGATTTCTGCTCAATGCCAAAGTTCGACATAAGGAGCACCAACAACGCAATGTTCTTAAGTCCCTCCAAAGACACTCAGGCCGATCTGTTCGCCAAATTCTTGAAAGATCAGTGCGACAGAGACTTTCCAGTGATGAAGATAGCTATAGTAATGCGTTTTGTGTCTACTTGTATCTTGGATCCTGTAAAGAAGGAACCGTGGATCTACTACAAGTACCCACTGCCACACACTGAGAAAGCCATTCCCGTCTCTTCACGAGCTCCCGACAACTCCTTAGCCAACTTCCTGTCTTGGTATTTTGACGAGAAGACACTTGCTGCTGTCATTCTCTGGAACAAAAACAACATTAAAGACATTGATATGATCCTTGATCCGATGGATCTATTGAAGTTTGGCAAAGAGGATATGCAGAAACTACACGAGTCACCTATCAAAGTCTAAGGAGACTGGGACAAAGAGGCGAAGCCCTTTACTCGTGTAGTCGCTTTTGCTATGGAGCAAAAACTATACGCCGGAGCAGGTCCTCACTCTGTCTCACTCCGTCTCACTCCTTATCGGTTGACTTCATCAGTCTAGGGGAGTTTGTAGAGCCCAACTAAAGATGAAGACTGGCAAAGTCAACCAGAGAAGAGTTGAAAACCTGATTTTGTTAATATTTTCGTGTACATTGTATTTCATGTACAGTAGTATTCGAGTACTCTACCATTTTCGTGTATAGAGGTTCGAGTACTCCTAAAGCAGTATAAACAGACGTATTTTGTACTGCTCTAGGGTTGGATTTCCGAGGCGTGCTCTCTAGACGTACTGAGGCGCTGTTTCGTGAACTTCACTGAATATACAAAAGTTTTAATCTTTCTTCTTGTTCTTGTGATTCTATTCTGGATTTCGCACGTTATGTAGTCATTTGATGCAAAATGGAGACATAAAGCTCGGTTCTTGACAGATTTGGGACCTACAGCGAGGGTTCAACAAGAGGCAATGACGACGAGATCAACAAAATTGTCTGAATCATCGCTGTACATATGAAAGATGTCATTCTGGGCATGGTCACTAATATCACCAATAACCTACGAGGAAGTGGCGGTGAATCAGCAACAAACAACTCCAACACCACCAACCCTAGAACTGCAAACTTCACTTTTAACCTGTTCAACGATGCTAAGCCCCTAATGTACTCTAGTGCGGAGGGAGCTACGAGCCTGCTGCAATGGCTCAAGAGCATTGATGACATACTCGACTACGCAGGTTGTCCCAAAAACTTAAAGGTCAAGATGGCAATAAGCGCCTTTCATAAGGGCGCCATAACCTGGTGGAATGCTGAGATGAAAACAAGGGGTCACAAAGTAGCTTCACCCTACCTTGGGAAGATTTTGAAGAAGCTGCTGGTGGATCAGGTCTTCCCACGACACGAGCTAAAGAAGCTTGAAGCTGAATTGTGGGGCCTCGTTCAAGAAAGCGGGGATAACGCCAAGTACATGGCTCATTTTCATGAGCTGTGTTTGTTAGTACCACATCTGGTAACTCCTCTACCATGTAAGATAGTGAAGTAAATTGAAGTTTTACCCTTGGTGATCAGGGGTAATTTTCTGGGAACCAGCCCTGCTACATTGGAGGCTGCAATTCATCTGAGTGCTACTTTGATTGAGGAGTATGTCAAGGCTGGCGTACTTCATAGGAAAGGTTACAAGGGGCTAAGGATGATGATACAAAGAAGCCTGAACAACCCAAGAAGAAGAAACAGAAGACCATGAAGCATTATGCAATGAAGGATACAAATGTTCCAATTCAAGCCTTTCCAATCATCGTCGTGCATCAACCTGCAGCAGCCAGGAAAGCTTACACTGGCCAGTACCCACTCTGTACTATGTGCCAGTATCATCATCTCCCTACCCTTCCAATGCCGACAATGCTCTAGGTATGGAAGGTACAGGAACATAGCGACACAGTGTCATACTGCAAAGCTTGCTGCCACTACAACCACAGTGATTCCTGCTATTACCGGTGGAAGAGCTTGTTACAACTGCGGGGCAGAAGGGCACTTTAGGAACCAATGCCCTCGTCTCAACAACACTGTTGCCACTGCCACTGCTACTGCTCGTACTTTCGTCATTGGAGTTGCTGAAGCATGTGAAGAGCCAGCAGTCATCACAGGTACCTTTCTCATTAACAACCATTATGTTTCAGTATTATTTTATACAGAAACAGACAAAAGTTTTTTGTATGCCGCTATTGCATCATTTATTAGCATACAACCATCGGTACTTCATACCCCTTACATGGTAGAATTAGATGATGGTAAGAACCTTCTTGTAAATTGATACTTCGTGGTTGTGAACTTGTGTTAAATGAACAATCGTTAGCTGTCGATCTCATTCAAATGACACTCGGTAGCTTCAAGGTCATTTGGATGGATTGGGTGTCAAAATATAATGTCAAAGTCGCCTACTCGGAGAAGTGGTTATGTATTCCTCTACCGATCGGTTAAACGATGCATGTGTACGGTGAGAAGCCTTGTCGAGAGCTGAAGATTGTGTCATGTGTTAAGGCACAAAAGTACTTGAGGAAGAAATATTGTGCCTTCTTGGCACATGTGGTGGAAAAGAAGCCGGAAAAGAAGACGATGAAAGACGTACCGGTCATCAAAGACTAACCAGAAGTGTTTCCAGAAGACATTCCAAGACTACCACCAGTTCGGAAAGTGGAGTTTCGTGTAGATTTGGTCCCTAAAGAAAACCAAGTGGCAAAATCTCCTTATCGATTAGCACCATCCGAAATGCAAGAACTGTCTAGTCAGCTTAAAGAACTTCTAGACAAAGGCCGAGCTACTCACCATGGGGAGCCCCGGTTCTCTTTGTCAAGAAGAACCATGGTTCTTTCCGCATGTGCATCGATTATCGTGAGTTGAACAAGTTAACGATTAAGAACCGATACCCTCTATCCAAGATTGACGATTTGTTTGATCAACTAAAGGGAGAAACTTGCTTCTCTAAGATTTATTTGTGATCCGGGTATCATTAGTTAAGGGTGAACGATGAGGATATACCAAAGGCGGCATTTAGAACTCGTTATGGACACTACGAGTTTGTGATCATGCCCTTTGGGCTGACTAACACACCGGCAGTGTTCATGGACTTGATGAATAGAGTCTGTAGATCGTATCTAGATCAGTTCGTTATCGTCTTTATTGATGATATATTGATCTATTCCAAGACTTAACAGGAACACGAGAGTCACTTGAGGAAAATCTTAGAGCTATTGAGAACTGAACAACTTTATGCCAAATTCTCGAAGTGTGAATTCGGGCTAAAGGAAGTTCATTTCTTAAGTCATGTGATCAATAAGGATGGGATACATGTAGATCAAGCAAAGACTGAAGCAATTAAGAACTGGGCTACCCCATCTACCCCAACCGAAATTCGTTCATTTCTGGGTCTGGCAGGCTATTATCGAAGGTTCATCGCGAACTTCTCAAAGATTGCCTTGCCACTCACGACTTTGACCCAGAAGAGTCAAGCGTTTATATGGGGACTGAAGCAAGAAGATGCATTTTAAATTCTCAAGCAGAAGTTATGCAACTCCCCTCTTCTTAGTGCTCCATAAGGCAATGAAGATTTCATTATCTGTTGTGATACTTCAAACCTTGGTCTCGGCTGTGTACTTATGCAACGAGACAAGGTTATTGCATATGCTTCTGGACAACTCCAGGTTCACAAGAAGAACTATACTACTCATGACCTTGAGTTAGGAGCTGTGGTCTTTGCGTTGAAGATATGGAGACACTACCTTTAAGGTAGTAAATGTGTCGTATTCACAGACCACAAGAGCCTCCAGCACATTCTAAATCAGAAAGAGCTCAACATGAGGCAGAGGCGCTAAGTTGAGCTAGTGATTAATTACGACTGTGTGATTCGATACCACCCTGGTAAAGCCTACCCGGTGGTGGACGCTCTTAGTCGCAAGGAACCAGTCAAGCCAATACGTGTGAGAGCCATGGAGATCAACACTCAACCGAACTTGAAGGGTTTCATTCGTATTGCACAGCAACAGGTGATGGTTGACAACTAACTGAAGACGGAGTTAGATTGTGGGGTTGAAGATAAACTAGAACCTCGATCAGATGGGGTTCTGTACTTCAACAGTCGCATATGGATTCCAAAATCAGAGGAATTACGCACCCTCATTTGTGATGAGGCACATAAGTCGCGATGTTCTATTCATCAGGGAGCCGATAAGACGTATTAAGACTTGAAAAAATCTTATTGGTGGCCAGGGATAAAGAAAGACATAGCCCTGTATGTAGGGAAGTGTCTGACATGTTCTAAAGTCAAAGCAGAACATCAGCAACCTTCGGGTCTGTTGCAGCAACCTGAAATTTCTCAATGGAAATGGGAACAAATTTCATGGATTTCATAACCAAGTTTCCGCGAACGCCGAGAGGTTACGATTCAATTTGGGTGATCGTCAATCAAATTACCAAATCTGCTCATTTTCTCCCAACCCCAGAGGATTACAAGATGGAGAAATTGTCCACTTTGTACATTAACGAGATCATCACGCGTCACGGTACACCAACGACAATTATATCTGATCGCGATAGTCGTTTCACTTCTCGCTTTTTGTGACATCTAGTACCTGATCGTCCGGCAAGTTCAT
Organism: Mikania micrantha; assembly: GCA_009363875.1. Classification (NCBI taxonomy): domain Eukaryota; kingdom Viridiplantae; phylum Streptophyta; class Magnoliopsida; order Asterales; family Asteraceae; genus Mikania; species Mikania micrantha. The sequence continues at coordinate 43,497,826 of CM018692.1, forward strand.
ACGGTACGTGTACTTTCACCTGTTACTGTGTGTAAATACATTATACAAACAGTGATTGTGATGACAAAATTCAAAATACAAGAAACAGTTGTACGTATTTATGTGAAAACATTAATACTGCAAGTACAACACTCATGACAAACAATAGTTGTTTGTATCTAGGTGAAAACCTAAGTACAGTTAAGACAACGAATCAAGAAAAGCAACAGTGTACAAGTAAACAACAAGAACATGTCGGTTGCGATCTGATATCCATATATGACAGGAATCAGATGGCCGAAAAATCAGTATGAAAACAATGTGAAAACAAGAAGTTTAGTTGAGTCCGTCAGTGAGGAAACACAATTCAAACACAATTGCAGTGTTATTTCAGAATAGTGAACTGATAGTGTGTTTGCGTGGGTGACGATTCACACAAACATATCTGTGAGTTTAAAGTTCTGAAATAATGACTGTAAAGTAGAAAACAAGAATCAGAAAGTGAAACCATCGTCGTGTTCGTTCGAGTGACGATTCGAACGTATACGCGCGAAGGTGACGCGATCTGACGAAACGAAAACGAATCACGACCTGAACGATAATAAAATTAAGAAAATATAATATTTTACGTTTTACAATTTTGAAACTCATTAAAAAAGAAAAGAAATTAAACAAAGAAACTCTTTCATTTAAAATACGTAACAATTCATGTAACAATCCGGAAACGCAACGGAGACGAGAACCGAGCAACAGAAACGAACCCGAACTCACTCGGGGTATAAATACTCTTAATGAGTCCATTTTTCTCATTTTTCTCAAATCCACTCTCTCTACACCTCCACACCCGTCTCTCTCTCTCACTAGAGATTTCACCTTCAAACCTTCATAACTTGCTTGTTTGTGGCTGAAATCTCGTGTTTTTGGTGTCCACACGTAGCTAGCAACCTCCTCTACAAGGAAGTACGAGCGACCTGAGGTGTTGTCCGGCCAAAAATGAGGTAATACGCTAAGAAAAATCACGAAAATAGGGTTTTCACAACCCTAGTTCGACCCACACACTCAACCGGCCTAGAACCTTTGTAAGCCGACCCTATACCTTCGAAAACTTTTCCTGGTACACCAAAAACATGGAAATAGTCCTGCAACAACCGAGATTCGAAGATGATGATGAAGCATGTGCTGGTTCGTGAAGTAGCTGGAAGGGCCGAACCTGTTGGGGTTGAGTCCTATGTAGCCGAACCTCAACTCAGCAAACCTTTTTCCATTGGCGGAACCTGCTATGAATGAACCTGCAGTGGCCGAACCATCATCCGCGAACCAAGGTCTCACGAACTTGTGTGATGTCAGCCGAACCCACGAGGGAGTAGACAGACCCATGCACAGCAACCCTTGCCGAACCTGTTGATAGCAGCCGAACCTTTATGCTGTACACGAACCCTACAACCGAACCAATTCAGGGGCCACGAACCTGTCAACAGCGATCCTAGGGGTGTTATTTGAACGAACCTTAAACCACCGAACCTAAACCCTTGGCCTAACCATAACCATCACCAAACCCTAGGAGGACCACGAACCCTGTGTTTGGCCGAACCTCTAGCTGAATAAACCCAAAAGGTTTGCTGGAATGGGAGCCGAACCCACCTCCTTATCGGCCGAAGCAATATACAGCCCAACACCACCCACCGGCCCAACATCAATTCTAATGTGGCCCATATACTTGATACTTGACCCACACACACACATAAGGCTAGGTACCATTCGGCCCAACATAAATCAGTGGCCCAGTAACAAATGAATCGGCCCACATGACAAAAGATATAAGGACTTGGTTAAATCAAATTTTATGGGTAATAATACATGAGAAATTAGTGGTTTTACTACAAAGGTGGTAAGGAATTATATTTGGTCACAAAGCCTAACACATGAAATTTCGAATATGTTAAACAAAAATCTAAGTTTTTATACTTAGAACACTTTTGTCATGATAATGATTCAAGTAGAACATAATCAATAAACAAGGTATGCTAGTCTAAATCAAGTAGGTCAAGTATTAGTAAAACGAAAACAAGAGAGATAAGGCCGAATGGAGACCGTGACTCGAGAGTGATAGCCAACTTTAGGGCTAACACATACACACACACACAAATGTCTACAACTTGTACTTATAAGTTACAACAACATTTAAATCAATACAGGATCGTGAAAACAACCTCAAGTATAATCAAGAGCGCGTGCACTTCTTGTTTAAGCTAAGTCAACCACTTCAATAGCAAGGTGAGTTCATATGCCCCTTTTCTAATCATTAACTGATTTTAAACTCTCGGGGCTGAGAAACATGCTTAACTTTTATTTATTTAAAAGTTTTAGCTTAACATATTGCTTATACTTGGATTAGATAATATTGCTTGACTTATTATCATTTATCATTGTATGCATGCTTGTATGATCATGATATGACAGGGATAACTAGGATGAATATGATAGTATAATTTCATAACTCATCAACACAATAGAATAACATAGTCGTAACATTATATCTTACAACACTTAGTTATTCTTACAAGAACGAACATTGAGATAATTACAGGTGAACACGATGACAACAATAACAACAAAACACATGAATGCTATGAAGATAATATATCTTCATAATATTACTCAACACCAGAGTTAATTAAGTGTAATAAGACAAGTGCTTATAACACATAACTTACAACTCGACACATATTACAAGATAACATGAAACAAGTATCATCCACCAACTGAGTCGACTAAGTGTAATAAGACTACTTCCTTCCACATCTTAGTGACAACAGGATGACTATATGGAACAACAAAGAATGATAATCATGATAATGTAACTTCATGATAACAACATCATTTACACAACAATTAACATAATGTAATAAGACCAGTTCTTATTCAACATTGTTAACAATACTGAGAATATACAACATTGAGAACAAACAACAAAATAGATGAACACAATACAATTGATTACTATTGAACTGTCTGCATTATATCATTTCAATCATGTGCCATGTATTAAAGTTGAACATTGTAAGTCCCTTTCATAAATCGCTGACCAGTTAGCTTGATGTGACTAAACCGACGTTAGCAAAGTGCTACCATAGGTTTGACAAACCTCTAGCTTGTAGGGCTAGAATGTTGATCGTACTCATTCATTGGCCGGTAACGTATGACCGGTGACAGGGCGACGAACAGTCAGGGTCTGGAAAGCGACACATGGTGATATTAATCTGCAGTTATAATTGTAATTAATCCATCGTTTCCTGTGGACTAGTAGACTGAGGAATTTATTTTCCTTCAGATCATATTTCTAGTAACAGTTTCGATGAGGCCTACGGTGACACAAAGTGGTAGAGGTAAATCGGATGCATTGTAATCTGATTATGTGAGGATTACAATGGATTCCTTTTAGGCTCTATGCACTTCAAGTTGAGAACATATAACAATTGGTTAACTAACGCTCTTACTGTTAAAAGTGATTAACAATCTAATTTCCTTAACATATTGAGGGTTATTAATACTGCGGTTTGATAACTGAACCTCTTTTATTATATTATTCTACATATGAAACATTGGTGATGGACACAAACGGGCAGGTGAAATGGAAATGGATATCTATAGTTGTATTGCAAGTAGTGTGGAGTTCTATTAGTTATGTGGTGAGATGTTGGCTGGGGCTTGTTCCTCTACATATGTCCTATATATAAGCATAACTAATAGGATGAGATACTACTTGTACATATAACTATGTAGAGGCCATTGTGTGAACGGGTGAATCAAACATTATTACAATTAACATGTATGATATTGTGATTGTGTGTGTGAAAAATTCAAGGTTTTCAATTATCAAATTTATGAACTCACCATCCTAGTGTTGACTTTGTTTAAATGCATGTTTTTCTCAGGTGACAAACAGGTTTAGTCACCAGACATTCAGGATACTTTTGAATGACAAAACAGTGAATCATCTTTTGTATATCTTGTACAGTTACAAGATATAAACGCATTGATTCTTTTGATTAGATTTACTTAGTTAAATTATGACGAAACAATGTAATTTAACTTTGTAATTCTATTTCACTGTCATTTTAGCATTTCTCATTTATTTATCATGTGTTATGTAAACAATCTGATCATTTCGATTATCAAACGATATCACGCCCCTGAAACCCTCCGCCCGGTGGGAAAGTCGATCCAGCCCGTCGGCTCGGGGTGTGACAGATTGGTATCAGAGCCATGGTTATAGAGAAATATAGGTCATATTACTTAAACGGTTTGGCCCAGACTCTAACCTAGGGACCCTCATGTAGAGATCATATGACATAGGATTCTATTTGGATGTGTCTTCTGCATCTGATCACTGCACTAACCGATTTTCTTTCGGTTATGATCAGAATGCCACCGAGAAGACAACCAGCTTTACTGCCACCACCACCGCAAGATTCAGCTCCACATTCTTCGAAACTGACACCACCTGACTATCCTCCACATCTACCTCATCCACCTCCCACTCAGCCACCGCCTACTCATGAGTTGGATCCTGCTACGATAGCACTGGCCACACTACTGACCAGTCAACTGAGGGATGTGATTCCCGAGATGATGAACCGTATCAACAGCAAAAACAGTAACAACATCGCCAACTCATCTGGAGAAGGCAGTGGAAACACCCGCCACCATCAGGACTAATCCTACAAAAACTTTGTAGGATGCAAGCCACCAAGTTTCAGCGGTAGTGAAGGTGTCATCGGATTGATCCGGTGGATCGAGAAGATGGAAACAACCTTAGAAATTAGTGGCTGTCCTTATCAACACAGAGTAAGATATGATGCTGATTCATTCAACAAACGAGCGTTAACTTGGTGGAACGCTCAAGTTCAGACTAGGGGCAGAGATGAGGCTCTGTCTATGCCTTGGGATGATTTCAAGGCCATGCTGCGGGCAGAGTTTTGCCCAAGGAATGAAATCAAGAAGGTTGAAACTGAGCTGCTCAACCTTGTTATGATTGGTGCTAGGCATCTGCCCTATACCACAAGATTTCACGAGTTAGCAACATTGGCACCGGACGTCGTGCCAACACTGGAGAAAAGGATCGAACGGTACGTCGGTGGACTACCATCTTGTATCCAAGGGCATGTGATATCTGCCCATCTTACTACCCTGGAGATGGCCGTTACTCTGTCGGCAACATTGACAGACGTAATGGTTGCCTCCGGGGCCCTCAAGAAAGAAACTGAAGCCAAGGCGGGAACTTCAAGGAAGCCGGATAAAAGGCCGGCCAAGAAACAGAGAGTGGTCAAGAATTTTGCCACGACCACTCAGACACCGATGATCAACCAACCGCCACCACTACAGATCAAGAGGCCCTATACTGGCACAGCACCATTGTGCAACACCTGCCAGTATCATCATGCACCAAACACCTAGTGCAGACAATGCACTAACTGCGGAAAGTTTGGTCACTGGGCAAATCATTGCAGGAGCACAGGAGCTCCGAATAGAAACAACAACACAGCTACTGCTGCTGCTGCTAATAACAGGTCTTGATACAACTATGGCGAGCCTGGACACTTTTCTTGGGATTGTCCCAAGAAGAATCAGCAAAGGGCTCCAGTAGCACGAGGACAAGCCTTTCATATCGGAGCTGCTGCAGCACGACAGGACCCGAATGTGATCACGGGTACATTTCCCTTATCTGACTTTTATGCATACATATTATTTGAAACTGGTGCGGATCAGAGTCTTATCTCATCCGACTTTGTATGCCATCTTAATCATGCTGAGGAATCTTTAGACTCCCCTTATACTATTGAGATAGCAAACGACAAATAGATCACAGTAGACACAGTACTTAGGAATTGCCCACTAACACTGGGTGATCACACATTTTCTATCGATTTGATACCGATGGAACTGGGCAGTTTCGAAATCACTATCGGAATGGATTGGCTATCTCTTAATAGAGTCGAGTTCATCTGTTCTGAAAAGCTATAACGTATTCCAGTGGAGAACGATCAGATTTTGGAAATTCATGGAGATCAAGCGAAACGCAGTGTCAAGATAATATCGTGCATGAAGGCTCGTAAGTACCTCAGAAAACAATGTATCGCATTCCTAGCTCACGTGGTAGAGAAAGACAAGAAAGCAATCAAGATTCAAGATGTACCAGTTGTGAAGGAATACACGTACGTGTTTCCGGATGACTTACCAGGACTGCCACCCTAGAGATCGGTGCAGTTTCGAATCGATTTGATTCTGGGAGCGACTCCTGTTGCTAAGTCTCCTTATAGACTTGCACCATCAGAAATGTAGTAGTTGTCCAATCAATTGCAAGAGCTACTCGACAAGGGATTCATCCAACCGAGCTTTTCCCCATGGGGAGCTCCGTTTTTTTGTTAAGAAGAAGGATGGATCGTTCAGAATGTGCATCGATTATAGAGAGCTCAACAAACTCACCATCAAGAATCGGTACCCGTTACCAAGGATTGATGATTTGTTTGATCAGTTACAGGAAGCACAGTACTTTTCAAAGATAAACCTGCGTTCAGGTTATCACCAGCTCCGGATTCAAGAGGAAGACATACCGAAGACGACTTTTTATACCCGATACGGTCACTACGAGTTCATGGTGATGCCTTTCGGATTGACGATCGCACCGACAGTGTTCATGGATTTAATGAACCGGGTGTGCAAGCCATACTTAGATCAGTTTGTTATCGTCTTTATTTATGATATATTGATTTATTCAAAAAACGTGAAGGAACACGAACAACATCTCAGAACAATCTTGGAACTCCTGAAAGAAGAACGACTCTATGCCAAATTCTCCAAGTGTGAATTTTGGTTAAGAGAAGTTCAGTTTTTGGGTCACGTGATTAACAGTAATGGCATTCACGTGGATCCTGCCAAGATTGAAGCAGTCAGTTTTTGGGTCACGTGATTAACAGAAATCAGATCATTCTTGGGATTGGCAGGTTATTACAGGAGATTCATTTCAAATTTCTCTAAGATCGCCTTGCCTCTCTCCAAACTCACACAGAAGAGTGAACCTTTTGTGTGGACACAGAAACAAGAAGAAGCATTCCAGACATTGAAACAAAGATTGGGCAATGATCCAATCTTAACACTCCCAGAAGGCAATGATGACTTTGTAGTATATTGTGATGCTTCCCACCAGGGACTCGGATGTGTTTTAATGCAACGAGACAAAGTCATTGCATACACTTCACGACAGTAGAAGATACACGAGAAGAACTAAACAACACATGAATTAGAACAGGGAACTGTTATATTTGCTTTAAAGATTTGGAAACACTACCTGTATGGTACCAAATGCACTATCTTCAAAGATCACAAGAGTTTACAGTGGGTTGAGCTCCTGAACGATTACGATTGTGTGATCAAATACCATCCAGGCAAAGCGAATGTTGTAGCAGACGCTTTGAGTCGGAATGAAAGAGTCAAACCCTTGCGCGATCGAGCAATGGGAATGACTGTGCAAACAAGTCTGAAAGATCAAATCATACAAGCACAACAAGAAGCAATGGCAAGAGACAATTTGAAACGAGAGCTCGATTGTGGAGCCGAGAAACATTTCAAGACAAAACAAGATGTAGTCATCTATTATCTGGATCGTCTTTGGATCCCGCCAGTAGATGAACTTCGAACACTCATACTTGACGAGGCACACAAGACACGATACTACGTTCATCCTGGTGCTGATAAGATGTACCATGATCTTAGGTCATTTTATTGGTGGCCAGGGATGAAGAAAGATGTTGCCATTTATGTTGGCAAATGCATCACATGTGACAAAGTCAAAGCCGAACACCAGAAAACTTCGGGTTTGCTGGAACAACCGGAGATACCACAATGGAAGTGGGAACAAATAGCTATGGATTTTATTACCACGCTACCCCGCACTTCCAGCGGACACGATTCGATTTGGGTCATCATTGATAGATTGACCAAGTACGCACATTTCTTGCCGATCAGAGAAACATACAAGATCGAGATGCTAGCAAGACTCTATGTTGATGAAATAGTAGTCCGGCCTGGTGTGCCATTGTCTATTATCTCAGACCGAGACAGTCGATTTACATCACGGTTCTGGCAATCATTGCAACAATCTCTAGGGACAAGTGTCAACTTGAGCACCGCTTATCATCCACAAACGGATGGACAAAGCGAGCGAACCATTCAAACCCTAGAGGACATGTTAAGGACATTCATTCTAGACTTCGGTGGAAGTTGGGATAAACACTTACCACTCATTGAGTTCTCCTACAACAATAGCTACCACAGCAGCATTGGATGTGCTCCGTTTGAAGCACTTTATGATAGAAAGTGTCGGTCTCCAATTTGTTGGACCGAAGTGGGAGACAACAGAATCACTAGGCCTTAACTTATTCAAGCAACACATAGCCGCCAAAAGAGTTACGCAGACAAACGGCGAAAGCCTTTGGAATTCGAAGTGGGTGACCGAGTTATGTTGAAAGTGTCCCCATGGAAAGGCGTAGTTCGTTTTGGGGCTAAAGGCAAACTAGCACCAAGGTATGTCGGACCGTTTGAGATAACTCAACGCATAGGTCCTGTGGCATACAGACTCAAACTCCCTGACGAGCACTGCGGAATACACGATGTATTTCACGTATCAAATCTCAAGAGATGTCTAGCTGACGAATCATTGATTATACCGTTGGAAGAGATACAAGCTGATGAACTATTACATTTCATTGAAGAAGCTGTAGAGATTATGGAACGTGAAGTCAAGAGACTGAAACCAAGCCGTATCCCTATTGTAAAGGTTCGATGGAACTCCAAGAGTGGACCAGAATTTAACTGTGAACGCGAGGACAACATGAAGACAAAGTATCCTCACTTGTTCGAGAAGTAAATCCCGACATTGATGCTTAAATTTCGGGACGAAATTTCTTTAACAAGGGGAGACTGTGACATCCAGACCTGATCGTCCGGCAAGTTCGTACGGTACGTGTACTTTCACCTGTTACTGTGTGTAAATACATTATACAAACAGTGATTGTGATAACAGAATTCAAAATACAAGAAACAGTTGTACGTATTTATGTGAAAACTTAAATACTGCAAGTACAACACTCATGATAAACAATAATTGTTTGTATCTAAGTGAATACCTAAGTACAGTTAAGCAACGAATCAAGAAAAGCAACAGTGTACAAGTAAACAACAAGAACATGTCGGTTGCGATCTGATATCCATAGATGACAGGAATCAGATGGCCGACAAATCAGTATGAAAACAACGTGAAAACAGGAAGTTTAGTTGAGTCCATCAGTGAGGAAACACAATTCAAACACAATTGCAGTGTTATTTCAGAATAGTGAACTGATAGTGTGTTTGCGTGGGTGACGATTCACACAAACATATCTGTGAGTTTAAAGTTCTGAAATAATGACTAGAAAGTAGAAAACAAGAATCCGAAAATGAAACCATCGTCGTGTTCGTTCGAGTGACGATTCGAACGAATACGCGCGAAGGTGACGCGGTCTGACAATACGAAAATGAAACACGACCTGAACAATAATAAAATTAAGAAAATATAATATTTTACGTTTTACAATTTTGAAACTCATTAAAAAAGAAAAGAAATTAAACAAAGAAACTCTTTCATTTAAAATACGTAAAAATTCGTGTAACAATCCGGAAACGCAACGGAGACGAGAACCGAGCAACCAAAACAAGCCCGAACTCACTCGGGGGTATAAATACCCTTAATGAGTCCATTTTTCTCATCAATTCTAATGTGGCCCATATACTTGATACTTGACCCAAACACACACATAAGGCTAGGTACCATTCGGCCCAACATAAATCAGTGGCCCAATAACAAATGAATCGGCCCACATGACAAAAGATATAAGGACTTGGTTAAATGAAATTTTTTGGGTAATAATACATGAGAAATTAGTAGTTTTACTATAAACGTGGAAAGGAATTATATTCGGTCACAAAGCCTAAAACATGAAATTTCGAATATGTTAAACAAAAATCTAAGTTTTTATACTTAGAACACTTTTGTCATGATAATGATTCAAGTAGAACATAATCAATAAACAAGGTATGCTAGTCTAAATCAAGTAGGTCAAGTATTAGTAAAACGACAACAAGAGAGATGAGGCCGAATGAGACCGTGACTCGCGAGTGTTAGCCAACTTTAGGGCTAACACATACACACACACAAATGTCTACAACTCATACTTATAAGTTACGACAACATTTAAATCAGTACAGGATCGTGAAAACTACCTCAAGTATAATCAAGAGCGGCTGCACTTCTTGTTTAAGCTAAGTCAACCACTTCAACAGCAAGGTGAGTTCATATGCCCCTTTTCTAATCATTAACAGATTTTAAATTCTCGGGGCTGAAAAAAATGCTTAAATTTTATTTATTTAAAAGTTTTAGTTTAACATATTTCTTATACATTTATTATATAATATTGCTTGACTTATTATCATTTATCATTGTATGCATGCTTGTATGATCATGATATGACAGGGATAACTAGGATGAATATGATAGTATAACTTCATAACTCATCAACACAATAGAATAACATAGTCGTAAGATTATATCTTACAACACTTAGTTATTCTTACAAAAGCGAACATTGAGATAATTACAAGTGAACACGATGACAACAACAACAACAAAACACATGAATGCTATGAAGATAATAGATCTTCATAAAATCATTCAACACCAGAGTTAATTAAGTGTAGTAAGACAAGTGCTTATAACACTTAACTTACAACTCCACACATATTACAAGATAACATGAAACAAGTATCATCCACCACCTGAGTCGACTAAGTGTAATAAGACTAGTTCTTTCCACATCTTAGTGACAACAGGGTGACTATATGGAACAACAAAGAATGATAATCATGATAATGTAACTTCGTGAGAACAAAATCATTCACACAACAATTAACATAATGTAATAAGACCAGTTCTTATTCAACTTTGTTAACAATCTTGAGAACATACAACATTGAGAACAAACAACAACATTGATGAATACAATACAATTGATTACTATTGAACTGTCTACATTATATCATTTCAATCATGTGCCATGTATTCAAGTTGAACATTGTAAGTCCCTTTCATAAATTGGTGACCAATTAGTTTGATGTGACTAAACCGACAATAGCATAGTGGTACCATAGGTTTGACAAACCTCTAGCTTGTAGGGATAGTATGTTGTTCGTACTCATTCGTTGGCCGGTAACGTATGACTGGTGACAGGGCGACGAACAGTCAGGGTCTGGTAAGCAACACGTGGTGATATTAATCTGCAGTTATAAGTGCAATTAATCCATCGTTTCATGTCGACTAGTAGACTGAGGAATTTATTTTCCTTCAGGTCGTATTTCTAGTAACAGTTTTGATGAGGCCTATGGTAACACAAAGTGATAGAGGTAAATCGGATGCATTGTAATCTTATTATGTGAGGATTGCAATGGATTCCCTTTAGGCTCTATGCACTTCAAGTTGAGAACATATAACAATTGGTTAACTAACACTCTTATTGCTTAAAGTGATTAACAGTTAACCCCATAATTAATAGAATAATAACAAGGATCGGATTTACATAATCTAATTTCCTTAACATATTGAGGGTTATTAATACTGCGGTTTGATAACTGAACCTCTTTTATTATATTATTCTACATATGAAACATTGGTGATAGACACAAACGGTCAGGTGAAATGGAAATGGATATCTATAGTAGTATTGCAAATATTGTGGAGTTCTATTAGTTATGTGATGGGATGTTGGCTGGGGCTTGTTCCCCTACATATGCCCTATATATAAGCATAACTAATAGGATGAGATACTACTTGTAAATATAACTATGGAGAGGCCATTGTGTGAACGAGTGAATCAAACATTATTACAATTAACATGTATGATATTGTGATTGTGTGTGTGTGAACAATTCAAGGTTTTCAATTATCAAATTTATGAACTAACCAACCTAGTGTTGACTTTGTTTAAATGCATGTTTTTCTCTGGTGACGAACAGGTTTAGTCACCAGACATTCAGGGATATAGCTAGTGGACTTTAAGAAAGCCTAGCTACTTTTTGATGTTGCATACTTTTGAATGACAAAAGAGTGAATCATCTTTTGTATATCTTGTACAGTTACAAGATATAAACGCATTGATTGTTTTGATTATATTTACTTAGTTAAATTATGAGGAAACAATGTAATTTAACTTTGTAATTCTATTTCATTATCATGTTAGCATTTCTCATTTATTTATCATGTGCTATGTAAACAATCTAATCATTTCGATTATCAAACGATATCACGCCCCGTGAACCTTCCACCCGGCAGGAAAGTCGATCCAGCCCGCCGGCTCGGGATGTGACACTTTTGGTAATCATTGCAAAAGGATTTGGGAACCCATGTTAATCTTAGAACAGAGTATCATCCCCAAACCGATGGTCAAATCGAGAGGACTATCCAAACACTTGATGACATGTTACGTTCTTGTGTGATCGATTTTGGAGGAAGTTGGGATACCCGTCTCCCTCTTGTCGAATTCTAGTAAAATAATAGCTATCATACGAGCATTCAATGTGCACCATTTGAAGCTCTCTATGGTAGAAAGTGCCGATCACCGGTCTGCTAAACCGAGGTTGCTGACTCACAGTTCGTAGGACCTGAGCTCATTCAAGAAACCACCGACAAGATCCCAATCATTCTATCAAGGCTAAAGGCCGCAAGAGATCAGCAAAAAGAGCTATGTCGGTCGACGTCGGAAACCGCTTGAATTTCGAGTCGGTGACCGAGTCTTGATCAAGGTTTCTCCGTAGAAAGATATTGTTCAATTCAAGAAGAAAAGGAAACTGGCTCCTAGGGACGTTGGAACTTTTGAAATTCTGGAAAGAATTGGTCCCGTAGCCTACAAACTTAAACTTCCCGTTGAGCTAAGCAATGTTCACGACACATTTCATGTGTCGAATCTTAAGAAATGCTTGGCTGATCACGATGTCCAAATTCCTTTGGAGGACATCCAGATCCAGAAAAACATGCAATTCGTTGAACGCCCGGTGGAAATCATGGATCACGGGGTCAAGAAACTGAAACGTAGCCGGATTCCGGTCGTAAAGGTGCGATGGGAAGGCAAACATGGTGCTGAGTTCACCTAGGAATGCGAAGACCAGATGAAGCTCAAGTACCCTCAACTTTTTACAGTAGCTTCAGTTAGTTAATTTCTTGACGAAATTCCCTTAACTAGGGGAGACTGTACCATCTGTACATATTCATAGTGTAATCATTAATGTTATGTAATCACAGTTTATGTATGCAGAAAATCGTGGTATCATTGTACAATCATTCATATGTTTTAGGAAATTTTATCGTGAATGATTGAGTATACACTTATTATCTAATTATTGTCAAATACGCTACGTAATAACACTATTGTAATATATAGAAACAATAGTGCGTTGGCGGATGATAAGGCAGGTAGACGGACTCTACGTATGCCCTATACATAAACTGCCTTCGGTATATTGGGATAGTGTTAGTGGGTAGTGTACATACGAATAGTAAAACCAATAAACTACTTAAACAAAATCGAAATACATAAGCGAGACTCGGTATCATTATGGTTGACGATCCATAAAGATATCTACGTTGAACTTATAATTACGAGTAAACTTTAATAAAATACAAGAAACAACCCAAAACGTATATACTTACGGGCATGCACGTAAATGTATTCGTTTACGGTTCGAAACGGACGAATATTACAAAATGCGTAAAATATTATTATTTATTTTTAAAATTTTGAAACTCGTCAAATAAAACCCAAAAAATAAAACAAAACTATTTTTAAATGAAACGTGACGATTACGTACTTTACGTAACAAAACGCGTAAACACGAAACCGAACGAGCCCGAACATGCGGAAAACTACCCGGAGTATTTAAGAAATAAACCCTCTCATTTAATGCCCAACCAATCATATTTTTCTCTCTCTCTCCACAAGTTCGACACACTCACTCTCTCTAGAAGAACACAAGGAGATCTCACTAGTTTCTTGACAAAATAGCGAGATCTTGGTGTCTACGGAAAGCTCACGAGGTCTACATTACAGTAGTACAAGGGATCGGAGCTGAAAACACAAGGATTGATCCAGGTTTGATCTTGAAGGTACGGGATTTTAGGGTTTTCTCCTAATTCGAAAGTCTTGAACAAAGAACTGGTTAAAGGTTGATCAAACATGGTCAAGACGAATTATCTATGGATTCTAGAAACTTGGGGGCAGTTACCTTAAATTTTGGAAGGTCGTAGAAGTCACGGAAAGGGCTGGAAGTAAGTATCGAAGTTGGACAAAAACGGGACATATAGTATCAATGGATGAACATCATGAGGATGTTCTTCCATCGAGATTAGCAATCTCGACAGTCCCCAATATCGACCAACATTGGTTCGACAATGTTAATGTCGATGGTCCATGGGTGAGGTGGCTAAGTGGGCTGTCGATATTGACAGAATCGGAGAACTAAGGTCAATGGAAGTCCATGTGGTCGATACTATAGTATCGATGAGCTAAATTTTCAAGATCAAGGATTTTCATCGATATTAATAGTCTCGACACCCATGCCTAGCCCTCCCAACCGTCGATACTAACAATTTAACCTCCTCCAAGTGCCATGAACTCGAAATTAGTCAAAATAAGCATGATTGAGTCGATGATGGTTCAACAAAGCTAAGGGGTTGGGTATGATGAACTTAGCCTAATCGGTCCCATGCATTAGGATTTTTGGGACCATGTAACCAACCAAGGTTAGTCCTACACATATCACAACCTAAGTTAACAATATTAAAGGTAAACTGATGAGCTTAACTTGTACATTATGAGCATTTCATTATAATATCATGATTATAACCTATAATACACTACGCGTGAGTTTCAAGCATAGCATAATGGGTTATGTTCTATGAGATATTAAATAAACTTAGAGTAAATTTTCTAAACATGTAATCGTGGAAAGTAATGAATTCTACAATGTTAACCTAAGGAATTATGGACTAAGCTTAGGATGGTTATAAAGACCAAGTCATTAACATTTTAAATAAGAAAGTCAAATAACATAAAGTCCTAAACAAGAAATACACATTAACTTCAAATTACACAAAACATGTTAACACATTTAGGCTTTTGAGTACAATCAATCTATCAACAACAAGTGAGAGCATCATCGATTGATCATCCGTTCATCACACATTTCAATCATTCAAGGTGAGTACATAGCCCCTATTTTATGCTTTGAATTATTTTGGGGTGGAACATGTGAATACTATTTTCGAACTTACTCTTTAAATGGCTTTCAATACTCATATCTTATGTTCGGCTTATGTTGGTTAACTAAAATACACTTTAACATAAACTTTGGATATAAGGCACCTAGTCATGACTTGTCATGGCACGAGACCTAATGCATTGCACTTTCTTGTACAAGTGGTATTTCAATTATCAAAATAAACTATGTAACATGGACACATTTTTGTAAACAAGCTTATTCACATCATGTATGCCTATAATTAGGACTTCAAGGACTGAAATAACCATTCTCAGATTTCAGACTTGAACTTCACGCAATCATTCACGTTAGGACTCAAACGTTAAAAGCTATTAACTTAGCCTCTAATTTTGAGTTCACGCAATCGTTTATCGTTAGTACTGGGTGATCACAACAATGGAAAACGGGTTCTACACCAAGGTCCTGGTTGGCTTTAATTAACTTTATAGCCAAAGATGGAGTGGTGTAGACTTAGCAATATGAGTTAGCTGTCAATTAATTTTAACAGCCTGGATCATACTGGACACAATTTCAACAACACATAGTTGGTTTTAATTAACATTATTACCATGGGCTGTGTAGGTTATTAGTCAGTCTTTTCCAAACTCTGAACGTAGTTTGGGACTTGGATTTAAGATGACACTAGGATATAATTGATGATAGTTTGTGTTACATCAGCATGTTACAACTTTTACATGTTTTTACATATACAATTTATATAAAGTAAGTGTTGTGCACGATTCATGCATTGTCAAATTCAGGGTTTATACAGGTTACACTCACAGGTTACAAATGTTTATCTTTTTGAACTTATATTTTGATATTCATAAACTATATGCTTTTTCAATATTTAAACCTATGTATCTGACCAACTACTATTGTAGTTGACAGATTTTCTTCACATGTTTCAGGTGATGAAAGGTTGGCACAGGACATGGACAACTAAGGCAACCTAGTCTGAGATTGAACAAGATCAAGAAACAAGCTAGGATGGATTAGAAACCCATATAAATCTTTGTTGTTTAATTAACTTGTATGTTCTTATTTGGTAAACATTATTTTTGAGGTCGGTTAGTTGTATTCTTTTGGTAGTTAGACATGGTTTGTAAACATTACTTAAATCATATGAACATAGTAATTCATTAAGGTTGTTCATCATTAATCTTGAGCAATGAATCAACCGATCAATCGATCAGTCTTCACCGCACCGTGGATTCTGCACGCGGCGCAGGGTGTGACATTACAGCACATGTGACGACCGGCATCTAAGCTGCCATGAGTCAGAAATCCAAGGGGTACACAAGCACAGTGAACGACATTGTGTTGCAAGAGTGACGATAAAGATAACCAACAACAATCAAAATACACGGATTATTCCTAAAGCATTTAGGAAAATCCATTGAATCACACAAATATGAATTATAAGAAAAGAAAAACACCTTGTGAGGGAAAACACTGAACAAAACCTTAATGGATAACATTTGGAGTATCGATCCAACGAGATGTCGACATGGGTGACGATCCATGTTGATATGTTCTTAGATTTTATACACCAAATGATAACTTTACAGTACCAAACAATGTCAGCAGTTAAATACAACGCGACTTTTGTATGGATGACGATTGATACAGATGCCAGCGAGAGCCTTTAACGTTGATATAAAATAATAACAATTTTAATAAAATTTAACCAAAACAATTTAATAAACAATCAATACTTTAACACACATAACCATTCGTATGAATGAACCCTCATTCGTAGGAATAGGTTTAATTCGGTGAAGCTTTATAGATGCAGTCATTCGGGCGAATTGGAGCCATTCGTTCGAATGACTCATTCGTGCGACAGCACAGCTATAAAGGCAACACTTCCATTTTTCAAATCCATTTTTCACCCAACTCTCTCTACCGAACCCCATTCTCGGTCACTCGGTTTTTCGACCATTTCCACATGAAATCGGACCATTTCACCGTCCAAATCGTGTGTATTTCAAGCCCAACACCTTCGTTTCAAGCATGGTTGCAAAAGTCGCTAGGCGCTCCTAGGTCGGAACGGATCCTTGGAGCGAGTAATCGGAGAGTACTCGGCCCTAGGAGGGAGTACTCGAGTAATACTTAGGAAGTACTCGGCCTCAGAATAACTCCTTGAAGCGAGTACTCGGAGAGTACTCGGCTTTGGAGACTGACTTTTACAACAGTGATTTCAAGATTTCGACCATTTTCATCCCATTTCGGTCGAATACGAGCTCCACAGTAAGTATTAGCACCGATCCTTTGCACCAAAACACTCCAAAACGTTTTACCATCATTTTTAACCTTAAAAACACCACAAACAACCGCCGACTTTAAAAATAGCGTTATTGGTGAATCTGCAGGAGAATGAGCCGTACAAAGGGCTCATTCATCCGATGAGATGCCTCGTTCGTTGAAGAAAAGTTGTATGAACGAGCTGCTGAACGAATGAGCAATCAGACAAATGACATGGGTTCATTCGAATGGAACAACCATACGAATGAAGACCCATTCACATGAATAGGCCATTCGCACCAGGAGGAGTCCCAAAATGGCCAAGTGTTGAAAGACCTATCGAACACCATATGTGTCGATAGAACCGAACCTTAGACCACATTTTACATCCAATCAAAACGAAACAAATGAAAAAACATGTTCCAAAATCACATCAAAACACGGAGCACACAACCGTCCAACACCGAGAGAACATACCGAGTGAGTGCATCGATGACCCATAACCCCAGGTGAGTTCATAGACCCCTTCTTTCTTTAACTTACTGCCTTCCAAATTATTTGGGGCCAAGAACATGAACCCTCTTATTCGAATGATCAACGAAGAATTATTTTCAAATAATTTCAATAATAGGATCAACTCTCAACATCTTATTCGAATGTTATACGAATAAGTGTATTTTCAATCATTTTTACTGAGCGTTCATCGCTCCATTTAAATTTTTCAACAAACAACAACAACAAACAAGTTTCGAGGGTTCAAACACAAACCATCGAGGATATGTCGGTTGATCGCAACAGTTCGAGGCTTTGTGCCCAACCAAGAAAGGAGCGTAAACTGCGTGATTTTCAAAACAAACAAATGTCACACCCCAGGCCGGATCGGTGACCCGTCGGGCGGAATAGTCCCGAGGCGTGATGGTAGTCAGAGTGATCAGATTGTTACATTGCACATGATAATATGAGAAGTACTAAAATACAATTAAATGTATAAAATTAAATTAAAACTTTTTTTATAATTTAATTCTATTACAACTTAACTTGCACATCTTGGGTGGGACCCAGATGTCTCACAAAAGTTGCTTGCAAAAGTGCAAGTCTTGAATCTTGTAGCTGATGTGGCCTGGGAGATTCCATGCAGGAATTGTAGGTTCCTCTAAGGGATCCTATCTTTCTCTCTCTAAAATTCATCCTAGTTTCACCTGTTATTCACCTGAGAACATGTAAAATCTGTCAACACTAGGTTGGTGAGTTCACGCAAGTTTTAAAAATATTAGGTTTTGTAAAAGGTTTGATGAAAACTCTTTTCCATTTACATTGGTTTTGAAGTTGGTGTGTAAATGGTGTTGAAAACACGAATGAATTACACAAGTGCTTAAGTCTGAACCTCATTACTAACACCATCCCAAATCATCTAAAGTAGCTTATATATAGGGCTTACATAGAGCCAAAGCTCAGCCACCAGCCCACCACCCCTTTGGTGATCCACGAGGCTGTCCTTAATGGAAATCAGACCTCGTCACTTATGTACCTGATTTGGATACTACACGACCAATGTTTTGGAAAGAGAAATGTTTTGAGAAAGAAGAGTATGCTCTGTCTCCTGATATATATTGGCATCAGAGCCATGGTTATAGAGAATTAGGCCATTTACTTAAACGGTTTGGCCTAGACTATAACCTAAGGACCTCATGTAGAGAAACTTGGATAGGAACAATTGCATATGTTACTTGTTTTTAGTCATAGGTACTAATCGTCTCCACTTCAGGGGAAAACACGATGCCTCCAAAGGAACAACGACGTGTTAACCCGGAGACTGCCGCCCTAGCCACACTCATCACAGAGCAACTCGTCGCTGCCATTCCTGATATCTTAAGTCAAATCAACCACGGCGCACTTCAACCAGAGAACGCCCCCATGGTGCTGTAGACTGAATACAGAGCAAGCCAAAGGGAATCAACAGACGAATCTAGCTACCTTCTCCCCAAGAGACGAAGAACCGACTACACTGACCAAGCGGGTCCCAGCCACAGAGGTGAACCTCACAGATCATACGCTAGGACATTAACCCTTCGCACGAAATGTCAATATCACCACCCTGACGGCAGTAGGTGCAAGTGGTGCTCAAAATGTGGGAAGCCGGGTCATTGGACTCAACACTACAACTCAACAGCGAGTCCAGTTCATAAGCAGTACGCTAGCACCTCACCTAGGTCTGCCCGCTGCAATCACCATCATGTCGCAAGCCAACTGTGTAAACAATGCACAACATGCGGGATGATGGGCCACGAAATCCAGAGCTACCAGGCTCCAATTACTCAACGTCCAGATGATGGTGCAACAACCTACTCTCCACCAAGCAACGCCAAGCGCTACTACACATGTGGTGAACTGGGTCACATAGCTAAGAAGTGCCCCTGGAGAGTGTGAATCACCATAGATGACTACAGCAAAGTGCTGACCTCTCCCATACACACGAAACACTGTCAACGAGGCACAAACACAGGTACATTCTCCTACATCCTCCATAGACATAGTGTGTATAATTTAAATGTATGCATTACAATATGTCTGCCCATCCCTAGTCTTTCAATAGCACGAAACTCTAAAGAGGCCAACGAGCGAAACACATCCTAGAGTTTTGGTTAGGACTAAAAGGAGTGAGATGACCACCTCAGTGACCACTAGGTAATGAGGGACACGAGGAAAGAGAAAGCAGCAGTACGTCCCAACGAGTAGATGATCCGTAAAAGCGTTATCCAAAGCAACCCAAAAAGATCAAACCAGTGCGACTTTAAACCCGACCCCGACCGCCTAACAACAACGAGGGATCAGTACTCCTGAAAGAGCAGGAGTTATTCAAGGAATCAAGAGAACTCAGGTGATCTCGGTATCCTTCAATTGAGCTCCCTGACCCCGAAAGCCACAAGTCATATTCGTGTGAGACGTCAGAGTCTAATTTGATGAATACCGACCATGAAAACTTCGACGGAGGAAATGACAAGAGTAACGTTCAATACTAGGACTATCAAACTGGTAAAATGAGAGACTTTTAACCACTACATTCTAATCTTGAATAGTCATTTCCTACAACCCTGGAGATCGCTTGATACCTGAACACCTTCGCACCATATGAGACCTTACCCTCAATCTTTGGATGTGAAAGCTTAACAGGGCATCAACTTCATACAACCATGACCATTTCTCTACCACACTACTCTATGACCTACCGATTAGTCATAAATCGAAGAAGGTGGAGAGAAACTAACTCCAAGCGGTCTTAACACTAGTGAGAGGAGATAGTAATTAACTCACTCCAAAACATAAAGACCTCCGTCCTTTTGAGGAGGTACTGCTAGGTCTACAGCGCATCAAGGAAAAGAAGTAGACATCCACACACCACAGCCAGATTAAAAACAAGGCGTCCCTTGAGATTTCCTTATGAGCCATCACTCAAGGAATGGCAGTGGAGTTAAGTCTGATTACATCTCCCAGACCAGCATGACTACAATTGAACCGGAGCGAGAGGAGAACCCAACAACCTTCATTGGGAAGACCATAAACGACAACAAGTGCTGAAACCCAAAAGGGAGGAATTACATGTTGTTAAGACAACTCAAAACATTCCTCCAAGCAATGAAGGCAAAATCCTCACCAACTGAGACATTTTCTGAAATATGAAATCCCGAAGGTAATACATTCTGGTATGCGGTACCAACAACTGCAGAAGACTGTGAAGAAGTCGATCCTAAGGATGAATGTGAAGAGACGGCCACTGACCGCCTCAGTTCAATACATTAAGATCATAGACGGTGAGAGAACAAACAAGAATGTCAAGAAATGATATTCTTCACCTCCCAAATGAGTAAGGATTTCAACAACCAAACATCAAAAAGCATCATCTACATGCGGTGTCCAACTCGACCACTTGCGAAGGAACACCGCGATCGAAACAAAAGAGCTTGCTCTACGAGTTCGATGGGATTGGAAGAGAAACAGTTCAGGATAGTTCCGAGAGAAATGTGCTGCCAGATTGTGCAATGCCACAACTGACCTAGCTGCACCTGATCGTCGGGAAGGAGGCGAGAGAAGTTGGACTCCAGGGTGCAGAATCCCCAAAACCTAGCCGGGAACAATCCATAATTTTCAATACCAAAACAAATTACAGAACTAAACCTTGGAAGTAGTGACGACTAGAAGGTGAGCGGACATCCATACAACTCCAACATCAAATCATGAACCTAAGAAGCCGTGCCAATAAAGCCATGCGTATCCACCTTAGAGACAATGCAAGTAGTCGTAAGATTCAAAGGATACGATTCAATACACTTTATTACCAACAGTGAGTAAATTGAGGACGTGGACATTCCTGGAAACACACAGTGGAAACACCACTTCAATAGAAAGTCTAAACGAGTTAGACTCACTCACTAACAAAACCCCAAAATCTATCCCAATCGAGAAGCATAGTATTGGTACCTAAACCACAACCATCAACTCGATCTGTAAATGACACAGAGACACAGATGGTATCGTAACATCATTTGTGCACCCATCATCTGTGTAAGACCGAGTTGACCAAATTACGTCATCGAGAATCATTAGACTTCGCGTATACATTCATTACAAATTCAACCAAACAACCAACAGAAAACTGTAGTCGACAACTCATAGGACTCAAGCGAAGTACATACAAATGGATACAAGACTATAACGACATTTTTCCCATGTACGTCTCAGCACAGCATGGAAAACATGGAAACTCAATTTCATAACTAGCCGTCTCCCAGAACACTAGAAAGGGAAATGAGGGCCCGATAACACATCTCAAATTTCGGGACGAAATTCCTTCAACAGGGGGAGATTGTGACGACCGGCATCCGAGCTGCCTTGAGTCAGAAATCCAAGGTGTACACAACCACAGTGAAAGACATTGTGTTATCAGAGTGACGATAACGATAATCAATAACAATCAAAATACACAGATTATTCCTAAAGCAGTTAGGAAAATCCATTGAATCACACAAACATGAATCAGAAGAAAAGAAAAACACCTTTTGAGGGAAAACAGTGAATAAAACCTGAATGGATAACATTTGGAGTATCGATCCAACGAGATGTCGGCATGGGTGACGATCCATGTGGATATGTTGTTAGATTTGATACAATAAATGATATCTTTACACTAAAAAACAATGTTATCAGTTAAATACAACGCGACTTTTGTATGGGTGACGATTCATACAGATGCCAGCATGAGTCTTTAACATTTATAAAATAATAACAATTTTAATAAAATTTCATCAAAACAATTTAATAAACAATCAAAACTTTAACACACATAACCATTCGTAAGAATGAACCCTCATTCGTACAAATAGGTTTAATTTGGTGAAGCTTTATAGATGCAGTCATTCAGCCGCATAGGAGCTATTCGTATGAATGACTCATTCGTGCGACAGCACAGCTATAAAAGCAACACTTCCTTTTTTCAAACCCATTTTTCACCCTACTCTCTCTACCGAACCCCACTCTCGGCCACTCGATTTTTTGACCATTTCCACGCGAAATTGGACCATTTCACCATCCAAATCGTGTGTATTTGAACCCCAACACCTTTATTACAATATTTCAACCATTTTCATCCCATTTCGGCCAAATACGAGCTCCACAGTAAATATTATCACCGATCCTTTGCTCCAAAACGCTTTACCATCATTTTTAACCGTAAAAACACCACAAACAACCACCGATTTCAAAAATGGCGTTCTTGGTTAATCTTCAGGTGAATGAGCCGTACGAACGGCTCAATCATGCGAATGAGATTCCTCATTCGTTGAGAAAAGCTGTCCGAACGAGCTGCTGAACGAATGAGCAATCACACGAATGACATGGGTTCATTTGCACGAATGGATAACCAGAATGAGAGTATGCATTCGCATCATTCCATTCGTGTGAATGAAGGTCATTTGCACGAATAGGCCATTTGTACCAGAATAAGTCCAAAAATGGCTAAGTGTTGAAAGTCCTATAAAACACCATCTGTATCGATAGAACCGAACCTTAGACCACATTTTACATCCAATCAAAATGTAACAAACAAAAACACATTTTCCAAAATCACTTCAAAATGTTGGTATATTGTAATAGATTGCATTCAAGTTGTTTTGGTTAAGTTAGAATAGGTTTGTGCTAGGTTCGTCTGGCCCACGAGCCCATGCATATATGTTAGTTTCAGCGAACCTATGGTCCTTTTATTGTAAAGGTCCGTCCAGCGAACCTATTGGTTCGTCTGGCGAACCTAATAGTTCGTGTTGGTTCGTCTGGTGTCTTGTATATATTTGCAGGTTTTCTAATTTTGTGAGTAGTCTGCACAGAACCTGTATTTCTCATATTTGTATTTTGTGAAACGAAACTGTGTGTTCTTTGTTGTGTGCAGTTGTAATTGATTACAGTATCAATGAAAAGGATATTTACAAGCATGATTGCGTTTTCTTTGATTCATATAAATTTTATCTAGAATCCGCAAAGATAGAATTGTTAATAGAATTCAAATTAAAGATCCAGAGCTATCAACAGTGGTATCAGAGCGTTTGGAGGAGTTCTATACATGTTTTTGAAGACTATCAATCATTCTTGATGATTCTAGAAATGGCTGGAGTTTGATTTTCTGTTTCTGAATGATTTTCTGATATTTCATCATCATCTGTTGACGTTTTGCTGCTCAAAATCAGAGTTTTTTTGTCAAAAATAGTAAACTAGAAGGTTTGAGGCTTTGAAGGTTTTCCCTCCAGATTTTGAAGACTTTCCCGCAAAAATTTTCAAGCCAAAACATCAGGTTCGTCATTCTCAGCTGAAATCTAAGGTTCGTTAAGGTTCGCGTGACGAACCAATTCAGATTGAGGTTAGTCGGTTAAAACGTTTGGAGAGTTTCATTGGATAGAAAGGTTTTCAATAGGTTCGTTGATCTAAAAGGTTTTGAAAAAGGCTTGTTGATCTAGAAGGTTCGTTGGTAAAAAAAATTCTTGAGAAGGTTTGTTAGTCAGAAAGGTTTTCAAGAAGGTTCGTCTGATTCATAGGTTCGTGAGCTTTGAAAAAAGAGTAAAAGGTTCGCTGATTAAATTTGAAGCATGGCGGATATGATTACAGTAGTGGCTAATCAAAATTCAAAGTTTCAAAGTATTTTGATTAGTGAAACTGAGTCCGGAAGCACAAACAAAGTACCAAAACTTCTTGATTTGTCTGATTATGAGAATTGGAAAGGTCAGTTTGAAACACATCTTAATGGTACTGATACAAACCTTTGGGAAAGAATCGTATTACCATATGAAAGACCAAAGGTGGTTGGAACGGATCTTGACCAATCTCTTGATCGTTTGGATGTTGAACAACCAAAGAAATATGATTCAGAGAAGAAAGCATATTGGATGTTAAGTCAAGCTATTCCTAATCAAACTCTTCATCAATTTGATGAACACAAGACATCATATGGATTATGGAATGCATTGAAGGCGAGAGTGGAGGGAAACACTAAACTCAAGAAGATGAAAGCAACTGATTTGAGAAAAGAATTTGAGAATTTCAACAACATAGGCAATGAGATTCTTGATGCTTTGATTACAAGATATCGACATTTGTTGACAGAAGTACGTAAGTGTGGTATTGAGTATTCAGAAGAAGAGAAGATAGATTGTTTTGCAGATGCTTTGCCAGATAAGTGGAATTCATTGGTGTTGATTTTGAGAGAAAACCTTCCAGGAATGACACTTGTGGAGTTTATTCAAAAGTTAGAAGAAAAGGAAATGAAGGACAAGAGAAAAGCTAGAAGAGTTAATCTAACTCAGGAACCTTCACTTTATGGTGCATCAGTTGTTACACCTCCTGTTCAGTCAGCAAAAATACAGACAGCTTTTGTCTCAAGTACAACTAAGAGTAATTCATTACCATCGACATCTACTAGTTACTCAAATTCAAGTTCATCTTATTCTAGTAATGAGAAGAAGCCTGATTCTTCATCGTCCACTCCAATTCAAATGAATACTACAAATCTGGGAAAAGTGACTGTGGAGGCTGTCAGAGATCACATGTCAGTAATTTCATGTGTGGTCAGTGCTTATGATGAACAGATAGCTGGAAGGATAGGGAATTCTAATCTTACTTTTGAAGATTACGAGCAGATAGATGATGATGAAATGGAACTTATTGATACACAGTTGGCTTTGGCTAATGCAATCAGAAGAATTAAAAAATATGAGAAGAAAACAGGAAAGAAGTTCACTTTTGATCGTAACACAAAATTTGGATTCAATCCAAAAGCCACACAATGTTACAACTGTGTTGAATTTGGTCATTTTGCTCGAGAATGTAAAAATCCTAAGAAGCAAGGAAACTTGAATCCATTCAAGCCAAAAGAAGCTTATCAAAAGCAAAAGGAGAATCCTGAAGAATCAGACAAAGCTTTAGTCAGTCAAGCAGATGAAGAATATGACTGGGGCAAACGGTATGATGCTCTAATGGGTGCGTTTATGGCTTCAATGCTGAAAGATTCTAAAGTTGAAGATAATTGTTAGCTAAATGCTTCTATGGCTGAAGAAGAAGGCAAGGGAAAAGAAAAGGCTGAGGAGGTTGCATCCACAGGCCATATTAACAATCGGTGGATTGTTGATAGTGGATGTTCCCGTCATATGACTGGTGAATTGAACTTGTTAAGAGATGTCAAATTTGTGAAGGGAGGCTATGTGAACTTTGTTGGAGACAAAGGAGGTCAAATTACAAGGATTGGTAGTTTGACAAATGGGAAGCTTTCTTTTGACAATGTTAATTTTTGTAAAGAATTAACCAACAACTTGTTGAGTGTATCGCAGATTTGTGATAAAGATTACAAAGTGATGTTTGACAAAGAAAGCTGTTATGTGCTCAAGCAAGGATTTAAGATTTCAGAGGAGTGGATTCTGATGACAGGTGAGCGTAGCAACAATCTTTATGTGGTTGATATGGCAAAAGCAGAGACAGTAATTAATGTGGAAATGTGCCTAGTGTCCAAAGCTACTGAACAGGACACACGTTCACGGCACAGGCGGATGGGACATATTCACATCCAGAAAATAAATCATCTTGTACATAATCATTTAGTTGATGGTGTACATGTAAAACATTTTTAAACTTCCAGATGTGTGTGTCTTATGTAAAATGGGTAAACAGAATAGGAAGTCTCACAAAAAAAAAGAAATTTTTTTCTATTGACATGCCTCTTGAACTTCTTCACATGGATCTTTTTAGACCCATCAATGTGAAGAGTATAGGTGGTGAATCTTATTGTTTTGTGGTGACTAATGATTTTTCAAAATTTTCATGTGTTATATTTTTGAAACATAAATCAGATACTTATGAAAACTTTGTTTTGTTGATAAATAGGTTGGAGACTTTATATAAGTTGAGGGTGAGACGTATAAGATCTGACAATGGGACGGAATTCAAGAACCATCAAATGGAAGAATTTTGTAAATCCAAAGGCATTCAGCAGCAATTCAGTGCACCATATGAACCTCAGATGAATGGTGTAGCTGAAAGAAAGAATAGAACTTTGATTGAATCTGCAAGAACTACGCTAGCTGATTCTAAACTTCCCATTACGTTTTCGAGTGAAGCTGTGGCTACTGCTTGTTTTACCCTTAACAGAGTTTTAATTGTCAAAAGACACAATAAAACTTGTTATGAATTGCTTCAGAATCAGAAACCCACCCAATCTGGAACACTTGGAACCTTTTGAGGCTCTTTGTACAATGCTAAAGAAGGATTCAAAATTCAATTCTAAAGTTGAAGAGGGTTTCTTTATCGGCTATAGTCTTCCAAACAAGCGTGTTTAACAAACGTACGAGTGTTGTGAAATTGTGGTATCATGTGGATGTCCAACGACATACACCTATACCAAATGCGAAGGGTCCAGATTGGCTTTTCAATTACAATAATTTGTTTGAGTCTTTTAATATGTCTTCAACTGTGTATGATGATGAAATAACCTTACAAATGTTGTATGATTTGCAGAATTCAGATGAATAATGAATTTCTCATCAACCTGAAGATGAAGTTATTACACCACATGGGGAAGGTACTTCAGAGGTTATTAATGATGATTGGTCATCAAAGGATGAAAATGAGGTTTTTGAAGATGCTATTTCCCATGATCAGAACATCAACAATCTTGATCATGATGTGGTTGTACCGCAATTTCCTGTCACACGTGTTCAGTCAATCATCCACTTGATCAAATTATAGGAGATCCTAGTGCAGGAGTCCAGACACGTAATCAAGTCAAAAATGAAGAAAGTATGTATGTTGAGTTAGAGAAAACTCACGGCAGTCAGGAACTCTGGATGCAATCGGCATTTATTTCTCAAATAGAACCAAAGACTGTGTATGAAGCTTTGCGTGAGCCTGCCTGGGTGGAGGCTATGCAAGAAGAATTTAGTCAATTTCGCAAATTGGGGGTTTGGCATTTGGTAGATTTGCCCAAAGGAGAGTAAAAGGTTTGCACACATTGGGTGCTGCGATGCAAACGAGATGACCGAGGAGTAATAGTCTGAAACAAAATTCGTTTAGTGGTTCAGGGTTTTAGACAAGTTGAAGGAATTGATTATGATGAAGTTTTTGCACCTGTGGCGCGATTAGAAGCAATTTGACTTTTTCTTGCTTTTGCAGCCCACAAGAAGTTCAAAGTATTTCAGTTCGATGTTAAATCTGCTTTTCTGTATGGGTCTTTGAAGGAAACAGTGTATGTTTGTCAGCCACCAGGCTTTGACGGTCCTATCCATCGGGATCAGGTTTACCTCTTGCACAAAGCATTGTATGGTCTTCATTAGGCTCCACGTGCCTGGTATGAGATTTTATCGACTCACCTTATTGAACACGGGTTCAATAGGGGTCAGATTGACAAAACATTGTTCTTTTGGGAAAAGGGCAGGGACATTCTTCTTGTTCAGATCTATGTGGATGACATCATCTTTGGATCTACCGATGAACAAATGTGCTTGGAATTCAAAGAGGTGATGATTGATAAATTCGAGATGAGCGCGATGTCAGATGTAAAATTCGTCCTTGGTTTATAAGTTGATCAAACTGATAATGGGATTTTCATACATCAAAACAAATATATTCAAGATGTGCTAAAACGGTTTAGCATGCTTGATTCAAAACCAATTTCCACGCCCATTCAGCCTAATCACGGATATTGTTTGATGTATCTGACTGCATCAAGGCCAGATATTGTTTTTTCTACAAGTATATGTGCCAGATATCAATCTAAACCTAAAGTGTCACATTTGATCGTAGTCAAACGGATTATTCATTATCTGAAGGGTACACCAGACACCGGTTTGTGGTATCCTAAGGATGATAACTTTTCCTTCAATGCCTACAGTGACTCTAATTATGGAGGATGTAAGACAGATGCTAAGTCCACAACTGGTGGTGCACACTTCTTGGGGGAAAGATTGGTATCTTGGCAATGTAAAAAAGCAAACTTTTGTGGCTACTTCAACGTGCGAAGCTGAGTATGTAGCTGATGCCAGTTGTTCACAAGTGTTGTGGATACAACAGCAAATGAGAGACTATGGTTTGAATTTTCTTATTACCCCGATACATGTTGATAACGAGGCAACTATTGCGATTACTAAAATTCCAGTGTATCATTCGCGTTCCAAACACATTGATATCTAGTTTCATTTCATACGCGATTGCTATGAAAAGAAACTCATTGATGTGGTGAAGATACACACAAATGAGCAACGTGCAGACCTTCTCACCAAGGCCTTCGATCGAACTCGTTTTGATTATTTACTCAAACTTAATGGAATTCGGGTAATGGGTGAGGTCATACCAAATCAATTACCTTCATAATCAATTTTTATTGATTTAACATCAGATATTTTTTCTTTATTTTTTTTGTTTTGTGTTTTAGTTTTTAGGGAGAGAAAAATAAATATGTAAGAATTGATTAGACCTAGTAAGAAATGATAGTACATTGTAGCAATTAGATGCATATCTGAATCATGCTAGAACTTAAACATAAAGAGCATTCACAATTACTTAGTATGATATGTTGATAGGTTTATAACTTAGTTGAGATAACATTTGACAAAATTATGATCGTATTTTGTGGGATACAGTTGCTTAGGATACAGTGCTTAGCTTTGTCCTGAATGCGTGGTTTTTGATCTCACAATACTTGTTTCTTGATATAAGATTACTTAATTGCTAGCTTTCGGTCATGTTTTTCAATTTTAAAAGAAATTATAAATTTTTTTTCTTTTATTTTCGTTCAAAGCTGAAACATTCTCTGCTTATACTTACGTATCGACCAAATTGTTAAGGTTTTGAACAATTCAAATTTGTTTTCTTGGTTTGATTAAGATTTGGACAAACTCTGCGTATATGAGAATATCGATCTGATTGTTAAAATCTTAATCTTAAATTATTGGTTCATTCATTATCTGGATCATTTGTGCATACGAAAGTTTCAACCTTGATTCTAAGATCTTGAACAATTTCAACTGGTTTTACATTTGTTGTTTTCGAAAGAAATTATATTTTGTTTTTGCATGATTAAACTAGTTACTTACTTGAATTAAATTGTTTCTAGAACATCATTGTTTGGTTAATAATTCACAAAAGGAGGATGTATTCAAGTGAATGAGGAACATAAAGTATGTGATTGTTCTGATTTCATTTGATATCTTTCATTTGATATCTTAACTAAGTAACTAAATTTAAGATGGTTTTATATACTGAAAATCATCTTTGAATTGTGATTTGCTAATTAATACATACATTAACTCAATCAGTTTGTGTAGATGATTGCAATGCAATATGATCTCTTGTTTGGATCTTTCTCACCAAAATTATGTGTTTGTTGTTTATTCATTTTCATGTTTCATTTTAAACTTTCTTACAAAATTAAATTTTTGGTGTGTTTTAATATAAAATTTAAAATCCAAAAAGATTTTGTTTATATCTGATGTTAAATCAATAATTATTGATTGTTTGTTTTCAACTCTGAAACATCAAATTTTGTTTTGTTTGGAAATTTTTGATTGAATATGAAAAGGTTAAAATGTCAAAGGTTTGTGAGAATTGGTGAAATTGGTGGGCCGAACCTATGTTAGGTTTGTTTATAAGTTCGTCCAAAAGGTTTGTTCCCAGGTTCATCCAGAAGGTTTGTTCCCAGGTTCGTGTAGAATGTTCGTTTGATATAGAGGTTCGTGAACTTGAAAATACGCTTGTCAGTCTTATAGGTTCGTTCGTATGTGAAGGTTCGGTACAAGGGACGGGTTCGCTGGACTTAGGACTTAGAAATTTTTAAAAAAAAAAATTAATCTTGAATTGAATGTTGTTTCTGATATATGATTGTTTAATTGCAGATATGTCAAATCTGGCATTTGGTGATAAACACAATCTTTGTGCTTATTTGGATCATGCCACGAAGAATGGCAAAGACTTTAGACCCATGATTGAGTTTCTGAGAAGATCAAGTATTTACTATGCCATCTCCAATTGCTGTCACATTTATCGATCTCATATTCAGAGTTTCTGGGAATCTGCTAGATTGATCACAGTGGATGATGTATTTGTTATTAAAGCCAGTGTGCTTGGACAAGTGATCAGGATCAGTGAAGCTGATGTTCGCAGAGTTTTGAGGTTTGGAGGTGAACCTGAAGGAATAACGTTCATTCCTAAGAGATGTATTAAAGGATGTTTTCCAGAGAATAAAGTATTTTGGAATTTACAGTGAATACTCCATCAAGAAAGGGAAGCTGCCTCTACAATACAAGTTTCTTGCACATGTACTTTTGCATTGTATGAGTATGAGAAGGGGAACATTTGATGAGTTCAGAGATTTGATGAGATCAGCTATGGTTGCCTTGATTCTTAATAAGCCATTCAACTTCTCTGCAATGATTTTCAGATACTTATCTGATAATATCACAATAGCCAAGGACAAGTTCTTGATGTATCCAAGATTTGTGCAAATGCTTATTGATGAGAGATTTCCTGAACAAAGTTTGCCAAGAGCTGGCGATGAATGCTGAAGTTAAAGCACATGACAGATTCTAGCTTGGGTCAAGTAAAGACATACCAGAAGAGTAATGATGTTTTTTTAACAAAAGACTTTATTAGTCACTGTGAAAGAGCCAATTATGTTGCACCACTCAATGATGCATGGAGAAATGATGATTCTAGTTCTGAGAATGTACTAATGGATGATGATCAACCACCACCACCTCCTCCTCCACAAGATACACCATTTCAACAAGCTCATGTGTCTTCAAGTTATCTATCCTGATCAACCAATTGTGTCTTAGTAAACCACTACTACTGCATCACCATCAAATGTTGAGACTGAGGATGTCATTGATGAAATGGAAGAGGAGTCAACTGAATCTAAAATGAAAGATGTGCAAGTTGGTAATAGAATGGTTAGGAGGATGAAAAGGAATCCAATTCAACAACAACAGAGTAGGCAAGAGCAAGGAGAACGAAATGATCCAAACTTTACAGTGGATGAGCCAGAATCATCTCGTCCTAATAAGAAGAAAAGGATACCTAATGTGCCTAGAAGAACGAAAACAAGAACACCAAGGATTATCGTATCTTCTCCAGTGATTACTTCTTCTGCACATGTTTCTGTTTCTACATCATATGTCCCTGTTTCTGTTTCTACATCATTGGTTCCTGTGTATGTTGAATCTACAATGCCAAGTGCTTCTGGTTTTGTTCCTGTATATGTTGCACCATTTATGGCACCTTTTGCTGAAGTAACTACTATCACTACTTCATTTCCAGAGACTTCGACTTCAAGAGTTGATGCAATGTTTGAAGGCTTGGATGATTTGGACTTAAATTTTTATTCGGATTATGATGATTCAGAGTTAAGACGAAGGATATCTATCCTATCTCGAGATTTTGATAAGTACAAGAAGCAAAAAAAGAAAAAGATGATTCTGAGCAACAGTCTTCATCTATTCAAAATGAAATTGACATGATGAAGCTTCATATCACTCAACTACAGAGATGGAGAGATGAGGATTTAAAAGATAAGGAGATAATGAATGAAAGAATTGTGTCATTGGAAAGAATAGCTAGAGAACAGAATGATAAGATAATTATTCTGGAAGAAGAGAACCAGATGTTAAAGAAAAGGATAAATGATATTCAAGATGAAGATTCTACTGCTATTCACACTGATTCATGATTTGATGATAATGTGGAAGTTCATGTGTCTGAAGGAAATACTATTGATCCTGTTGATATCAATATTCATGAAGATGAAGATGATGAAGAGAAAGTAGACTATTGTGACAATCCGACTTTTCGAGTTAACCTCGTTAACCCTTGTAGGCCCAATAAGGCCAATGAAGGCCCAATAAGGCCAATGAAGGTCCAACAAGGCCAAGGAAGGCCCAGGAAGGCCCAGTAAGGCCCAATGAGATCTAGGTAGGCCCAACTACTAATTCAAGGCCCAAGAAAGGCCCAATTGCAAATACAAGGCCTAAGGTAGGCCTAATTGTAGTTTGTAAAGCCCAAGTAGATAAAAGTAGGCCCAATTAGGATTATTAGGCCCAATTAAGTTAATCTAGCCCAAAAAATGTTTCAATTTGCCAAATTAGTGACAATTCGGCAATTTCAAGTTAACTCTGTTAACCGAAAATTATCAGGAAAGCAATGAAATCTCATAAGACCAAACTAGAGGGTTTGGGAGTGTAGAAATTAATCCTAAGACATTCAATTTTATGGAATCAAACTTAGAAGTAGGAAATATAATGAATTTTGACTTGGGAAAGTCAAAACTTCGGCCATATGATAATTAGACTCGAAATTAACATCAAATGATGGTTAATGATCGAATTCAATGTCCATTTAACCTACTTTGATGATAAGTAACCGATTAGAGCAGATGATTAGTCAAGTAACGTTCGAATTTAATGGAATTAAGATCCAAAAGTCGAAACCGTCGACATATAATTGGAACTCCCATAATTCGACAAGGACATTACAAATTGGGGAACTCAGAGCATCAATCGGCATTCTTAGAAACTTCTTCAACAAGCAACTCCAAGTGCAACTCAATCTTCTTTTGAGCCTCTTCAAGTTATCTATCCTGATCAACCAATTGTGTCTTAGTAAACCACTACTACTGCATCACCATCAAATGTTGAGACTGAGGATGTCATTGATGAAATGGAAGAGGAGTCAACTGAATCTAAAATGAAAGATGTGCAAGTTGGTAATAGAATGGTTAGGAGGATGAAAAGGAATCCAATTCAACAACAACAGAGTAGGCAAGAGCAAGGAGAACGAAATGATCCAAACTTTACAGTGGATGAGCCAGAATCATCTCGTCCTAATAAGAAGAAAAGGATACCTAATGTGCCTAGAAGAACGAAAACAAGAACACCAAGGATTATCGTATCTTCTCCAGTGATTACTTCTTCTGCACATGTTTCTGTTTCTACATCATATGTCCCTGTTTCTGTTTCTACATCATTGGTTCCTGTGTATGTTGAATCTACAATGCCAAGTGCTTCTGGTTTTGTTCCTGTATATGTTGCACCATTTATGGCACCTTTTGCTGAAGTAACTACTATCACTACTTCATTTCCAGAGACTTCGACTTCAAGAGTTGATGCAATGTTTGAAGGCTTGGATGATTTGGACTTAAATTTTTATTCGGATTATGATGATTCAGAGTTAAGACGAAGGATATCTATCCTATCTCGAGATTTTGATAAGTACAAGAAGCAAAAAAAGAAAAAGATGATTCTGAGCAACAGTCTTCATCTATTCAAAATGAAATTGACATGATGAAGCTTCATATCACTCAACTACAGAGATGGAGAGATGAGGATTTAAAAGATAAGGAGATAATGAATGAAAGAATTGTGTCATTGGAAAGAATAGCTAGAGAACAGAATGATAAGATAATTATTCTGGAAGAAGAGAACCAGATGTTAAAGAAAAGGATAAATGATATTCAAGATGAAGATTCTACTGCTATTCACACTGATTCATGATTTGATGATAATGTGGAAGTTCATGTGTCTGAAGGAAATACTATTGATCCTGTTGATATCAATATTCATGAAGATGAAGATGATGAAGAGAAAGTAGACTATTGTGACAATCCGACTTTTCGAGTTAACCTCGTTAACCCTTGTAGGCCCAATAAGGCCAATGAAGGCCCAATAAGGCCAATGAAGGTCCAACAAGGCCAAGGAAGGCCCAGGAAGGCCCAGTAAGGCCCAATGAGATCTAGGTAGGCCCAACTACTAATTCAAGGCCCAAGAAAGGCCCAATTGCAAATACAAGGCCTAAGGTAGGCCTAATTGTAGTTTGTAAAGCCCAAGTAGATAAAAGTAGGCCCAATTAGGATTATTAGGCCCAATTAAGTTAATCTAGCCCAAAAAATGTTTCAATTGGCCAAATTAGTGACAATTCGGCAATTTCAAGTTAACTCTGTTAACCGAAAATTATCAGGAAAGCAATGAAATCTCATAAGACCAAACTAGAGGGTTTGGGAGTGTAGAAATTAATCCTAAGACATTCAATTTTATGGAATCAAACTTAGAAGTAGGAAATATAATGAATTTTGACTTGGGAAAGTCAAAACTTCGGCCATATGATAATTAGACTCGAAATTAACATCAAATGATGGTTAATGATCGAATTCAATGTCCATTTAACCTACTTTGATGATAAGTAACCGATTAGAGCAGATGATTAGTCAAGTAACGTTCGAATTTAATGGAATTAAGATCCAAAAGTCGAAACCGTCGACATATAATTGGAACTCCCATAATTCGACAAGGACATTACAAATTGGGGAACTCAGAGCATCAATCGGCATTCTTAGAAACTTCTTCAACAGCCAATTCGATCGTAGAAGCCACGGGGAGAAGGGTTGATTCAAGGGCTTGGCCGAAGAACACACAATAGTCGATTAACATCAATTTGAAGTAAATTCAGGTAATTCTCGACACTTACACCATCTAAAAGAGCCGACTAATGTTAATCCTAAATCAATTTCGGCTAATTACATCGAATTATGGCATTTCGAATTCTAGGGCTCATAGTAGAAACTGTTTTGGGGGTTTTAAACCAAATAAGCTTTAAAATGGAATTAAACTACATCAATAGTTTCAGAAGGGTTCGATGTAACTAAACCAAGTACCAATTTCATTAGGTTACAACGATTTGATGGTTTTCGATTCTAGGGTTCTTAATGGGAAGACGATTTGGGGGTTTCACAGTAAACGAGTTGAAAAATCAAATTGATTGATATGGTTAGTACCAGATAGTTCCGATTAATCTTAAGCATATATTAATTTGGGATGTTAGTATCAGATTTTAAGATTTTAAGTATTAGGGTTCTTGAGTATAAAACGATTGGGGATTTTAATTCAATGGGGATTGTTTGTAAAATTAAATAGCATAGCGAGGTTCGCAGGATCATGGTTGATAAAATCCCTATGGTTTTGGGTTTGAAAGGATTCGAATTAAGGATCAATTGAGAATAGTTGCTTCGGCTATAACATCAAAGGGTATTCGGTTTGAATGTGGGTTTAAAAGAATTAATTCCGGTTAACACATGCGATACCCTAGCGGGCGAGTTGGTAGATCATGTGTGTTGCGTGTGAAGGGTCGCGGGTTCGAACCATGGGGTGGCCGGTTTTTGATAAAAATGTCATTTTTGGTATTTTTGAAATATATTCCACATACGAACTCCGTTTTAATCCGTTCGAGTTGCGTTGGAACCGTAACGGGAATACGAACGTATTAGAATAATAAAATTCATATTTTAATCCGAAAACGAAATCGCGTATAATTACGTTTAATTAAATAAAATCGTATGGGATTTTATTTAAACGATTTCAAAGGCACGCGTATTTACGTACGCACATTTCTAACACTTTAGCATACGTGTGTTGACACGTATGTGATTTCAAGCACAAAACGATTATTCGAATAACACTAGGTTATTGTTTAAACACAGATTCTTCGTAGAGGATTTCTACGCAAGTTCACACGTATTTGATCATTCTGCTATTTCAAAGGTGCGTACACGGCCCCTTTCTTATTTT
The DNA here is from genome assembly GCA_009363875.1 of Mikania micrantha. Taxonomy (NCBI): domain Eukaryota; kingdom Viridiplantae; phylum Streptophyta; class Magnoliopsida; order Asterales; family Asteraceae; genus Mikania; species Mikania micrantha. The sequence goes on from CM018692.1 coordinate 43,534,581, forward strand.
AAACTGTTTTGGGGGAGAAAACATGTGCAACAAACTGTTTTTAGATACATATCACTTGCATGAGTTAGCTGTTTACATTATGTGAAAACATATCAACTTGAAAGTCCTTACACACCTCGAACCGTTTAGTTTGCTGTAATGCAAAGCGTGGTAGTTGGAAATAGATCTATTAGGTTTGACAAACCTCACCTGGTAGATGGGATCTACGCAGGTGTTTGACTGACCAAACACAATTTTACTATTGTTGTGATAGAAAATAGTGGCAAGGCGAAAACATGCTATAGCATGGCAATCCGTCAGCTTCGGTGTCGAACACGTATGTAAATAGTTTATATGACTAGCTATCATGACTGTGCATTTGTGATTATGTTATCTACAACTTGTTATTCAAACTGCTGTTTTGAACACTGTGATTATTGAAAACCTGTGTTATGCACCAACCTTTGTGTTGACTTGATTTGCATGTTTTCTCAGGACGCTAAGGCGCGCGTTAAAGCTGGCATGGACTAGGAGATAGAGTCTCATGCATTATAAACACTTTGAATATTTGAATTTGAACATTTGAGTATTTTGTTTTGTAATGTTTACTTTACAACTGTTTATGGTTTTTAAACGCTTCCGCAATTTTTGTAAACTCTGAATGTTATGTTTTAAAGACCAAAGTATGTTTTGAAATTCATATAGAGGTCTTCGCTATGTCTAATGATCTGAGATCCTGGTTTGTCATGCTTCCAAACGGTGTGATTCCGTTAGTTGAAATTTGGGGGTGTTACAGATTGGTATCAGAGCCATTGGTTATAGCGAACTAGGTTTGCATTTGTAGGCCTAGACTATGACTGTTAGACATTAGACACATCTGCTTATACGTATTGCTTAAAAATTACATATGACATTATGTAATTGACTTGTTTACGTATTCCATGGCATTGCACTTACATATGCTATTATGTAACAGGCATGGCATCATCATCGGTACCTTATATTATCATTGATGATTCCGAGGACGAGGAGCCGATAGTTCCGGCACCACCATCATCACCACCACCACCTATTCCATCACCTCCACCATATGAGCAGGATGACTCCGATCCAGAGGAGGATCCGGAGGAGGATCCAGACGAGGATCCAGACGAGGATCCAGAGGACGACCCATATGAGGACCCGGATGAGGATCCGGAAGAGGAGCCTGAGGAGGGCACTCAGCAGATCCCTGCTGAGGGACCTTCTACACACTCACCACCGGTACTAGATGCTCCTGAGCCTAAGAGGCAAAGGACGGACGCTGAGGAGATCGCCAAATTGCGCGAGGATCTGGAGGTAGCAGAAGATAGGATAGCACAGAGATCTCAGGAGTTATGGGATGCTATTGAGAGGCAGGATAATCTTGCCCATCTGGTTTACGATATGCGGGATGAGATGATCAATTTGATTGGTCGTCTAGAAGAGTCAGAGAACCGAGAGGAGATCTTGGCAGGCAGGGTTGAAGCTTTGGAGGATTTAGTGGCCTCTGAGAATGAGGAACAGGATGAGGATGAGGAGGAGGAACCAGCACCAGTTGCTGAGTCCGATCCTGAATCCACTGTTGAGGACGATTGATTTTCTTTCTTTTCTTCCTTGTTTTGTTTAAACTTATTAGGAACGGGTTGTGTTCCTATATTAGTAGTTTGAAAAGTTGTGTTTTATTTCAAAAGTATTGTACTCAAAGAAAGTTTCTATTTATGGAAGAATTATTATTTATTTTCAACAGTCGTGTTGATTTATATTACATGTTGTGTTTGTTGTTTTACTTACACATGTCACATTAGATTTTGACTTCGTGCTAACACTTCTTGTAAATAGGAAACTAATGGCTGAGGGAAACGTACATATGACTGTTGCTGAGCTCAATGAGCTAATTAACAACAGAGTTGCAGAGGCAATCTCACAGTATGCTTAGACTCACAACACAGGGCCACAGGGTCCAGCTGGGGGATTGATTAACCCACAAGTCTGCACGTTCAAGATGTTCTTGGACTGCAAACCTCACAATTTCAAAGGGTCGGAGGGGGCCATAGGACTTCTCCGATGGATTGAAAAGGCATAGTCTGTGTTCGAAATGTGCAACTGCCCTGAGGAAAGCAAGGTGAAATTTGCTACTGGAACATTAGAGGGTCCAGCACTGACTGGGTGGAACTCCAATGTTCAGACTCTGGGGTTGGGAGAAGCAAATGCGTTGACATGGAATAACTTCAAAACTTTACTGCAAGAGGAGTATTGTCCTCGCAGTGAAATGCAGAAGTTGGAGGAGGAATATTGGCACCTCAAGATGGAGGGGTCAAATATTGAAGAGTACACGACCAGGTCGCATGAACTGGCCAGACTGCTACCACATATGGCTACTCCAGTTAGCAAGTGGATTGAGAGGTACATTGGAGGACTAGTGCCTCAGATTCAGGGGTTGGTGACTTCAGCAAATCCCACCACCATCCAACAAGCTGTTCGTCTAGCGCATCAGCTTACTGATCAGGCAGTGTTGCAGGGGACTCTGCCCAAACGAACATCTGCTACCAAGGTAGGAGATCATAAGAGAAAGCGGGAAGGTAACAACTACAAGGGTAACAGCCAACAATCAAATCAGCAGAACAGGAAGCAGGACTCAAACAAGTCCTATCATAATTCCAACAGTGGTCAGCAATCATCATCATCGGGGGGCTATATTGGTAAGCACCCCAAGTGCAACAGATGTGGTTATCATCATGCGGGTAACCAGTGTGACAGAGCTAAGTGCCAGAGGTGTGGCAAGATTGGGCATACGGCTAAAGATTGTCGCGGAGAACTACAGAACAACAACAACCAGAACAATAACCAGAACAACGCTCAGAAAGGTTGTTTTGAGTGTGGCAAGATGGGGCATTTTAAGAAAGATTGCCCACAACTCAAGAAAGGCGGGGACAATAATGGCAATGGTAATGGAAATGGCAACGGTAATGGCAATGGCACCAACAACAACAACAACAATAACAACAACAACAACGGTGCTAGAGGCAGGGCGTTTGTGATTGGAGGACGTCAAGCGCGGGAGGATCCCAACATTGTCACGGGTACGTTCCTCTTAAATAATCACTATGCCTCTATGCTATTTGACACTGGTGCCGACCGGAGTTTTGTATCTAGTTCACTTGCTAAGTTGCTAAATGTTAGTCCCACTGCCTTAGATAGTCCCTACACTGTGGAATTAGCTGATGGTAAGTTGATTGTAGTAGAAAACATTTTTAAGGGATGTATCCTTGATTTGATGGGTCAAACATTAGAGATTGATCTGATGCCTATTGCCTTAGGCAGTTTTGATGTAGTCATTGGCATGGACTGGTTGTCTAAAAACCAGGCTGAAATTGTATGCCATGAAAAGATTGTTCGCATACCTCTTACGCAGGGAGAGACATTATATGTACAAGGTGAGAAGAGCAGTACGCCACTGCGTCTCATATCTTGTATGAAAGCACACAAATGTCTGCGGAAAGGTCATACGGCAGTTATAGCATTTATAACTGAAAAGCCGGTAGCTGAGAGGAAGCTTGAAGATATACCTGTAGTTTGTGAGTTTCCGGAGGTATTTCCAGAAGACTTACCGGGATTACCGCCTATCAGACAGGTGGAATTTCGAATCGACCTTACACCAGATGCAGCACCGATAGCTAGGGCGCCTTATCGACTTGCACCGTCAGAGATGCAAGAGTTATCCACACAATTGCAAGAGTTGTTGGATAAGGGTTTCATACGACCTAGTTTTTCACCATGGGGAGCTCCAGTATTGTTTGTAAAGAAGAAGGACGGGACTTTTCGTATGTGTATCGATTATCGGGAATTGAATAAGGTTACTATCAAGAACCGGTATCCGTTACCCAGGATTGACGATCTGTTCGATCAGTTGCAAGGTTCGAGTTACTACTCGAAGATTGATCTCAGGTCGGGTTATCATCAACTAAGAGTTCAGGAGGAGGATATTCCGAAGACAGCATTCAGGACACGATATGGCCATTATGAGTTCTTGGTTATGCCATTTGGGTTGACAAACGCACCAGCTGTATTCATGGATCTCATGAATCGTGTTTGTAAACCTTATCTTGATAAGTTTGTCATTGTCTTCATTGATGACATTCTCATCTATTCACAATCTGAGGAGGAACACGCTGAACATCTTCGACTATTATTGGAATTACTGAAACAAGAACAACTGTATGCTAAGTTCTCGAAATGTGATTTCTGGATGCGAGAAGTACAATTCTTGGGGCATATAGTTAATGAAAAGGGTATACATGTTGATCCAGCGAAGATTGAAGCGATTAAGAATTGGGAAGCGCCAAAAACACCTACCGAGGTACGACAATTCCTTGGTTTGGCGGGTTATTACCGACGATTCATTGAGGGTTTCTCAAAGATCGCTCAACCACTTACAGCCCTTACGCACAAGGGAACAAAGTATAACTGGACGGATAAACAGGAAACTGCGTTCCAGTTATTGAAACAGAAGCTTTGCAGCGCACCGATTCTGTCCTTACCGGAAGGGACGGAAGACTTTGCGGTGTATTGTGACGCATCTGGACAGGGTTTGGGATGTGTGTTGATGCAACGTGATAAAGTGATTGCTTATGCTTCCAGACAACTAAGAACGCACGAAAAGAATTACACTACTCATGACTTGGAGTTAGGAGCAGTGGTTTTTGCTTTAAAGATTTGGAGGCATTACTTGTATGGAACTAAGTGTACTATTTACACTGATCATAAGAGTTTGCAACATATCTTTGATCAGAAGGAGCTTAATATGAGGCAACGACGATGGGTTGAGTTGTTGAACGATTATGAGTGTGCGATTAAGTATCACCCGGGAAAGGCTAATGTCGTAGCCGATGCTTTGAGCAGAAAAGATACAACGGGAACAAGACGGGTTCGCGCACTTATGATGACAATACATACTGACTTACCTGATAAGGTACGCAGTGCTCAGATCGAGGCTTTGAAAACGGAAAACTTGGTACAGGAATCTCTACGCGGGATGGAAACACAGTTGGATGTCAAGTCTGATGGAATTCGTTATTTCATAGATCGACTGTGGATACCTTTGTACGGAGGTTTAAGGGAACTCGTGATGGACGAAGCGCACAAGTCCAGATATTCAGTCCATCCGGGATCAGACAAGATGTACCATGACTTGAAGGCACTGTATTGGTGGCCTCACATGAAAGCGGATATTGCTAAGTATGTTAGCAAATGTTTGACTTGTTCGAAAGTCAAAGTTGAATATCAGAAGCCATCTGGTTTACTGCAACAACCAGAGATACCGATGTGGAAATGGGAACAGATTTCGATGGACTTCATTACTAAGTTACCCCGTACACCGAGTGGTTGTGATACGATATGGGTAATTGTCGATCGATTAACGAAATCTGCACACTTCTTAGCAATTAAGGAAACTGATAAGATGGAGAAACTGACTCGTATTTACATCAAGGAAGTGGTAGCACGGCATGGTGTGCCAATCTCTATCATATCAGATCGGGATGCCCGGTTTACTTCCAACTTTTGGAAATCACTTCATAAATCATTGGGGACTCGCTTGGATATGAGTACCGCTTATCATCCACAGACCGATGGTCAAAGTGAACGAACGATTCAAACGCTCGAGGATATGTTACGAGCTTGTGTAATTGATTTTGGTGATAGTTGGGAGAATCATTTACCGTTGGTGGAATTCTCTTACAATAATAATTATCACAGCTTGAAGCTTTGTATGGTCGCAAATGTCGTTCACCAGTTTGTTGGGCTGAAATTGGTGACAGTCAGATAACAGGTCCTGAACTGGTGCACGAAACGACAGAGAAGATAGTTCAAATTCGGAACCGTATGGCAGCGGCTCGGGATCGACAGAAGAGTTATGCAGACAAACGTCGTAAGCCGTTGGAATTTCAAGTAGGAGATCGAGTTCTTCTAAAGGTATCACCTTGGAAAGGTGTGATACGATTCGGCAAGCGCGGGAAGCTTAGTCCACGTTACGTAGGACCTTTTGAGATTTTGAAAAGGATTGGTCCAGTTGCGTACCAACTCAAACTACCGGATGAACTCAGTGGAGTTCATGATGTGTTTCATGTGTCGAACTTAAAGAAATGTCTTTCTGATGAGACATTGATTGTACCGTTAGAAGAAATACAAGTAGATGAACAGTTACGATTCATTGAAGAACCGGCGGAAATCATGGACCGAGAGGTCAAACAACTTAAGCAAAGCAAGATTCCGATAGTCAAAGTCCGATGGAATTCGAGACGTGGTCCTGAATTTACATGGGAACGGGAAGATCAAATGATGAAGAAATATCCTCATCTATTCAAAACAGTTACTACCAACACTGAGAGCGCACGTTAAATTTCGGGACGAAATTTCCTTCAACAAGGGGATGACGTGATGCTTTCACACATCAACACTGTAAATTTCAAACTGTAAGCACAAACATTTTATTTATTCAATTGATTTTGTTACAAACATTTGTGCTACATTACATTCTATATATTTTATGTGCTACATTTCATATATTACATGTTATGGTAGTACATACGTGATTGATCACACACATTTTGCTATGTGCGGGGTTGCATAGTACAAACAGTTTCAGACACTCACTAGGTGTGAGGTTACACTTGATTACACACATTTTGCTATGTGCGGGGTTGCATAGTACAAACAGTTTCAGACACTCACTAGGTGTGAGGTTACACAACATTGTATGATCAAACACAAACAGTCACAGTTAGGTGAACTAACTAGTGTATACACAAACAGTCACATTGAACGATCACATTTGAGTTGTGATGTTGCAAGCATTAGACTTTGTGTGTGAGTACACACAAGCACACAGAATGATCAAATCACACTAACACGTAAGATTTAAACTCGTAAGTAGTTTCCTAACTACTCCTAACACTTACTAATTTTCGGGACGAAAATTCCTTCAACAAGGGGATGATGTGACAATCCGACTTTTCGAGTTAACCTCGTTAACCCTTGTAGGCCCAATAAGGCCAATGAAGGCCCAATAAGGCCAATGAAGGTCCAACAAGGCCAAGGAAGGCCCAGGAAGGCCCAGTAAGGCCCAATGAGATCTAGGTAGGCCCAACTACTAATTCAAGGCCCAAGAAAGGCCCAATTGCAAATACAAGGCCTAAGGTAGGCCTAATTGTAGTTTGTAAAGCCCAAGTAGATAAAAGTAGGCCCAATTAGGATTATTAGGCCCAATTAAGTTAATCTAGCCCAAAAAATGTTTCAATTGGCCAAATTGGTGACAATTCGGCAATTTCAAGTTAACTCTGTTAACCGAAAATTATCAGGAAAGCAATGAAATCTCATAAGACCAAACTAGAGGGTTTGGGAGTGTAGAAATTAATCCTAAGACATTCAATTTTATGGAATCAAACTTAGAAGTAGGAAATATAATGAATTTTGACTTGGGAAAGTCAAAACTTCGGCCATATGATAATTAGACTCGAAATTAACATCAAATGATGGTTAATGATCGAATTCAATGTCCATTTAACCTACTTTGATGATAAGTAACCGATTAGAGCAGATGATTAGTCAAGTAACGTTCGAATTTAATGGAATTAAGATCCAAAAGTCGAAACCGTCGACATATAATTGGAACTCCCATAATTCGACAAGGACATTACAAATTGGGGAACTCAGAGCATCAATCGGCATTCTTAGAAACTTCTTCAACAGCCAATTCGATCGTAGAAGCCACGGGGAGAAGGGTTGATTCAAGGGCTTGGCCGAAGAACACACAATAGTCGATTAACATCAATTTGAAGTAAATTCAGGTAATTCTCGACACTTACACCATCTAAAAGAGCCGACTAATGTTAATCCTAAATCAATTTCGGCTAATTACATCGAATTATGGCATTTCGAATTCTAGGGCTCATAGTAGAAACTGTTTTGGGGGTTTTAAACCAAATAAGCTTTAAAATGGAATTAAACTACATCAATAGTTTCAGAAGGGTTCGATGTAACTAAACCAAGTACCAATTTCATTAGGTTACAACGATTTGATGGTTTTCGATTCTAGGGTTCTTAATGGGAAGACGATTTGGGGGTTTCACAGTAAACGAGTTGAAAAATCAAATTGATTGATATGGTTAGTACCAGATAGTTCCGATTAATCTTAAGCATATATTAATTTGGGATGTTAGTATCAGATTTTAAGATTTTAAGTATTAGGGTTCTTGAGTATAAAACGATTGGGGATTTTAATTCAATGGGGATTGTTTGTAAAATTAAATAGCATAGAGAGGTTCGCAGGATCATGGTTGATAAAATCCCTATGGTTTTGGGTTTGAAAGGATTCGAATTAAGGATCAATTGAGAATAGTTGCTTCGGCTATAACATCAAAGGGTATTCGGTTTGAATGTGGGTTTAAAAGAATTAATTCCGGTTAACACATGCGATACCCTAGCGGGCGAGTTGGTAGATCATGTGTGTTGCGTGTGAAGGGTCGCGGGTTCGAACCATGGGGTGGCCGGTTTTTGATAAAAATGTCATTTTTGGTATTTTTGAAATATATTCCACATACGAACTCCGTTTTAATCCGTTCGAGTTGCGTTGGAACCGTAACGGGAATACGAACGTATTAGAATAATAAAATTCATATTTTAATCCGAAAACGAAATCGCGTATAATTACGTTTAATTAAATAAAATCGTATGGGATTTTATTTAAACGATTTCAAAGGCACGCGTATTTACGTACGCACATTTCTAACACTTTAGCATACGTGTGTTGACACGTATGTGATTTCAAGCACAAAACGATTATTCGAATAACACTAGGTTATTGTTTAAACACAGATTCTTCGTAGAGGATTTCTACGCAAGTTCACACGTATTTGATCATTCTGCTATTATCAAAGGTGCGTACACGGCCCCTTTCTTATTTTAAATGTTTTGGGGGAGAAAACATGTGCAACAAACTGTTTTTAGATACATATCACTTGCATGAGTTAGCTGTTTACATTATGTGAAAACATATCAACTTGAAAGTCCTTACACACCTCGAACCGTTTAGTTTGCTGTAATGCAAAGCGTGGTAGTTGGAAATAGATCTATTAGGTTTGACAAACCTCACCTGGTAGATGGGATCTACGCAGGTGTTTGACTGACCAAACACAATTTTACTATTGTTGTGATAGACAATAGTGGCAAGGCGAAAACATGCTATAGCATGGCAATCCGTCAGCTTCGGTGTCGAACACGTATGTAAATAGTATATGACTAGCTATCATGACTGTGCATTTGTGATTATGTTATCTACAACTTGTTATTCAAACTGCTGTTTTGAACACTGTGATTATTGAAAACCTGTGTTATGCACCAACCTTTGTGTTGACTTGATTTGCATGTTTTCTCAGGACGCTAAGGCGCGCGTTAAAGCTGGCATGGACTAGGAGATAGAGTCTCATGCATTATAAACACTTTGAATATTTGAATTTGAACATTTGAGTATTTTGTTTTGTAATGTTTACTTTACAACTGTTTATGGTTTTTAAACGCTTCCGCAATTTTTGTAAACTCTGAATGTTATGTTTTAAAGACCAAAGTATGTTTTGAAATTCATATAGAGGTCTTCGCTATGTCTAATGATCTGAGATCCTGGTTTGTCATGCTTCCAAACGGTGTGATTCCGTTAGTTGAAATTTGGGGGTGTTACAACTATGAAGATTCTGATTTTGATGAAAATCCAGGTTTTGATGCTTATCATGATGATGATGGTGTAGCTGGTGCTAGTGGCTCAAGTGGTCTAAATTCGGTGAATGGTGCTATAGTTGTTTACAATTCAACAGGAATTTCTTTGGATGCAAATCCAGTTTATGTTGTTGATCCCAGTAAAGCAAAAGACTTTGAAGATGTTGAGATTGAAGACATTACTGAAGAGGAATGTCAAACGATAGTTGATGATAAGACATTACCTGCATTTGCAAAGTTATTCAAACAAATTGAAGAAGAAGAATTACAAAGAAATGTTGATGAATCAAGTAAAGTCAAAGAACTTGAAGAAGGTGAGATTGAGAATGGTTAAACAAAAGAAGATCTTGCTGATTTGTTTGGAGTGAAAGTTGTGCATATGAGAGAAGAAGGAAAATCAATTGAATTTGACAATGGAGGGTCATTTTAAGAAATTTGTATAATTTACAGACTTTGAAAAATATATTTGATATTGAAGCTCATAATAAATGTCAAGCTATGTCAAATGAAAAGTTGAAAATTAAGAGACCAATGGATGTGTGGAGAGAGGATCTAGAAGAAGAGAAGTACATTTTTGATAATTTGATGATTTTTAGACAGTTTATTGAGAAATGTGATGAATCTGCTCCTGGAAAACATCCAAGACAAGCTTCAAGATTTAAAATTGGATCAAAATCTAAAATGCATGGAAGGATTTTAAGCTATGGGTATTATCATAATATTCCTGGTGTGTTGAAGAACAGAGAGTGTTATGTTGTAAAAAGAACTGATGGGTGTCAGTATTTTGGAAAAGCTTATGATTTGATGTCTTTACCATCATTTGAATGCATGAAGCTTTCAAGATTAAAGATGATCAAGCCATTTCATCTGTCTAGGGTAATTCACTAGAGCATGTGTCCACACAACAAACACATCAAGAATTTGCTAAGGAATTCTCAAGTAAGTCCCTTTAGAGTCATTACCATTAGTTGACGCGGGTCAACCAACGGTAACGTAGATGTACCACAGGTCTAACCATCCTCCAGCATCGAGGCTAGTACGTTATACGCATACAACGTGAAACATCAACTCGGATTAGTTCCAAGGGAACTAATCAACAAGGGCATATCAGTTTGGTTTGGTAAATGATCAGATGGGTGATATTATGGACAGACCATGCAAACCATAACATGAATTTTCAAACCAAATAAATGTTCAAGACCTGGTCTTGAACGATTTTTAAACAAGTACACAACAAACAAGGTTTTACTACAAGAAAGGAGCGTAAACTATATTATTTTCAAAACAAACAAAACATGACTTTTTATATCAGGAGACAGATCATACGTTTCTTTCTCAAAGCATTTCTCTCTCCAAAACATCGATCGTGTCATGCCGAAATGAGGTACAGAAGTGACGAGGTCTGATTTCCATTAAGAAATCCTCGTGGATCACCGAAGGGGTGGGGGGCTGGCGGCTGAGCTTTGGCTCTACGTATGCCCTATATATAAGCTACCTTCGATGATTTGGGATGGTGTCAGTAATGAGGTTAAGACTTAAGCACTTGTGTAATTCATTTGTGTTTTCAACACAATTTACACACCAACTTCAAATCCAGTGTAAATGGAAAAGAGTTTTCATCAAACCTTTTACAAAACCTAATATTTTTAAAATTTGCGTGAACCCACCAACCTAATGTTGACAGATTTTACATGTTCTCAAGTGAAGAACAGGTGAAAGTAGGATGATTTTTAGAAAGAGAAATATAGGATCCCATAGAGGAGCCTACAACTCCTGCATGGATTCTCCCAGGCCACATCGGCTACAAGATTCAAGACTTGCACTTTTGCAAGTAACTTTTGTGAGAAATATGGGTCCCAACCCAGATGTCCAAGTTAAGTTATAATAGAATTAAATTATAAAGCAGTTGTAATTTAATTTTATTCATTTAATTGTATTTTAGTACTTCTCATATTATCATGTGCAATGTAACAATCTGATCACTCTGATTACCATCACGCCTCGGGACTATTCCGCCCGACGGGTCTCTGATGCTCGCCGGCCCGGGGTGTGACATCACATCCCTTCAACTAGATATATCCATAAACAAATAATTGAATAGGATGAAAAGGAGAACAATATTTTGGTTGATATAGACGACTTAGGACTATCAAGAGAGGACCTTTTGAAATCTTACTATGATCAAATCAATTTATTTGATCAGCAACAGGAGAAATGATACCAGGCCGAAAGGCAATCATGAATAAAATTCCTCCTTGATGAAGGTAAGTACAAGGTTGAAACGTTCGTGAAATGTGACATCACAAGTCTCAAGAAAGAAGCTGATGCCCTCTCCTCTAGAATCAAAGCATCCGAAAGAAGAAAAAATATGTTGAACAGAGAAAGAGTGTTAAGCAAATTTGACACAAAATCAGTGGAACACAAAGAATGTCATCATGAGATTGAGTGATCTGATCCTCTATGATGAATTATCGAATTTCAAAAAGGAAAAAAAAGAGCACTCTGAATTATTTCAAGAGTTTGTCAAAACATCCTATGCTATTATTCTGGCCTCAACAATAAAGGAAACTAGGGAACTGACCACAAATAATACGATTGATCAACTAATGCAAAGTAGATTAGTGGGAGTGCCTTAGGGTGACCTATTATAGGAACAATAGGTTCATATATTACATTAAGGAGGATTACAAGTGAAATCCTTTATGGATGTCCTGATCAGAACAATAATAAACAGAAAAACCCACACAAAAAGAAAAACAATTTTGAATTTGCCTCAACCAAAGGCAGCTCCTTCTTTTCCTCCTTCTCAACCTAATTTTCCTCCCAAGAAGTCCAAAGTACAAATAAGGCAATTACCAACTCCCCCTCTCAATCAAAACTCCAAATCTCTTATTCCAAATCAGGGATTAAGAAATGGTATTTTGAGGAGAAAACAAACTCCATAGTGATTAAGAGACACAATAAATCTAGGACTTCTTTTACATTTTGTTATTCAATAATGGATTTGGCTGATGAAGACCATAGGAGATTGATGAATCTAAGATTAGAGGATGCTGAATCACATGGCAAGGTCCAAGAGCTCTTGCTAGATTTAAGGGGTGAAATAAAGCAGAAAATGCTGAATAATTAAGTGGTTTTGGCTTCATCAGTCCAGAGGAAGATTGTTAGAGAAATAAGGACTTATGAGCCATAACCACAATCTCCCTGCCTTAACCACTTAACGCTTTTGGGCAGTGTTTGGTGATTTGTTCTACAGGGACTTCGTGAACTACACTTAGAAATCTCTCGGTCATGGCATCTAAGAATCTGACTAACTTTTCCAATCTGCTTAATCTGGACAATGAGATCGGCACCGGAACAAAGCCACCAAGGCTCGTGTCAGGAGATAACTTCCAAGTTTGGAAATTCAGATTCCAATCCTTTATCAAGTACACTGATCCAAAGCTTTGGAGGTCCATTGAAGAGGGTCCCTTTGTGCCCTCATACCAGATTGAAATTAGTGGTCCTCTTGTTGCTAAGGATCCAGAATTGTACACTGACAATGACATCCTTATGATGGAAAAGGATGAAAAGGCATATGCATCAATCACAATGGCTCTATCAACTGAAGTAGCTCATGGATTTAAAGAGCATAAGACCGCAAAGGAACTATGGAATGCCTTGATTGAACGGTTTGAAGGAAATGAAGACATGGGAGAGAGTCGCAAGGATATGCTGAGATAGAGGTTCAACATGTTTAATCACATTAAGGGAGAGTCCCTTGAAGCACAGCTGAACAGATTCACCCATTTGATGACCGAGATGACAAGTTCTGGGATTGTGATGACTAAGGGAGAAGTGAACAAAAAGCTTCTGAACTCACTACCTTACACTTGGAACTCAAACTGCACAACAATCAAAAGAACAAAGGATATGTACAAGACCTCTTTGAGTGAGCTAATCTCAATCATCAACTCCTATGACATGGATGATAAACAGAGAGCACTAAACCATGCCAGCTCAATGGGCATTGCACCCGTGTCTGAAAATTCTGCTCTTTTGTCAGTTATCAATCTTCAAGCTTCAGGGATACAACACTATCAGCCTTCCTCATCTCAGTCAATTCCTTTTGAGACTGCATTCCTATCATCTGGACAAGCTGGATTAGTTTCCAAGATCAATCCAGAAAGTGAAGAAAATCTGCTGCTGTGTAAAGGTTTTATGAATAGCTACAATGCATTCATAGCAGGAGAATTGGCACCTGCCAACCTAACTAAGGACAACCTAGAGCAGATAAATCCAGCTGATGTTGAGGAAATGGATATCTCTTGGCAGATGGAAATGGCTGTTTTTCGGGCAAAGAAGTTCATCAAGCGATATGGAAGGAATAGTTTTGGAAATAACCCGGGAAAGAAACTTGGATTTGACAAGTCAAAGCTGCGGTGCTACAACTATGATCAACCAGGTCACTTTGCTAGAGAATGTAAGGAGCCAAAGGTGGACAAGGAAAGAGAAAAGAAGTCAGAAGAGAAAGCTGTGACTACAGTTGCAGGAGAAAGTGCTAGCACATCTAAAGCACTGGTGACTCAAGAGACTGACTCCTATGATTGGAGTGATCAGGTGCAGGAACTGTAACTAACTCTGAGTCAGGCCTTCATGGCTGAGGTGGATGATAAGCAAAAGGAGGTAACTGAAAATCTTTGCTCTACCTCATGCATAGATAAAGTAATTTAAGTACAGGTCACACAATGAATCATTAATCAAAGAAGTAACTAAACTTAAATACTTTAACTCAGAATTTCTTAAAAATGAGGGAATTTTTAAAAGAAAACTTGAAGCCGAGGGTAGGTATGTGGCAAGGATAAAAGAACTTTTGAGTGACAAAGAGTCCAACTATTGTGATGCTAGAAGAAAAATCGATGAACTCACTTTGGAGTTGGACCAAGTCAAAACTCAACTTTCTAAAACCTCAGTAAAATGTGAAAAATTTGATTATTCAAGCAAAGTTTTGGAAAACATGGTAAGCATACAATACAGGGAAAAGAGGGGTAAGGGTCTTGGTTTTAATGAGTGTGAACCACCGTTTAACCATAATTACTCAAGCATGCCAAGGATCAATACATCAGTTGATGACTTGGAATTGGATTCTGATCGTGCTTGTGATTTTCCCACCAAACCTGTTATACTCACAGTTGACCCTGTTATGACTAATGATTCTGAGGTTTGAGCAGAAAAACCAAGTGTTACAGGTTCAGAGGAGAATGAGGTAGAAAGAAGTGCTAGGAGGAGCACAGATTGTTCAACATCTACAAGTCAATCATCTTTTGTTCCGAAAACTGATTTTGTTGGAAAATTTGATGAAATTAACATTAAGCCTAATGATATGTTAAAAAGTTTTCATAAGACTTTTGCTATAAATCACGTCTCACAATCAACTTCCTCTCCTTTGACAAAGCAGGCAGCACTGGCTCATTCCACAGTTACCAAGGAGGAAGGTTCACAATTAAATCCTAATTGTGAACCTTATGTTCCAACTGGGTCCTTGGAACAAGTTTCTTCAAACTTATCCTCTGGCCAAAGTAACTGTGATGTAAAGCCCTTTGACCGAATTGAATTTCACCAGAAAGTCTGCTGCTTTGCATGTGGGAAACTAGGCCATATTGCTCGACACTGTCTGCACCGACCTACTGAGTTCTTCTATGGGAAGAATCAGAAGGTCACACCGAAGGCTAAACTGGTTAACAAACATGTGAGGACTGTTCCATCCTCCAAGCCTAATGTAACCTCTCAAAAGGGGACTCAGACTCGGACTCCTTCCATTGCCAAAAGGGAAAAGAAATCAAACCAAACTCAATCTGGTTTTCATAAGCAAACTCCAAGAATTTTTAAAACAAAGATAAAACCAGTTGACCATGGCAGTGGAAGCAAGTCAAAATACATTGAAAACAAATCAGACATACCCAAGAACAGATCCAAAACCAGAAACAAAGTCTATGTAATTTCCAAAGTACCTAAGTCGATGATTATGATTTGGGTACCGGTCTCTCATTAATTGATTGTATGTGATGCAGGGACGACCAAGCAAGCTTAAAAATGTTTGGTATGTTGACAATGGTTGCTCCCGGCATATGACTGGGGATTTCTCTCAGTTACACGAGGCCACACCTTTTAATGGCGGATATGTCTCATTTGCTGGAGACAAGGGAGGAAAGATAAGTATGAAGGGCACGGTGACAAATGGAACTCTTAGTTTTGAAGATGTTTATTATGTTGAAGAAATCAATCACAATCTGTTAAGTGTTTCTCAGATATGTGACAAAAGTTTTTCAACTCATTTCACAAACAAGGAGTGTCTTATTCTGAAGCATGGCTTTGTAGTGCCTGAGAAGTGGATTCTGATGAGAACTCCAAGAATAAACAATGCCTACATTATCAACATGAACTCAGATTCATTCACAGAGAACACTTGTTTGTTCTCAAAGGCATTGGAGCATGATTGTCTGTTATGGCATCGGCGACTGGGTCATGTAAACCTTAAGAATTTGAACAGACTCGCTAAGGGAGATCAGGTCATCGGTTTGCCTTCTAAAGATTTCTCCACTATTGAGAAGTGCATCGCTTGTGCCAAGGGGAAGCAACACAAGAGACCCCACAAGCCTAAATTGTTCAATTCAATCTCTTTAGTTCTTCAACTTCTTCATATGGATCTCTTCAAACCAGTCAATGTAATGAGTATCGGGAAGAAGTCATATTGTCTTGTTGTGACGGATGATTATTCAAGATTTACTTGGGTGTTCTTTCTGGCCAAGAAGGATGAAACACCAGAGATCCTGAAGAAGTTTATTACCTTGATCGAAAATCAGAAGAATCTAAAAGTCAAGGTAATTAGGACTGATAATGGCACTGAATTTAGAAATCAGACTCTTATAGACTTCTGCAATGAGAAAGGAATTGCTAGACAGTACAGTGCAGCCAGAACGCCTCAGCAAAATGGAGTTGCTGAAAGGAGGAACAGAACTCTTATTGAAGCTGCACGAACAATGTTGTCTGAATCAGAACTGCCAATTTTCTTCTGGGCCGAAGCCGTTAACACCGCTTGCTATGTTCAAAATCGAGCACTTTTGAACAAGCGCCATCAGAAGACTCCCTATGAGATTCTTTTCAATCAGAAGCCCAAAGTTGGTCACTTTAAGTCGTTTGGATGTCCTTGTACTCTTCTTCATACAGAGCCTAACCACAAGTTTGATGATAAGGCAGATGAGTGTTACTTTGTAGGTTATTCGTCTGAGAAGGCAGCCTACAGAGTTTATAACAAGAAGACTCGGATGATCGTGGAATCATATTATATTGATTGGCAAGAGATGAACTCTACTGATGCCGGTTCTGGTCCAAACTGGCTGTTTGAGTATGATTTCACCTTTAGGCCTTTCAACACTACCTCCGAGAGCGCAGGAGCATCTGTGCAAGCTGATGATTTCTACAAGGATGATGATGTCGACTATAGGGTTGACTATGTTCCTTGTGATCCAAAGCTTCTGATGATGTCGACTATAGGGTTGACTATGTTCCTTGTGATCCAAAGCTTCTGCAGTTGATCCTCCAGGCATGTATACCCGAGCTCCTCCAGATCAGCCCACTCTGATACATGAAGTTCTTCCATCAGAACCAGACACTTCTCAATCTGTTCAGCCACTTCCAGAAACAGATCAAGTGTTGTCCTCCTCTCATCAGACCTTTGATAATCCACTGTTCTCAGATAGCATTCCTGAGGAACACTGTGTGGATCAAGGAGCTACAACAAATGAAGCTGCTCCTACTGATGATCTATCTTCCTCAAATGACAATCAGCTGACACACCTCAGCAATCTACTTGATAACTTAGCTGTGGAAGAAGTGCCAACTCTTAACATCAACAAGGATCATCCTGTGGAAAACATCATTGGACCTCTTTCAGAAGGATTTCTCACCCGGAGCCGGTCAATTCCAGCTCAGAATGTCTTGCCGAAAGCACTCTTTCACGAAGCCAATCAGGTCCAATTAATTCTTGTTTATACTCATGCTTCATTTCGCAGGTTGAGCCCAAGAATGTCAAGATGGCTCTCAAGGAATCTAGCTGGGTTGAGGCGATGCAGGAGGAGCTGATGCAGTTTCAGAAACTTAAAGTATGGAATCTGGTTCCCCTGCCCAAAGGAAAACTGCCTATAGGAACAAGATGGGTTTTCAGAAACAAAAGAGATGACTCAGGAGTCATTATCAGAAATAAGGCACTATTGGTAGTTCAGAGCTTTTATCAACAGGAAGGGATAGATTATGAGGAAGTCTTTGCACCAGTCGCAAGACTTGAAGCCATACGGATCTTCTTGGCCTATGCCTCCTACATGAACTTCACGGTGTATCAGATGGATGTGAAGACTGCTTTTCTGTATGGGAAGGTTAAAGAAGAAATCTATGTGTGCCAACCCCCAAGCTTTGAAGATTCTCAGTTTCCTGACCATGTCTACAAGTTAGACAAAGCTCTCTATGGTCTTCATCAAGCACCGCAAGCTTGGTATGCTACACTTACTGATCACCTGCTTGCAAATGGATATACCCGTGGAGCCATTGATCAGACTTTGTTCGTTCGCAAGGATAAGGATGATTTGATTCTCGTCCAAATCTACGTGGATGACATTATATTTGGCTCCACAAGCTCGGAGTTGTGCAAGGAATTTGAGGGGGTAATGAAGAAGAAGTTTGAAATGAGTGCGATGGGATAAATGACCTTCTTTCTGGGTCTGCAGGTGAAGCAAGATTCAAAGGGTGTGCTGATTCACCAAGGAAAGTATGTCACAGATATTCTGACCAAGTTCAAAATGATGGAATCAAAGCCGGTATCTACTCCCATGGCTGCTCGTCCTGTCTTAACTTCGGATTTGGATGGTGAAGATGTTGATCAACACCTCTATCGCTCGATGATTGGTTCCCTGATGTATCTGACTGCTAGTCGTCCAGACATCATGTTTTCAATTTGTCAGTGTGCCAGATATCAGGCAAATCCGAAGGCATCTCACCTTATAGCTGTCAAGAGAATCTTTCGGTATCTTGTCGGGAAGCCTCGTCTTGGTCTTTGGTACCCAAAGAACTCTGAGTTTCGTTTATTTGCATACTCAGACAGTGACTTTGGTGGATGTAACCTGGACAGGAAGTCAACCACTGGCGGGTGTCAGTTGCTGGGAGATCGCCTTGTCTCATGGCAATGCAAGAAACAAACGACCGTATCCACATCTACTGCGGAAGCCGAATATGTTGCTGCTCTCAAGTTATCTGGATGCAACAACAACTCCTCGATTACGGTTTGAACTTTCTTGACTCTCCTATTTATTGTGACAATGAAGCCGCCCTACAGATCGTCAAGAATCCGGTACAACACTCCAAAACTAAACATATTGACATCCGGATTCATTTCATCCGTGACTGTTTCGAACGGAAACTAATTCATCTTGAAAAGGTCCACACAGACAATAATCTAGCGGACCTTTTCACAAAACCGTTCGACACAGCACGCTTTCATCACTTGCTTGCCTCTCTCAAACTAATAAGCTTTAACTAAAAGCATCTTTTGTAAATACGTTAAAATTTGTGTCTTAGTTTGTTCGCAAATTTAGGGGGAGAAAATTTACAAAAATACAAAAAGATTTTCGGTTATTGAGTTAGTCTAAGATGATCTACGAGTTTAGGGGGAGTTGAGTTTTTGAAAATCTAAGAAAAGGAAATCCTGCCTCTTGTTATTCAAAGAAAATTACAAAAATTTTATCTTTTAAAAGTTTTAAGAAAATACAAAAAGAGTTTATTTGGACAAGCAATGTGAATCGATCAAATTGGGAAGTGAAATAATTTCTAAAGATCAAAATTTCACTATCTTAATGAGATTTCTAAAAGAATAACAACTTTGAATATCTATTATACACTAAGAAGTTGAAACTAGTTTTCCAAATGAAAGAATCAGACTTGATCAAATTAAAATAAATAAGTATATAAATAAAATAAGTGTGAAATTGTGATCATTAGACAACTAGAAATGTGTGACAACTATTTGACCTTTTGTTTAATCTTTGAGTCAAAACAAGATTGTGTTTCAATAAACTTGACATAGTTTTGAAAAACTCGGGTATTTCCTATGTTTTATGCAAACAAAGAGCAGGAAATATCTACTGAAGCATCCTCTGTTTTGCGTAAGCAAAGACCTGGATGTGTGACGTTAAGGCCAATGTGTCTGCAGATCAGTCAATAAAAGATGCCAATGAGCACAAGATGATAGAACCCCTTCTTGTTCTTGATTCTAATCTAATAGATCTGTTCTTTTCTTTTCTTACCTTAAACTCTGTCAAAACATTTTAAGTTCGTTGATACACAATCAAAGTTTGAAACAAAGGATTTAACAAGACTGATAGGTTGCATATTAATCTAGTCTTACAATCTAATTGTTCACAAATTTCCCATAAAATGTTTTTACAAAAACTTGATCATATAACTGATTTTTAAGAAATGGAATAACGAGTAGAAATCATTGGTGGGAATAGCTATTTAAAGGTTGTGCTTCATTAAGAAATTAACTAAGCTAGTAAAATTTTGACAACAGATTTGATCCCACGAATTTGACCCGACTAAACTTTAGACTTGTCCAAAGTTTCTAAGATTATTTTATTTTATTTTATTTTATTTTATTTATCTTATCTTATAAAAAGTTGGATTTTTAATTGAAATAAATAAGTGGGTGTGTACTCGAAATCGAGTACACGAAAAATGCATAATCGAAATTCTGTCTATAAATAGACCCTAGGTATGAATTTTCATCAAGATTTGACCGTGAAATCGAAAGTTATGGACAAAAATGTATTTCGAATACGTGAATTTCGAATACAGAAAGTTTTTGGTCAAATTGACCACGAAACACCTAAAACTGAAAGGCGATTACAAGATATGATGGTTGCCTAGTAATTCCGAGCATGTCAAATGGAACTGGAAGTTCTAAGGAGCCAAAAATGATGAATTTTTAAAGGACTTTTGCGTACTCGAAATTTAACACTTCGAGTACAGATGCACTTCGTGTACATAATGTATTTCGAATACAAACAAATTTCGTGTACAGATGTAGTTCGTGTACACACTGTACTTCGTGTACAGCTTGTACTTCGTGTACATTTGTTCTTCGTGTACAGTTTGTTATTTCGAATACAACTGTTAGTTCGAGAACAGAACACTTCGGACTTAGAAAATTTTCAGTTAATTCATTTTTCTTGAACTTGAACTAACTTGATCTGTTTGTGTTTTTCAAACGGCTGACCTACGCTTTGTATCAGATCACAACATGACTGCGTATCTTGGAGATCCACCCATGAAACATTCTGAGTTCAAGACTCTCGTTCAAGGATTGATCCTGTCACCGGTCAATTATGCCATCATGGAACACCCGACTATTGTGACTGATTTTATTCGGAGTTTTTGGAGCACAGTGGAAGAAAGTATTGATGCAGATGGGAACGTCAGTATAGTTGGAAAGATCCAAGGTCATCCCATCATTATCACTGAGCAGATTATCAGAGAATGTCTACAGTTCGGAGATAAAGAGTCTGACCCAGTTGAGCTTGATCAAGCATTGGTGAACCGAACTGTATTTCAGATGGGACACGAAGGTGCCTACCCTCCAACAGAGAAGAAACTGCTACATCCCTACTGGAGGTACCTGGCGCACGTAGTTACACAGTGTCTCTCAGGACGGAAAGGAGGATACGATGTCCTGAATCAGACTCTTAGCTCCTGTCTGGAGGCTTTAGCACTTGGAATGGAGTTTAACTTCTCGAAGATGATTTTTCTTGACATGCACGCTAACATCAAAGGAAGACGGAAGGAGCGGTTCTTAGCTTTTCCTAGATTTCTACAGATTATCATCAATAAGAGATATCCCTCTCTGACTCCCACTCTTGGCACCTTGGAGATCAAGAGAATGCGAGATGACATTTTTGGATATATGAAGATGAACAAGAGAGGAAAGAAGCAATATACAGGGGAACGTCCATTGATAAAGTTTGGAAGATTTGTGGGAGATGGTGCAGATGAAGATATGCCAGGAACCCCAGTAGCCATAGTTACTGAAGAGCATGATGCTCCTACTGGTACACAGATAGGCACGACTCTCGAGGGACACATCTCCGAGACCTCATCATCTTCAAGTGAAGACTTTATTGCTGAAAAACCTCCTCAAACAAGAGAAGAACGGGAGGAAGCACAGGATGTCGATTACACTCCAACTCCAGAGTCATCACCTAAGAAAAAGAGGCAAAAGACGATGGCCAGGAGAACCAAAGATCCCAGGTTACAGCAGATGTTCTCTGGCTTATCCTTCTCATCATTTGCATCGATTCTACCACCTCCACCTACACAACCACATCCACCTACACAACCACCTTCACTTACACAGTCATCTCCACCTTCAAAACCCAAGCCACCCTCACAACCAAAGCCACCCGCACAACCTAAACCACCCACAAAGTCCAAAATACCTACACAGCCCAAGCCACCCACAAAGCCCAAACCACCTTCAAAACCAAAGCCAACTTCACAACCAGCAAAACCAAACCTAGTCATCAAAATTCCTGCCAGATCCCCAACTCCATCTTTTACTAACCCCATCTCTCACACCGAAACTCCTCCATCTCCACCTCGTGTACAAAGTGACAAGGGTAAATCTCCCTTGCACGCAGAATCACCTTATGAACCTAAAGAAGTGCCTGTAGATCTCATTGGTTTGCAAGACAGAGTCTTCATGCTTGAAAGAGAAACTAAAGAAAAGGATGCCAATATCCGAATCATAAAAGAAGAAATGCTAAAGATAACAAACAAACTGGAGGAGTTTCAGGGGCAGATCAAGGCACACCGAAAGGTCATCAAATTCCTTTCTATAGAAAACTACAACATGAGCAAAGAAATCAAAAGACTGAAAGGAGAAGAAGTCCCAGAGTCTGATAATGAGGATAAGGATGATAATGATAATGATGATAGTGATGATAATGATGATGGTGATGATCAGAATAAGAAGGATTCGACTGAAAAGAAGGATGACAAGGAGGATGATAATGGTGGAGATGATAAAGTAAAGGATCAAGGACCTCCAGACGACAAAGATCAAGGAGGAGCCACTGGAAATCCATCCTCTTCAGGAAAGCCCACCAATCACTATGATGATCTATTTGGAGATATTCCCGATGACATTCTATTCGGTGAAAGTCTTCCAGGAGCTGATATGGAGAATACCGGGCTTGATGACTTCTTCAAGGATCTTCCCGATGATTATCTTTTTGATGGAATCGGTAAAGAAGCCAAAGGAGAAGCTGAGTCTTCCACAGGGGCATCTGTCGAAGAGGAACCGGAAAACATTATCCTTGGCAACGTCTCCTCCGATCCTTATATTGATTATTTGTATGCCCACAAATAGATTGATGCATTGGGACAGGAGGTCACCTATCTCCATGAAGTGATTGTCAGCTGGTTTACAAGAAGAAGGATTGGACACCGTCTCCTCCTGTGGATAAAGCTGCTTGGTTCAAGGAGATAAATGAAGAACATTCAGAGCACACATTTATTTCCGATGATAGAAACCTGTTCGCTGTTCGCAATGACAGGTCCAACGTATGCTGCTGGATGTATGACAAAGTAAGGGACATTTATCTGGTAAAGAGGATGAATGGAAAGGTCGAATTCTATAAGAAGTCGAGAGATTTCTGCACAATGCCAAAGGTTGATATTCGAAGCATCAACAAAGCTATGTTCTTCAATCCTCCAAAGGCTCTCAGGCTGATATGTTTGCCAAGTTTATTAACGACCAATGTGAGAAGGACTTTCCTGTGATGCGCACAGCCAAGGGAAGGCGTTTTGCGTCAACTTGCATTATCGATCCGAAGACGAAGAAGCCTTGGATATACTATAAGTATCCTCCACCTCATGTTGAGATAGCAGTTCCAGTGTCTCCTAGAGTTCCAGACAATTCATTGGCCAACTTCTTATCTTGGAACTATGACGATCTCAATCTTGCAGCAGTCATCATCAAGAACAAAGACAATGTTGATGATGTTGATATCATTCTTGACCATATGGATCTCTTGAAGTACGGAAAGGAAGACATGATGAACTTACATGAGTCTCCAATATGAGTATACTCTGGGAATGATGAGGAAGCTAAGCCATTCACTCGCGTAGTTGCTTATGCTGTCGAGCTGAAACTTTATGCCGGAGCTGGACCACACAATGTCACTCTTCCTATTGGATGACTTCGCCCGTCTAGGGGGAGTTTGTAGAGCCCTGAAAGCATTGAAGACTGACAAAGTCAACCTAGGAAGAGTCAAAGTCCTGATTTTGATTATTTTCGTGTACAGCAGGTTCGAGTACACCATGTGTTCGTGTACTCGAACTATTTTGTATTAGATTTCGAGTACACCTAGGCCTAGTATAAATAGACGTATTTTGTACAGGTTTAGGTTGGAATCCCGAGGCATTTGCTCTCTAGACGTATTGAGGCACTTGTACTCGAATTTTCGGTATTTATACAAAGATTACATTTTTCTACTTGCTTTCTTGATTCTAACTTGGATTCCGCACTTGTTAGAGATCATTGATGATGATTTAGAAGATAAATTTTCGTTCTTGATCCGGTTTGAGACCTACAGTATGCATGTACGTATGTAAGTACGTATGTGTATGTATGTACGTATGTACGTACGTATGTATGTATGTATGTATGTATGTATGTATGTATGTATGTATGTATGTATGTATGTATGTATGTATGTATGTATGTATGTATGTATGTATGTATGTATGTATGTATGTATGTATGTATGTATGTATGTATGTATGTATGTATGTATGTATGTATGTATGTATGTATGTGTTTGTGTGTATGTATGTATGTATGTATGTATATATGTATGTATATGTTGATAGTTACACCAAGTTTTGTTAAAATGTTTTAATTTAAGTATTTGTTACAATTTTGGATCGATTACAAATTCAAAAATTAAAATAAAAAACTCTAAAGGTTACTGATTTACGTGAGAAAAAAATTAAAAAAAAAACTCATAAATATCACATAACGTCAGGAAGACTCACTAGAGAATAAAAAGGTTTGACCCCTCATGATGAAGATTCGCTGGAAAAAAACACATAGATGTGATTTGGAAATGATTTCATCAGTGAAAAGTCACAATGTTGTACGATCAAAGAAGACTTGACGACGAGCTGGATATGGTTGTCAAAATTGGGAAGAACGCGTAGGATCTTGCAAGCGGTTGTTACGAGGTGAAGATCGAGAAAGACGACACATGTTGTGAGGGGAAAAGCAAAACCGCGTCTCTTGAGAGGTGAAGAATTGCGAGTGTTGTGAGGTGAAGAAGACGATTGGGGGATAAGAGCAAAGAAGATGCTACATGAAATAAATAGGGTTATATTTGATTTGGGGAAATTTCAATGCGTAATTAGTCGAATTTAAGTTAACGCTAATTTTACCTATCTTAAAATTTCATCGTTTCTACCGGTTATTCTTGTGGAAATTCTACATAGCATTTTTTCCTACAAATTTGCGATTGAAAATAAATGGTAGTAAAGTCTTTGTCCATTTATGCAAATACGTTTGTTGGATCGGGTTGCTTAATCTAAACAACACTTCACAAGTATTTCTTATACAATCTAACAGATGCGGAATGTTCTGTTAGAATAATCTCACAAGCACTCAAAATGACAAAGTAATAATCCTTGAACACTAATAGGAACACACGAATAATTTCAAGCTCAAGGATATATTTCTCTCAAAGTCAGAAGTTTTTTACAACATATACAATGGGAGGTTATATAGCCGAGGCTACAACCGTATACACTTAGGAATACAAGTTGGGTATACTAGACAAGTACATAAAGTAAAGCTTATTCTAGTATGTTGAGTGTCTTAACAGGCTAAGACACTCAGTCATAATCATTACATTAATAGACATTGACTTTACAAAGGACTATTAAATACAAAAGACATTTAATGTTGTTGATCTTCAAGGCTTCAGATGATCTTTTCCATTTAATGCAGCATGGGAGAGGTAAGGCGCTTTATCTGACTCATTACATGTTGTCTTTGTCTTTACTCAGACCAGCATATCTTGTGTCAGTACCTTTTGTACTATGAGAGTAATCTGCTACAGTCCTTGTTAGAGGATAAACCTCGGAAGTCTTTGTCTTCAGTGCATAAGAGGATTCCTCGGAAGCAGTTGTCTTGTATAACCTTCGGCAGGAACCAGTTACCCTTCGGAAGCAATGCTGCTTCCGAAGAATCACTTCTTCCTTCCGAAGGTTTTTATTCAAAGAGGTTCCTATACTTAGACAAAATAAGAAGTTTGGTGAGCATCAGCCTTTATTAGTCTTTACAGTCTCCCCCTAGGCTGATGCTACCAAAACTTCTAAGGAAGGAACCTTGGCTTCCATGTACCCCTCAGTACCTGTGCCCTTTTTCTTATCAATCTGATGGCTGACCTCCCATCTGCTCCATTGTCAGGATTATTGAGAGGGAGCTTATCTAGATCAAAGATATAGGGTTTTGCCAACACTATCAGATGCACAAGATCCACCAGTTTTATTTCTCCATTGTAGTCGGTGAGGATGAATATCCTTTCTTGTGCATTGAAGCTCCAATTTACTAAGGGGATGTATGAGTGCTCATGCATTAGTCTCCCGATATCCCTCATATCTTCTCGAGATTGTGTAGTTTTAGGAGCTGCTTCTGGTGTGACTTCAGGTACTGAGAGGGATGCATCAGGCTCAGAGTCGAAGGAGACAGTTTTTGTTTTCTTTTTCTTTCTAGCCATGCTCTTTCTTCTTATGAATCTTGGTTTGTCTTGAGCAGTGGCCTGACTCCTCAGAACTCTGGTCTGTTGGGCTTCCACAGTTGATTCTACTGCTGCACCTGTTGTTGCAGTAGGCTGTGACCCAATATCCTCAGCACTTGAGGGTTTTGTTCTCCTCTCATCAGCCTGTGAATGTCTCTCAGGATCAGGGTTTGGTGTTGATTGTTTCCTTTTAGTTTGCTTACCCTTTTTGATCTTGATCACTGAAGAGATTGGCATGTTATCCATTGATAGACTTGATGGAGGAGATATTTGTTCTTCCTTAGGGTTTAGGGGGAACATATTGGGAAACATGGCTTTGGTAGCTTCCCCACACATAACTTCTTCTCCCTCTCTGATTCCTGTACCAGAGAGGGGAAATTCTATTCTTGTTCCTCCCCCTAAACCTAAGCCTCTCATTAGGCTTTCCTTTCTTGCCCTTATCTGTTCAATTGAAGGTAACTCACCTCTGGCAACTTTGGTTTTTATATCTCTGATATGCATATCCATGGTTGAGTTCTTCATTGGGCCTAGCTGCCGAGCATGGAATCCATACTCCAGAAGAAAGGCTTTGCACGTGTCTCTGTAAGCCTTGTTCTTCTGAGTCTTTGTTGTAGCAATCTGGACTTTGGATGCAGCAGCTTCCTGTTCCTGCTGCTGCATTTTGTCCAGCTCGGCAGCCATTCTAGGTACCGACCAGTTAAAGACTTCATCAAAGTCATACCCTCTCTCTTCGAGCAAAGCGGAGAGTCTAGCTCGCTCTTCATCTAGAGAGGTATTTGGCCGGCCCTTAATTTTCTTTGGTCTTCTCTCCTCCAGTTGTGCTTCCTCCTCTGGGGTTTGCTTTCTTTTTCCTTTGTCATCAACTGTTACATTTACCCCAGAGGAGATTTCTCATGTAGCCTCACCAATTGGTTCATTGGCAGATAGCTCCTCTGTGGAGGAGTCATCAATAATGACTGGGCCTTTGGAAACAGCTGCAGCTTCGGAATTAACCTCAGCATTCACTGTCTCCTCCAGTTGACCAATCACCTTGGATGATTCCTTATTAGTTTCCACAAAGGGCTCAGGAGAGGAGGAGAGGTCTTCAGCAGCTTCTGTCCCAGAAGGGGACACAGGTTCCATTGATATTTGTTCTTCTTGTGTTGCTTCTTCCATGGTAACCTGGGCTGCAGTCTCAGAAGGAGACTTAGTCCCAGAAGGGGACTGAGGTTCCAAAGAGACATTTTATGTTTGCTGTTCAGTCTCTTTGACAACCTCCCTTGTATCCTCAGAAGAAGAAGAAGTGGAAGTAGAGGAAGAATCTTGAAAATAAGTACCCAAGAAGTCATCCCATTCAGCAGTCAAAGTGACTATGGATGGATTAACTTCCTGTGCACCCTCCTCTTCTCTTGCTTCTGATCCTGACCCTGCAGTTGGTACATTCTCCCCCTTTTTGGTAGCATCAGGGGAGGTGAAAGTGGAAGTAGCAGGATCAGGATGAAAAGGATGTAGAATAACAGGTGGACGCCTCCTGAGATCCAGAATGGTTGCTTCTTTGGTCTGGATCTCAAGCCGCAGGGTAGCCACCTCAGCTTCTAACTGAGCTACCCTGGCTTGGAGGGAAGTTATTGTAGCCGTCAATTCCTGTGTGGGTGTGTCCTCTTCTACCGGAGTAGAGTCATGGGGCGATGGAGTACTGAGCCGAGCTCCTGCACCTCCACCACCAGATGTGGTTTCTTGGCACCCTGGATTCCCTTCATTGAGAAGAACCTCAAAGAAGTCCTCCCCAACATAGGTTGCCGCAGGTGAGGTCCTAGTGCCTGTACCACTGTCCTGTGGATCTTGATTAAGATCAACAGTAGTGGCAGCCTCACCTGCATTGACTCCTTCATAACTACTGGGGTCAACCTTTGATATAATAGGCTCTGGGTCAGGAAACCTTGCCTGTAACTGTGTCACCACTCTCATTAAAGTTTGGGTTGTGGGAGAGAGTGGTTCCTCCACAGGTAGGGCAGAAGTTCCAAGAGCCGGGGTAATAGTATGGGAGGGGGGCATATCTGGGTGATAAGAACCTGGAGACCTGGGAGACAGTCTCTGATCTAAGGGAGTAGCTTCATGAGAAGCAGACTCAACTATGGGTGTATCCCTTTGAATATTCTCAGTTATGTGTTGTGACATAAGCTGAGGGCTTGCAGGCTGGTTAAGGGCAGCCACAGGCTCCAAAGGAAGAACCTGTGGACAAACAAGGGGTGTGGCTTTCACCTTAGGTAGAACTGTGCCCTGAGCAGTCCTTTTAACCTTTTTCTTTTTGGGTTCAGTAGAAGGAGCCTGAACAACTGTAGAGAGTTGCACAGGGTTTCGTTTGCGTTTGTAAGTGATTTTGATGGGGTGAGGAACAAAAGTGGAAGGTGTGGGTTCAACATCTGTGGGGTTAACAGAGCTGTCACCTTCTGGAGTATGGGACACCATAGAGGGAAGAAGGGGAGTGAAGTTCCCAGAGAACTGGGCACCCTTCTTCTTAAGTTGTACAAAAACCTTGGACGAAACCAAGGGCATTTTATATGTATTCCCAGTTAGAGAGAGGAAAGTGCCCAATTCCTCATTGAAAATCTGTTGCAAAAACCTGGGAAACATACAAAATTTCTTTGGTGACGAAATATTGTCAACCAAATTATTGAAAATAAAAGCAGAAAAATTAAACAGTTTGTTAGAGATCAAACCATGAATAGCCGAAGCTAAGTCAGATGGTATTTGATCCCAACCACCAGTTTTATTGGAAAGACAGTGTAGGAACAAATGTATGAGGTACTTGTAATTATAGGACACTCTACCCTTCAAATAGGTTGTTGAAGGGAGAGGACCTTCGTACCCCATCGACTGAAATGTCGATGCTACCTCATCCTTTGTGAATGAGACCTTTCCACCGGCATCATGTAGTTTGAGATGCCGACAGATGGTCTCCACAGAAATAGCAATAGGATGAGCATCAATGGTGGCAACAAGAGACCGACCATTGGGAGACGAAGAAACAGAACAAGATGCCCAAAACTGTTGGTGATGAGATTCATACACCAAGGGCTGAACGGTTAGTGCAAAGAAATACCTGCTCCTTTGAAGAAAGGAGATTATTGGGGCGAAGTCAGCATCATGTTCCGCTGATAACTCCGCGGGTACGTTGTGAGCAGGTTTGAAAGCAAGAAGAGCCATGGCAGTTTGTGATTTTAGGGCACGATTTGGGAGATCAAAGAAAAGAAGAGTTC
This sequence comes from Mikania micrantha, assembly GCA_009363875.1. Classification (NCBI taxonomy): domain Eukaryota; kingdom Viridiplantae; phylum Streptophyta; class Magnoliopsida; order Asterales; family Asteraceae; genus Mikania; species Mikania micrantha. The sequence continues at coordinate 43,564,462 of CM018692.1, forward strand.
AAAGTGAAACAGTTTGTGAGAATTTGAATGAGCGGGAGACCTTTATATACCTTCGGATTTCAGCATTAAATATAGAAACACATTTAATTTTGAAATCCGGATGTCAGAAAAAGGTCTTCCGATGACAGCTGGTTTCATAATAAATGTAGGAATTTTCATTAAGTTCAGAATAGCTTCCGAAGATGTGGCTTTCGGAAGGAGTGAATTAGACCAAAAAGTTTTCTGAGGAGTTTTACTTCCGAAGAATAAAATTTATACTATCGGAAGCACTGCTTCTGAAGATCAGAAGCAATAATTTAGAAGTATAAATTTAATACATCGGAAGCAAGTGCTTCTGAAATGTTAGATAATTCATCAGGTAGAATGTTCTTCGGAAGACACCTTCTTCTGAAGAGTACCTTGAGAAGCCTATGCTTCCGAAGATAATGTATCGGAAGAGTATTACCTCAGAAGGTAATTTAGCTTCTAAAGTGTGAGATCTTCCGACTAAGGAAGAAATAATGCTTCCGAAGACTTAACCTATCTTCTGCTGAGTAGTTACTCATCGGAAGATAATTTAAGTTTATCTTCCGAAGAATTATATATTCCTTTTCAGTTAATTCATTCAAAGTTAAGCATCCCAATGGATGTTATTAAGTACCTGAATCTTCCTTCATCAAATGCCTTGGTGAAGAGATCTGCCAAATTGTGTTCTGAATCAACTTTGACCAAATGAATCAACTTCTTTTCTGCACAATCTCTGATGAAATGGTATCTGATGTCAATGTGCTTGGTCTTGGAATGCTTGACAGGATTATTGGTGATGGAGATTGCACTGGAATTGTCTATCTGAATAGGAGTATTGAACAGATCTACTCCATAATCCTTCATCTGATTCTGAATCCAGATGACTTGTGCACAGCAGCTAGAAGCAGCTATGTATTCAGCCTCTGCAGTAGAAGTAGAAACACATGACTGTTTCTTGCATTGCCAAGACACAATTCTGGATCCAAGAAATTGGCATCCTCCTGATGTGGATTTCTTGCTGATGTTGCACCCTCCATAATCACTGTCAGTGTAGGCCATGAACTGAAAGTCTTCATTTCTAGGATACCATAATCCTAGACTTGATGCTCCTTTGAGGTATCTAAAGATTCTTTTCACAGCTAGCATGTGTGAGACTTTGGGATTGGCCTGAAATCTTGCACATACACAAGTTGCAAACATGATATCTGGCCTGCTTGCTGTGAGATACATCAAAGAGCCTATCATTGCTCTGTACTGGTGCTGATCAACATCCTCCCCCTCAAGATCAGGGCTAAGAGATGTTGTTTTGGACATAGGAGTTCCCAGAGCTTTGCAATCAGAAAGCTTGAATCTTTCAAGAATGTCCTTGACATATTTCGATTGACTAATGAAAATCCCTGTAGGAGTTTGTTTCACCTGTAATCCAAGAAAGAAGGTGAGTTCTCCCATTGAACTCATCTCAAATTTGGATTTCATTAGAGATTCAAATTCCTTGCAGAGAGATTCATTAGTAGAACCAAAGATAATGTCATCAACATAGATTTGAACTAGCATGATGTGTTGATTAGACTTCTTGAAAAAGAGAGTTTTATCAATTGTTCCTCTCTTGAATTTGTTTGCCAACAGAAAAGAAGATAAAGTTTCATACCATTTTCTGGGAGCTTGGTGCAACCCATAAAGAGCCTTATCAAGCTTACAGACATGATCAGGAAACTTTGGATCTTCAAATCCTGGAGGTTGACACACATATACTTCTTCATCAATTTTTCCATAAAGGAAGGCACTCTTAACATCCATCTGAAACACTTTGAAATCTTTTGCAGCTGCAAATGCCAAAAATATTCTGATGGCTTCAATTCTGGCAACCGGTGCAAAGACCTCATCATAGTCAATGCCTTCCTCTTGAGTGTATCCCTGAACAACCAATCTTGCTTTGTTCTTGATGACAACACCTTTGTCATCCTTCTTGTTTCTGAACACCCATTTGGTTCCAATGGCATACTTTCCCTTAGGCAAAGGACAAGTCTTCCAAACTCCTTGTCTTTGAAACTGAAGAAGCTCCTCTTGCATAGCTTCTACCCAACTGTTATCTTTTAATGCCTCTGCAACCTTCTTAGGTTCTATTTGGGATAGAAAACAGGAGAACAAGCAAACATTTGCTTCATGCATAGATCTTCTAGTTCTTACACCTTCTTCTACATTGCCAATGATGTTCTCAACTGGATGAGTGTTGTGAATTCGAGTTCTTGGAATCACATCCAGTTGAGAAGCTTCATCCATGTTGAGTGACTCAAGGTTAGGCAATACTACCTCAAGCTGGATCTCTGGCAGATCTTTTGAAATCTGAATTTGGACTGTGGACGGTTGGTTTTCTCTGGGAATGATGATCTGCTGAGTATTTGCCTCTGCTGAAGGGCTTCCTACTTCTTCTGGATGTTGTAACTCAGAAGTAGATTCAATTGACGGACCTGCCTGAGATGTAATTACTGTTTCAGATTGTGACATACTATTTTGTACTGAAGTGGATTCTGCCAAGATTTGTCTTGAAGCTATTGGCAGTTCAACACGAAAGTCATCTTCTCTTGAGCCTTTGGAGATGTCTGTGGTAGCTGACTGTGAAACTGGAACATACTCTTTCACCAGATTAAATGCAGATGTAAAACTATCAAGATCAAACAACCAATCAGGGCCTGTTCCAGGTTTATTGAGAGTATGTTCATTGAACTGAACATTTGCAGACTCTTCAATAACTCTGGAAGCTTTGATGTATACTCTATAAGCCTTAGCATTTGAAGAGTACCCAACAAAGTAACCCTCTGCTGATTTCTCAGCAAACTTGGCTAAGTAATCTTTAGTATTTAAGATGGTGCATTGACATCCAAATGGTTTGAGAAATCCAATGAATGGCTTTCTCTTATGCCAAATTTCATAAGGAGTCATACCATGTGACTTAACTACCAATATTCTGTTTTGGACATAACAGGCAGTGTTGACTGCTTCTGCCCAAAAAGTTATTGGGAGTTTGGCATCTGACAGCATGGTCCTTGCAGCCTCAATTAGTGTCCTATTCCTTCTCTCAGCAACATCGTTTTGTTGTGGAGTCCTAGGAGCACTAAATTGTCTTGTGATACCCTTAGATTCACAAAATGAATTTAAAATCTGATTCTTGAATTTTGTTCCCTGATCTGACCTGATTATTTTTACATGATGATCAATTTCATTCTCCACCCTAAGTATAAATGACTTTAGGATCTCAGCAGTTTCATCCTTGGTATTCAAGAAAAATACCCAGGTATACCGAGAGAAATCATCAGTGATTACCAAACAATATGACTTTCTACCAAGACTTTTAACACTTGTGGGACCAAACAAGTCCATGTGCAGTAAATGCAGGACTGTTGTAATTGAATTTATCTCTTTGGCATGATGAGATGACTTATGTTGCTTACCCTTTAAGCATGCAACACATTTATCAATACAAATAAATTCCTTTGTTGGTAAACCAGTTACTAAGTTATTTCTGACAAGTTTATTCATATTTTTGAGGTTTACATGACAAAGTCTTCTGTGCCAAAGAGATGATTCATCAAGTGAAGCTTTTGAGACAAAGCAGCTTATATTACTAAGAGGTGCAGCTGTGCTCATATCTAGCATATACATGTTATTTCTTCTAGGAGCTCTGAGTAGCATTTGATCATTTGGTATCACAAATCCTGGTTTCAGGACAATGCATTCATGCTCAGTAAACAACATGTTGTGCTTTTGATCACACACCTTTGATACACTTAGTAAATTGTAGATAAGTTCTTTTACAAAATGCACATTCTCAAAGCTTACCTTACCATTTGTGATTGTGCCCCTACCTGTTATGTAACCTCCTACTGGATCACTTCCAAAAGCAACAGATCCTCCAAAGAATGATTCATATTTGTGCAAGAGGGTCTTGTTGCCTGTCATGTGCCTGGAGCAGCCACTGTCAACTATCCACAAGTTGCCTTTTAATTCCTGCTGTCCCTGCACATGACCAGAAATGAGTTAGTTTCTGATGGGAACCCAAGCCCATGTGGTCTTGGGTTTGCCATTTGCATCATTGTAAGTAAATTTCTTTGATATCATCCTAGATGGGACAGATGATGTGCTTGCTTCTGATGGGAGTGATGGCTTATCAGTTGATTCCTTCTTCTTCCATACTTGTTTTGCCTTTTGAGTTGTCGGAAGACTTGGTTTCTTTTGATAGTGATCGGAAGCTACTTTTCGTTTTTCTTCCGATGGTCTTCTTCCGAAGAAAAATGATTTCTTTTGCTTGTTGAAAGCATTCCTTTGATGAGCTTCCGAGGTTCCTTTTCTATCGGAAGCTTCCTTTTTCTTTGCTTCCGATGCTTTCTTTTCAAAAGCCCTTTTATTTTGCTTCTTCCTATTATTGGAGGTACTTGCTTCCGACACCCTCTTGACTGAATTTCTTCTCTGTTCTTCCGAAGAAGTAGATGACTGACTCCAACTATTCTTTCTTCCTCTTCCCTGTAATTTTGAGAAAATTCTGCTTCTTGGATTATAGAAGCAATCAGCAGCAAAATGATTCTTTTCACCGCACATCAGACATAGAGTTTGACTGTTGGGAGAGTGTTGCTGCTGATTCCTTTTAACGAAGTCTGAGCTTTGATCCTCAGAGAGTGATGATTTGGATGTTCCAACATACTTGTTAGTCTTAGACTTTGCCTGTTTCCCTGGAGAATTGATCTTTCTCTCCATTGATCTACCTCTTTTTGACTTGTCAGATGGGCAAGTCACATACTCATCTGAGGAGATATTTTCTGGGGTTTTAGCTTTGATAAAAACTGTTGAATGTTTCTTAGTTTTCTTATTTTGTTTCTTAATTTTTAAAGCTTGTTTTTCTTTTACTGATTTAATAGGAATATCATCCTCATCTGAGCATGTTGAGGTACTTGGATTAGAGAGATTATCCGTTTGAACCACCTTGTGTATATCCAATTCCTCATTGTACACAAGGTCAACTAGTGGTTTACACCTAACATCTGCTATGGAAGTATAAGCAGATGGAGGTTCTACTCTGTTATATCCCAAACCAGCCCTATGTTTATTCACTAGTTCAGTTGTGCTGCTCATCCCTAAAAGTTTTTCATATTTTTCACCTTGGCTTAGAAATTTGTCTCTGTAAGACTCAGCCAATACAAGTTCAGTCTTGGCAGTGGTTAGTCTTTCTAAAAGATTTTTAATTTGACACTGTTTGTTAGTATCTACATGTTTTAAACTTGAAATAGTCTTTTCCATTTCTTCAATCTTTTCTTTGTAATTTCTTTCAACCTCAAAGAAATTTGCCTTGACAACTTGTAGAGACTCAAGCTCGTTACAGAGTTGGGAATTTATTTTGTTATAAATAGTTAATGTTTCTAAGCATTCAGGTGAGCACATGTTATCAGTTACCTTGCTTGAGGAAGATGAGTCATTTGCCATCAAGGCACTGTTGGAGATGGAAGGATCCTCAGCTTGAAAGCTCCAATCTGAAAAGTCTTGTTCTGCAATGTTTGCATTGTTTGTTGAGCTTGACGGTCTTTGTTGTGGTTGCCCAGACGGTGTTGGCTGAGTTCCTGTGGTCTTGCATTCCCTGGCGAAGTGGCCTAATTGTTGACAGTTGAAACATTTAAGCTTGGACTTGTCAAGACCAAATCCAGTTTTCATATTGTGTTTTTTAAACTGCCTTCCAGTTCTCTGATAGAACTTCTTTGCTCGATAGGAAATCATGGCCATCTGGTAATTTATGTCCATTTCTTCTAAGTCATCTGCAGGAATACCATCTAAATCTTCTTGACACAATTGGAAGTAGTTGGTTTCTTCAGCCATAAAAGCTCCTTGCCCAGATGTTGGTAGTGAAGTTGGGTTTGAGAGATGATTTGGGTGTGAGTTTGATGGAGTTAAAGTTTCAGGAAGTGTGACATTGGGTATGGATGTAGGATGGTAGATGGGTTAGAAGCTTTGATATGGAGGATTGTTGATGGGAGCATAAAGAGCGGCTGAACCAGATGGTAAATGGGAGACTTTAGATTCTTGAGCATCTAGTTCCATCTGATAGGCACTGAGAATACCAAACAACTCGCCCAGAGTTAGAGTCTTCAGGTTTTCTGTTCTTCTTATAGTAACAGAATATATGTTCCATGCCTTTGGAAGGGATCTCAGAAATTTTCTGAGCACATCTTGATTATCCAGAATCACACCTGCAGTTGTCAATTCATCTACAAGTTGGACATACCTTAGATACTGAGATGACATATTCTCATTGTTTTGTTGACAAAAATTCTCAAATTTTTGTTTCAGCATATCTTTCTTGTTTTCTTTGACATCATCTGAACCTTCATACATCTGCTTTAAGGAGTTCCACAGTTCTTGAGCAGACTTGCATTTCTTGAATGCATGTATGATGGAGTTCAGTATTGACATCTGAATGAGCCAAAGAGCTTTAGAATCAACTTCCATCTTCTTGTAATCTTCGTCTGAGTACATAGATGGATCTTTTGGTACTGCAGCAACTCCAGCACCAGCAGCAGCAACTGTAGGAATGTAGGGACCTTCAAGAACAGACTTCCAAAGTTTGAAGTCTTGGTTCCTGATGAACCCTTCCATTCTGACTTTCCAGGTATCGAAGTCTTCAGGTGTGAACATTGGTGGCTTGTTGAGAGTGCCATTTTCTGTATCATGTTTGTTTAGAGCAGCCATCTTAGATAGACACAGAAAATATGAGTGTTAAAACGATGAGATTTTATAAGAAATAGAATTGGTAACTTGATGATGATTAGTCAGTCAAGTTCAAGAGCCAAAGCTCTGATACCACTTGTTGGATCGGGTTGCTTAATCTAAACAACACTTCACAAGTATTTCTTATACAATCTAACAGATGCGGAATGTTCTGTTAGAATAATCTCACAAGCACTCAAAATGACAAAGTAATAATCCTTGAACACTAATAGGAACACACGAATAATTTCAAGCTCAAGGATATATTTCTCTCAAAGTCAGAAGTTTTTTACAACATATACAATGGGAGGTTATATAGCCGAGGCTACAACCGTATACACTTAGGAATACAAGTTGGGTATACTAGACAAGTACATAAAGTAAAGCTTATTCTAGTATGTTGAGTGTCTTAACAGGCTAAGACACTCAGTCATAATCATTACATTAATAGACATTGACTTTACAAAGGACTATTAAATACAAAAGACATTTAATGTTGTTGATCTTCAAGGCTTCAGATGATCTTTTTCATTTAATGCAGCATGGGAGAGGTAAGGCACTTTATCTGACTCATTACATGTTGTCTTTGTCTTTACTCAGACCAGCATGTCTTGTGTCAGTACCTTTTGTACTATGAGAGTAATCTGCTACAGTCCTTGTTAGAGGATAAACCTCGGAAGTCTTTGTCTTCAGTGCATAAGAGGATTCCTCGAAAGCAGTTGTCTTGTATAACCTTCGGCAGGAACCAGTTACCCTTCGGAAGCAATGCTGCTTCCGAAGAATCACTTCTTCCTTCCGAAGGTTTTTATTCAAAGAGGTTCCTATACTTAGACAAAATAAGAAGTTTGGTGAGCATCAGCCTTTATTAGTCTTTACAACGTTTAATTTGTATTTGAAGAGTCACAAAATTTGCTGTCGTTTATTTTAGTGGCAAATTCAGTATCATAAATATTGATTTTCACTCTTCATGACAATCTCATTCTCTAATTAAAAATTAAAACTTTTTAATATATTAACTATCAAAATGGAGAGAGTTCCATGATGCAACTCACTCTTGTGACTCAAAGCATGGTCCATGCAGTGTAACGAGTTGTTCAATGTATAGTGGCACATTGGCTTATTCACATATGATGTTTTGTGGGCTATATTTAGTTTGCTACAAAGTTCAATCATTAGTGATTAAAATAATGTTTCTAAAAGAGGTAGTAAAATGATTTTGAATATTTATAGTGAAGTATCATGCTAGAAAGAAGGAGATGATTAATTAAGTATTACTTATGTGATTCTGAATTTAATAAATGGAAGAAAAGAAAAAAAAACTAATATATATATATATATACTATATTACTGTATAATAAATAAATGTCATGTCAGCTTTATAAGTCATTAACAAATTGGTTTTCCACATCCTATCATATTAAATATTTGTACAACACTTTTTTTATTTAATGTTTTTTTCTCTCTCTTCTATTGAATAATAATAATAATAATAATTTCAATATGATAAATGATATAATTATATAATAAGTCATAGTTTCTAAAATTTGATAAACTTTTTTTCAAAAATATATGATGTTTATTTATAATAAATAATTTTAATTTATTTATTTAACATGTGTAATACACATGTTTTTAACCTGTTAGCGAATATATATGAAGAGGAAATGAAAACATAAAATGTAATTATTGTTCTAGAGCTCATGGAAAAATGAAATGAATTTGCATATTGCATATTAAGTGAAATAGTAGTTAAATTAGTAAATAATAAGAACCTTATATTTGTAATTGATTACTTTCTCATTAAATCCATCAATTTTGAATGAGAGACGTGAGAGGAAATTTTTAAAAATCTTCATTTCTCTTCGTTCTATTTTATTATGTTAAAAGAAAGTTATAAACACAAATCTTTTCAAATTTATTTTATACTTTTATCATTTCTTTATTTAAAAAAACTCGTGAACATAGCGCTAAAGGCATAATAAAGTTTGAAATCCTTGTGAGTAGGAGTAAAGTGATGTTTTTTGTGGGATAAGTTAAGTTGAACATGCATTTTAAAATAGTTAATTCACTTAATTGAAACCATAAAGCAAACAAGCTAGTAATGCAAGACAGATATTACAAATATACATTATAAACTATGTGAAATGCATAACACATATTATATGAAATATTTGTAAAGGAGTTTATAGATGAAATATCATATGAATTATTAACGAATTAGGACTTACTATGATGTTTAATTATAATGTACTAGTTTAATAATTATAAAGCTCTAACTTGATTGTTATGGGACAATCATTATATCCTTGCAAGAAAATAGTAATCGATCCAAAATAGGTATCCTTGTCAAGTCATACATCATAGTTTTTAACATCAACTACAATAGTTTTAATATCATCAACTACAATAATGTCTATATCGTCCACTATTCCCATGTAATAAAATCGACCCATCAATGTCCATATAATTTTACAAAAATATTTAATGAGCACGTACATAATAAAAGAGATGTCATTTTCTCTTGGTAATCTTAACGTAAAACATGAATTGTTAATCCTGCATGAACCAACAAATTGCTAATCAATTACCATTAATTAAAAAGCGGTTTGTATCTTATAAGGTATTATATCGAAACAAAAAACAATAGTGAACAGTGTTTTTATATCTAATTACTTACATGTGGTACAGCTAAGGTATGCATGTTATCAATACTATATCATTTGGTATGTGATTATCCCTTTCTTATTAAAGTTTACGACTGAGGTAATTAAAGCCTCATATTTGTTTTTGTTATTCTCTATTTTATGGATTAATTTCTATCTTTTTCGTAGGAGGTTTTATCGTTTGTTTATTCTGAGTTCCTTTGGTGGATTTCTCTAAGTTTGTTGCTCATATATGGCTATATATGTACCAAATCCCTAGGTTTTGGCTTCTTAGTATTATCTAACGTTGGTGAGGTGTGGCTATTTCTAAAAGATTTTTCCTCTCTCTAGTAAACTATGATGCACTAGGGTCTTTGATAAAGAGCTAAGCCAATAAGGTTATCTAACCCTTGGGTTTCGTTTTTTGGATTAAATGATGAGACGGCCTCCTATTTACCTATACCCTAGGTTTTGTTTTATCGTCTTGATCATAAACTTCGACACATCAAACTATGTTTTGTTGGCAGTGAGTCGAGTGTCTGGTAGGTTGCCACCAATTTTACCCATATGAAAAACAAACATTTTTTTGGTTTTAAATGACATGTTTTTTTGTCATTTCATAGAAAATTATTTATTTTGATGTCTGTATTTATCGGTTGTGATGATAAAATGACAGTTTGTTGTTATGGTTTGTTAATATTTATCTTAGGCGAGGCAAATAATTTACAATCTGGATTGAGATTTTTGTTCAATTCTTGTAAATGAGCCTACATGGTTTCATATTAGTTATGAATTGTTTAGGCAAGTATATTCGTCCTTGATCATGAGTTTGCGAAATAAAATATTGGATTTTGTGTGTGTTTGGATAATCAATATGAATGACTGATCATATACTAACAGATTGATATAAGGTTGATATGAAAGATTATGTGACAAAGGTTCCTCATGTTAACGCACGATCTGCTGTTGTTGGTTAAAGACAAAAGGAGTTAAAATTTTGATTTAAACCTAATGTCCTTATTTAAGGACTCTAGCCCTCATTACTAATATTATTTAAGAAAATATGTAACATTTTTGGAAAAAAATGATTTAACAGAATATGTTTAGCAAATTTAAGAAACAAAATATAACCCAATAATGTAAATTTCAATGGTACATATAATGCATTTAATTTATAAAGTTTGATTTATTTTAGCTTTAATGATAATTTTTGGTTACCAATATTTTCACAACTTAATAAATAATCTTATTATGATTTATTTAAAAACTAAATTCCAAAAGCATTTTTTTTTTCCTAAAACAACGTTAGTTTAGGGTTTCCTTTTAAAATAGATGAACACTTGATAGACGCGATCAGTACTGCTGGAATTGCTGAGTCAAGAATGTGGGACCCGTTTGAGGAGGGTGGGACCCACCACTGTTTTATAGATTGAATGATATAAAAGAGCACCTCACGTGGACTCTGAACCAAAGGCTTGTGTCCAACCACAATTACAGGACGACTTCTTTTTTGTTTTTTTATTTATAACTTTCATATTTATGTTCATAAAAACTAAAGTTTCAATGAATAAAAAATGCAATCATCCCAAACTCTCTATACCCTCTATACGTCTTCTATAAGTGTATACCAAGTGTATATAAGGTTAATCATTGATTGTTGGAATTTGTTAGTATCAATAATTGGACTCCTATATGCCTCGTATAGATCTATACGCGTCATATAAGTCTTATGCACGACATATACGTGACCAATCATTGTCGAGTCATTGGGTGTCAGAGGGGGTTATACGCCTTGTGTAGGCTATACGAAACGTATAGGTTTAGTGTTGTGTTAAATTAAAGAATTTGGTGTGTAAATAACAAATTCCTTTGTTAATCATCGCTTATAGATAAAGTGGCTTTTTATAAATGTGAGTTTTCTTTTGTATGGTGGCATCAAGTCACCTGTTTTATCAAGTAGTGATTGACGGTTAAAAAAGAGTCTTTATAATCTCACACGAAAAACTATATTCTCACACCTATTTCTATGCGTCTTATATGACCCTATGACACGTATAGCCATGTATAAGCCACGTTGGGAGCCCTACACCACGTACCTCAGTAGGCAAGACTGACATTCTTGGAAATGATTGGATGCCATACGCCATGTAAAGTTCTCTACGTTGCGTATAAGACCTCAATACGTTGTGTATAGAGGACAATGGTATGAAGCACTGTCTAGGGTATGACCGGCTAATAAAGTGGTACGTGACATACAGACCTTTACGCAACATATAAAGGACAATGATATGAGATAAAGTCTGGCCTTTGACAGAATAAAAAAATGGTACTTGGCATAAATATTGTATGCCATGTATAGTGCTTTTATACATGCATTGGCCAATACAAAATGTGAAAATTTTCAAATTATATACTCGTACATCTGATGAAACGAAGTAAGATGTTCAAAATATATATAAAACGAACGAACCCACATTCTTCAACTTACATATACACTCACATTCTTCAACTTGCATTCAACACCCACATTCTTCAACTAACCCAATATGCATAATGTCATTTTAGAATACTAACTTCTTTTATGGAAATGATTAGATTAATCAGGTATATTAATTTTATTGTGTTTTTGTCTTTTATTAACCAAACACTAATCATATTTATGTTTAAGAAGGAATCTATCGTTCAATCTCATTATGACGAGAACATACTACAAGGGCTACCTAATTTAAATGAGGATCACAAAAGTGATGTGGAATATTTAATAAGGCGTTAAATTAGTTTGAGTTTTTTTAATTATAACATTATATAAGTTTAATTTTTTTGTTGTTTCAAGAATTTGTATCTCATGATATGTTGCTTGTGTGGGTAAATAGCGGAGCACTTGACAATCAATAGTTATATTATAGTCACCGCTCGATCAAAATAAGGAGACATAGTAAAAAATGTATGGCTTGTATGTGATCGTAGTAGCGAACACAAGATCATAGCCGCGCGTAGACGCTCTGGCAGCAAGAAAATTGATTGCACATTTAAACTTGTTGGCTTTTACGACGAAAAACGTCTTGTTTGACAGTTGCAGGTCAGAAATGACGAACATAATCATGAGCCTGCTAAACATATGGAGGAGCATCCTATTCCAAGAAGGTTATCTCAGGATGAACATAAGATAGCAGGATAACTGACAAAACAACATATGGATCTGCGCAACATATTGTCAAGCATTAAGAAGCAGAACCCTAATAATGTTTCTGTCATTAGGGGTATATACAACGCCTAGCAGGAAATAAAAATGAAAAGACAGTAGGTACTCCTCGTATCTTGTTCTGGAAAACCTACAACATCCTAAGGGCTGTGTATATTATAAACAATAAGATCTTGCTACAGATCTCGTCGAGGAAGTTATCTTTTGTCATCCAAATTCAAACACACAATGGCGAGCGTTCCCACATGTGATGATGATCAACACAACATACAAAATGAATATGTACAAAATTCCGATTGTACATATTGTTGGTATGACTTTGACACACCATAAGTTTTGTATTGCACATGCGTATGTAACAAAAGAACGAGAAGATAATTACTTGTGGTTGTTGCAAAAGGTGAAAGTAATGTTAGACAAGTATACAGAGCCATGTGTCACAATAACAGACCGAGATCTTGCACTGATGAACGCGTATAAGATAGTATTTCCAGACGCATCTAGGTGCTTATGCATGTGGCACATAAGCGAGAACATGTCAAAACACTGCAAGGCAAGTTTTTCTAACAGTGATTGAAACAAATTCCACCATATGTAGACGACATTGTGTGAATTTTCCTCATAGTACTTTTATCAACACAATTACAACAAACTCTTGCAACAATTAATGAAAGACAAACGACAATGTAAGTTTTTATACATATATTCAATGAACTATACATATACATATACACTAATATTGAGGTTAATGTTTTTTTGGCGTTATGAATTATTTAATGCAAACCTAGTTGAATGGATACCAAGAAATGTTTGTATCTGCTTGTACCAAAAAAACCTGTAAGTTTGATGAACATACAATCAACAGAGTCGAGAATCAACACGTGAAATTCAGGAGATACCTAAAGACACCTAATAGTTTGTTTGCTACACTTGTTGGGTTCGTTGATGAAGTTGTAAATTCACAAGAGGTGAATATAATCACGGTATTGAAACTAGCAAGGTCAAGACTATGAGTCATCACAAAGTACTGCTTGTTTGATTACCTTCAGGGTAAGGTATCATACAATGCTCTTGATTTGCTACTTATTGAGAAAAGAAAGTTACAAGTTTTGCGAACAGGAAATAAGTCCTATAACTTTCAACTTTTCACCAATTGTGGCTTACCGTGTGCTTATCGTTTGTCAAAATACGAAAACACATGTACTAAAAAGTAAACTGTAAATATCTTTCCACTTTATTCTTATAATTGTCCTTTACAAAATTTTAACCATCTATTATGATGCAGATACCGAAATTCCACTTGCCACTGTGGATATATTCTAGACGAAACTTGATATATGTCCATTATTTTTAGACGAAGAACTTGATGTTTAGAACAACTATATGCTGTGAAACAACAAATAATGGCATAACCAACCGAAGTGAAAAAAAAGTATGATGAAGTAAAAATTATTGGCTACGGCTTTCCCTTGGACAGGTGATAAGAAACCGTATGCTGGCTTTCCCTTGGAAAGTGATAAGAAACCGCATGTTGTTCAAACAGACGTGCGTGGACTTCCAAGTTCTAAATTGAAACAACAAAATAAACAAGACTCCATGCAGAGCCCAATCTAGAGACGAAGACTGACAAAATCAATCCGTGACCAGATGAAGACTAGTTTTGCTTATTTTCGTGTACTTATATTTTCGAGTACTCGAACCACTTCGTGTACATAGGTTCGAGTACTCCTAGGAGTAGTATAAATAGACGTATTTTGTACTGCCCTAGGGTTGGATTCCCGAGGCATTGCTCTATAGACGTATTGAGGCATTGTTCTTGTAAAATCACGATTTTTTACAAAGAAAGCATTTTTCCATCTCTTCTGTTGATTCTAACTTGGATTCTGCACTCGTTGGAGTCATTTGGTGTCGATTGGAGTGATAAACCTCAAGTCTTGATCGAGATTTGGACCTACATCCCAACAAAGTGTGTTTGATCAACCCAGGCATAATTCTTACATCATTTCGATGCTGAAAGATCAAAACATCATAATGCGGCATAGTCATTCCACATCTTCAAGAGGGAAAGACAAAGCAAAATATGATCTTGCTGGGTTATCACAAGATTTTGCTTAATTTTCATTAGTCGTTGATAACAAAAACTTCTGTAATGTTAATAGATTAAAATACTTTATCCAAGATTTGTATCAAGACCACATTTCACGCATACAAGAAGTCATGCCCGACGTTAGCTATGGTTTTTGAGCTATTGTTGTGGGTTTAGGTTTTGATGAAAAATTGTGGCTTTACATTCGAAAACAACTATTAGAGGAGATGGAATTAAATACGCAAACGTATAGATCGATTTTTGATAACATCGATCAAGGACTGTATAATTACATAAGCATAAACCGGCAAGAAGTCCAAGCCGTACCGCTCTCATATTGGATGCAAATGTCATACACAGGGATTATGATTGCTCAATGGTTTAGATCAAGAAAAAAAAATAAAAAAATAACTATACGTCACGTACAGGTCTCTACGTATCGTATATGTGTGGAATATAGTTATACTTCACACCTGTACACCACGTAAATGACAAACATTATTAATTTAAATGAAAAAACGTCATTAATTTATTTAAATTTTTTAGTGACAAACGAAATAATAATCATTGACAAATGTTATTAATTTAAAATTTTTAAAAATAATAATGTTTATAAACATTTATCGTTTTAACAAGACAATATTAATGTTTTAAAAAAATATACTTTTTTAAATCATACGTGTCGTATAGATCTGTGTAACACATAGCAGTCATAGAATGTTGTAAAATCAGGAGTTCATTTAATTGTAAAAACTTATACGCCACATACTGAGCCATATGTGATGTATAACACGGAATGTGTCAGACCTTATACATCACGTAGAGTACTGTACGTCATTTGCATGAAAACGAGGTGACTGCCGCTTTTGTAAAGGTCGTTTTGACCTATACATTGCGTACAGGACCAGTTAGGTGTTAAATTAAAATAGCTGGAAGTTAAAATAACCAATACCTAAAAAAATTGAATAAAAACATTTTAAAGTATTGTTTTACGTATTATATTATATATAAAGCAAGACTCATCAATGTACATGTTATCTATATAAGCTAGTTTGGGTTTGATGTTTGGCAGATGAAGAAAAAAATATTTTACTAATATCAACATCCTTAAATCGTTGCCTCAATAGTTTTGAGCAAATAAATAACATAACTAATAAAAAGAAGAAAACAATTTCTTGTGTAATCTGGATTCTGGTTTTATTATTTCTACGGAATGAACTTTTTACGGATACTGAGCAAATTTATTTCGCTATTTTTTATTTTTTATTTTTTCTCTTTAAAAAAGTAGAAACAAAAATGATAACAATATCTGAAAAAGAAATTCCTTTTTTGATACATTTCAATCAATTTTAAAGATACCAGCAAAGATGTCAACAAAGTAATTTCTTTCTCTTTGTTCTCATTTACAATTGCACCCACTACCTATTGTCTAAACTACATCAAGGCCCCTATATTTCAAATGTCACGATTATTAAAACTAAACTTGTTCTCAGCATCTATTTCTAAGAAATACGGTTATCATATCAAGTTGCTTCTCTTTTTTTATATAATTGAAAGATTTTGTTGCAAACATTGGGATTATGCATACATATACAAATTATACTAAAAAATAATTAACAGTGAGTAATGAGGTCAATTTATTCCATTCTCAAGCATCTTAACTAGAGAGGGATGCCCAAAACCGTGGTCATCGTTAAGAGCTCGCGTCAATGCTTGCCCCTTGATGTCGATCCTTGGAGCATCCATTAGAGATGATCTAAGACATAGTCACATGAATCACTAGATTACACATGATTTCCGATCCCGTTTGTAAGTACTCAAACGTGCGTGGTACGATCGCTTCTCCGGTAAGTTATGGATCGATCACGATTCTGACAACAAAATTGACGATCCTTACAACAATGTGAATCATTCTTGATGCTATTCGGTTGGTCAATTATTGAAATTAAATTCACGTACATAAGAAACTTGAAATCACTGGTCTGGAAAATTTGAAGGTCGCCAGAATGTTGTGCCAAGCTACTGTGGAAGAAGGTTGTGGAGGAGCTGCGATGAAGGCTGTGATAAAGGACAAAACCCTAAAATTCGAACCAAGCTGCTGAGTATTGGAAGGTGAAAGCTTAATGGCCTAATACTAAGTGGACATATTTATTTTACAAGGGATTGGAAAATTAAAATAAATTCTTATATTCTATATTTCTTTTTTTAAGTAAAGCTTCTTTTTAATATTTTAATATCTTAAGCATAAACTTGTTGTACACAAAGCTTCTTTAGTGGTACCTGAACTTGAAGTTTGAATTTTTAAGTTACTTGTGAATTTTGATATACAAAAATACCACAAAGTTAATGGGTACATCATACCATACTATATGGTACAACGTATCGGAGCGAACCGAAATGAGCCTACTCTCTTGCGTACCGAATTTTAGTGGCCTAGCGAATTGCTATCTCATACCACGTTCCGTACGGTGATCCTAGTGACTAAGATCTAACCATTAGTTACGTAAAAACGATAACCTAATGGTTCTACATATGTATTATGGACCATGTGCGTTTAGAGATATATGTGCATGATCATATGCAGGAAGATTTCATGTTTACATACAAATATGGTGTACACCCGACTTCATGAAACAAGAGAAATATAAAGCAAGTGGATCGAAGTCGACTACATATATATATATATATATATATATATATTCGTATAGCTTCGCATTTGTTATGGCTTGGCCCTTTTATGGCAGATATTGGGGCACAGACTCCTTTCTTCTATATTTTTCGAGAAAGAGAATTGATATATGACCTATTCGAAGCTGCCACCGGTATGCGAATGATGCACAATTTTTTTCGTATTGGTGGAGTCGCTGCTGATTTACCTTATGGCTGGATAGATAAATGTTTGGATTTTTGCGATTACCTTTTAACAGGAATTGCTGACGCTTTCATGTATACAACTCAATTCATCCGATTACTACAGGGATTGGGTTATATATATATATATATATATATATATATGTGTGGGTGGTGTTTTTGTGTTCAAACATATATCAATCGTTTTCAAGTTAAAGGACTAAAAATGTTCAACAATTAAACACATACTTCAATTTCCCTATTTCCCTATTTCCATTTCTTTTTGTTTTTATTTTTGCTTTTAAAAGCTCACCCATATAATTCCCACTCATTATCTTTGTTGCTTAAAGCTAGCTACCTCATTCCTTATCTTTCCACATGAACCCATCAAATGTAAATCAATATCATCTCCATCAAGAGAGAGACAGACTGTTCAAATGTTATTGAAACAGATCGATCGAAAGAAATCAACACTTACAAAAAAACCCTAGCTAATATATATTCATATGTATGTTTAGAGAGAGAAAATTAATTAAGAAAGGTTGTGTGTAGGTTTTAATGGTGTTCTTTTAGGTTTTAGTGTTTGATTTTGTAGGCGTGTTAGTGTGTGTTATTATCATTTCATGCAATCATGGATGGTGGAGATGATCATTACCACCACCACCGCCCAAACTTCCCAATTCAACTACTTGGAACCAAAGATGACGAAGCTGCCTGCTGCTGCACCGCCACCACCGCCACGGCGACGCACAATAATATGCAAATAACAACCACAGCTACAGCCACCGTCTCCTCCGGTGAGCCATCAAAGAAACAAACTCCCAAAAGAACATCTACAAAAGACCGTCATACAAAAGTCGACGGCCGTGGCCGGCGAATCCGCATGCCCGCGTTATGTGCAGCTAGGGTTTTTCAGCTCACCCGTGAGCTTGGACACAAATCCGACGGTGAAACAATCGAATGGCTGCTACAACAAGCCGAGCCGGCGGTTATCGCGGCCACCGGAACCGGTACAATCCCGGCAAACTTTACTTCTCTTAACATTTCTCTACGAAGCTCCGGTTCAAGCATGTCAGTTCCATCGCAGCTCAGATCAACTTACTTTAACCCTAATTTCAATCTCCCACAAAGGATGAATCTTTTTCCGGGATTAGGGTTATCTTCATCGGAGAATTCTTCTTCAAACCTTTTGAGTTTTGGGTCTACGATGAATCTTAATCAGATGTTACAAACGAAGCAAGAAATGAGGGATAATCCGGTAGAGTTATCTCCGGAGGATAGTCTGGGACGGAAACGCCGGCCACCGGAGCTTGATTTGTCATCTCAACATCAACAGCAGATGGGTAACTACTTGATGCAGTCATCCACCGGAGCTATGCCGGCGAGTCACCCATCGATTCCGGCGAACTTTTGGATGAATGGAGACCCTGTGTGGACCTTTCCGAACGTAAATAACACCGGTGCTGTGTATAGAGGAACGGTTTCCGGTGGCTTACAGTTTATGAACTTTCCGGCAGCCGTCGCACTGCTGCCGGGGCAGGCGGCTGGAATTAGTGGTAACGGTGGTGGCATTGGTGGTGGTAGTTATAGTGAAGGGCAATTAAACGTGTTTGCCGGTTTAAATCATCCATACAGGCCAATGTTTGCCGGATCATCTGAATCTCCGGGGAGTGGGTCTCAGTCTCACCACCGCGCCGGCGCCGGCGGCAGTGATGATCGGCATGACACGAGCAGCCACAACTCATAGGGGATCTCCGCCCCCACGATTGTGTTAGTAAAATATAATGTTTAAACTTAAACACACGTGAGGTTTGATTTTCTTCAAATTTTCTTGAAAATTTTTAAAACGATTTTTATATATTTTGATTTTTATTTCTTATTACATTTGTGTGATTAATATTATGAAGATTTTCCTGGAGAAAATGTGTTCTTAATTAATTATACAATTAAGTTTTTCCCAATTTGGTTTACAGTTTGAGTTTTGCATCATTTATAATTGATTCTTAGTTACTTGTACAATAATTAACCAAAATTTTATGAAATAAAGAATAAAATTTACTTAATGCATGAGCATCATTTTATGACTTTTGCATCTTTTTGTTTCTTCTTCAAAATTAATTGCTATAATGTGTTCATATGCATATTTAAAAGAATGTACATTGTATCTATTTGAAATAATAGCTAGCTTGTTTCAAACCATGGAAACTTTTTTTCTATTATATAATTTATTATTTTTTTTATTATCATATCTTTTGTTACAATTTAAAAACAAGATCCATTAACGAAAATATTATAACAAAAAGTAGTCCAATAGTAAGTATTAATTTAATTCATCAATTCCATCGAACGCCAATTACTTTTTAAAGAATGCTTAATATCATTATTATGATTATTATTATTATTATTTTTATCACCTAGGCCATTGTCAATTTCTTTTGAACAGGTTGTCGTTTTGTGAAGTAGCATTGAGGGGCAAATTTGTACTTTACTACTTGTTGGTGGTTGAGGCCTGAGGTTAACTATAAAGTTGATATGTGATATATATTTTCTTTAACTAACTAAGCTTAGGTGTCACCATGTTAAAACAATTTATAATGATTCATATTAAAAAGACACACGAAGCTTCTTTCTTGTTCTCCAAAAGGCAAGTCTATTGTAGCTAACCAAATACATGTATACATGCATAAACATTGACATAATATATTTTTATTAAAAAGATAATTAATTTAAAAATACGTGATTTGCATTAACATAAAACGAAAAAGATAAATTGAGCGTAAAGGAGATGGAAAAGAGGGCTTAGGGTATTAAACATGGGGTGAAGAGAGGAATAATGGAATATAAATAAGTATTTTAGTTAAAAGTATAGAAAGAACTATGATCTATCTATATATAGATTTTATTACATCTAATTAATGGCACTATATGGTAATGTATACTAGGTGAATCATGAGAATAATCATTTTCTTTGAGTATTATATGTAGATATTGTGTTTACGTTTTTATTATAAAAAATCAAATAATAATAATAATAATAATAATAATAATAATAATAATAATAATAATAATACTCTCGTTATTAGTAGGAAATAATCTATTACTACTGATTACAAGATTATTACTACTGATTACAAGATTAAAATAAAATAATGTAAATTATGAGTTTATATACCAAACTTGCTTTCATCTATCTATTTGTTAGGTGCTCTATGTATCTTGTTTGACTTGAACATGCTTCATATTGAGTCTTCAACCAAGACATTTGACGATATTTTCAATCTGGTGTGTCTTCCACTTATTCTTCACTGCAACATGAATTAGACATGTTGATGATTTTGGTTGAGACACGTATTCAATACGCTTCCCTTAAAACAAATTCCGCACATTTTGTCAAGACGAACGTGTTTGTCTCTCATGGTACAACAACCAAAACAGTATGTGTACTGTCGGGGTTAACATAGCACCTGAAAAAGATATATAAAACAAGAGCTTGGAGACCAAGAAAACTTGAAATCCTTCAAAGTTGTGGTAAATTGCATGTAGTATTTTTTTTTTTTTAACCATCAAGTAGTCAAGAAAACAAGACACCAATTGTCTTGTATTCATACTACAAGATTATAATTTCAATAGTCTTGAATTAATACATATAATCAATATATGTAATTTAAAAGTCTTGATTTAATTAAGTAATATGAAAAGTCTTGATTTTACTTCATATTAAATTTGATAATTAATCGAATAATACAAATTTCCAACAATCCCCCACATGAATAAAATCAACTCGTATGCTTAAGTGTCAAGATACAATTTCAACGGTTGAGTATTGCAGGAGAAATAGGTGTTTCCTTTAAACTTTCCTTTGTGAAGTATACTTGGTCTCCTAGTGGTTAGTAGATTGAACTAAACCCCTTTTTACGTAGACGTTATAACACTTCACACAATACTCTTCCTGGTATCGTTAACCCCTCATTGTCGTGTCTGTTATGGCCATGAAACACTATCCTGGTTCTACGAGAGCTCTGGGAATTATGCCCAACAACACCATTCAAAGTGACCCCACTTCTCTCTAACATAGGTGATTTGTCCATAAATCATTAAAAGCATTTTGGTTATCATGATTTACACATATCATTAACCATATATTATCTTAGCCTCACACAACAATATCACTGATTGTTACAGGAATGGACTAGGATGTATTTAAACACTCTTTTATAGTTTAGGAGGATATATATCAACATATATATATATATATATTAGCTTATACATCCTTTGTACAACTATGCCCCAGAGTGACCACCCTAGATATATGAATTAGTTGCCCTATTGAACCTAGATCTTGGGATCTCAAATCAACAAGGTTAGGTTTCCGTCAAATATCTCTTTACATAGGCTTTAGTCACATTCCTCACTTAATTTCTCGTGTTATTGGATCCAAAACATTATCTTTGACTTCACCAAGTCAACAACGATAATTTGCAATTGAGATAAGTAGTTCTAACGTGTTCTTGACTTACAAGTCATACTACCCTTTTTTAAATTCAACTTGGATCTAGTTATATAACCGTGTCTTTAGAATGATTTGAAACTCATTTCAAGACTAAACACATATTCGCCATGGCTTTGGTAATCTCTATCTAACTAAAATTTGAATTTTACCAATTGACATTTGAGTTCAATCAACTTGATTGACTCCGTATAACCATTGTAACACCAGAGCCGGGACAATATTTCAGAACAGTAGGAAAGTACTGTAGATACTGGTACGGAAAGTGTTCATATAATATTCGGTGTTGATATTATATGAAATCATAGATGTTAACAGTGTACAAACTTAACATTTACAAACAAGACACACAGATACGATAACTGACATGATTAAAGATGCAAAACTATGATGCGAACTTATACGTGCTTATTAGATAGGACTTTATTATGTATAAACGTATGTGAGAACGTATAAATCAAAATAACAACGGGCGTCGTTAAGTGAATATTAAACTGACGGAGTATTCATGTGGGTGACGATTCGCACGAATATATATGTAGGTTTAATGTTCTAAATGATGTCTAATAAATAGAAAACCATATTGGAAAGTAACGTTGTCATCGTCTTCGAACGAGTGACGATTCGTACGAAAACGTGCGAGAACGATGTGATCCGATGAAATAGTTAATTTAAACATTTTTGAAATATTAAAAATAAATGAAAGATATTAGTTAATTTACTAGGAATTACCACCTAAAATAAATTTGAAACATCTATTTTAAAAGGTCGTATCGTTTCGATACGCGAAATCCGAAACCGACGCATTCGCGCGAAATCGAACGAAACCGAACAAACCCGAACACACCCGAACGTTTAAAAATGTTTAAAAGGCAGTAAATGCCACAAAACCATCACAATTACCACTCTCTCTATAAACCCGTCACGTTCTCTCTCTACAATTCTCTCTCAATAAACATCTCATATTTCTCTCAAATCTGCACCGAATTAGGCTAATTTGGTGTCAAAACGACCGTAGGAACGTGTAGATCGTGAAGAAACGAAGAAATCGAGCTTTGAATCGCTGAAAACGAGGTAGAATTGTGGGAGAAATCACTGATTTTCAGTGACCTCCACTATTCACTTTCTTCTTTGAACGACCTGAACTTTTCAGCTCGTTTCTGACCTTCAACCTCTTAGGATTCACTCAAAAACCAACTTGGGAAGTTTAGGAAAATCTTGGATTGAAGTTTGGAACAGGTCTTGTTGAGTTTGGTTCTGGATTGGTTAAGTTCGAAGCAAGAACACCAACGACCTGCTTGTATCGACGCATGAGGAGTTCACCTAATTCATCTGTCGAGATTAACAGGATCGATGGCCTAAGTTCAATGGGATTGCTTCGAGACTACTAGTATCGACGACCTTCAAGGGTCTGCGCAACAACCACCATCGATACTAGTAGTATCTATGGTCAAGGGTGAACCGAACTTGAGGCTATCGAACCTATTAGTATCGGCAGGGAGTTCTCTTGTTCCATCGATATTGCTGGACCTTGTAAGCATCGATATTAGCTATCTACTGTCGATACTATTACATTATCATGAACCAAGTAAAATAAACTTGGAACCAATCTAAACCATTCGAAAACGAGGTTATAGGGCCGATTATAACACATACATGTCGGGTTAAAAGCTACTAGGGTTTTCATGGGATAATCGGTTTTGTTACTCATCAAAACTAAATATTTCAAACCCAAAAATTTTCCTAAACTGATCTAACATCTAACTAAGTGTTTTAGTAAACAATTGGAGCTAAAATTACATGGTTTATTAAATAGAATCATTGGGCTTTGTTAGGTGAAATCATGAACTACATCTAGTATGCTAATAAACCCTAATTATAAAAAAGTTTTACTTAAATATTTTATGATAATAAACTAAGTGTAAGTAACAAAGATGTTCAAGGAACAACTTAATAAAGAGTTATGGTGTGCAAACAAGCTAAATGAAGTGAAAACGAAGACTTACGTAAAGCTAAGGAAATACACTAAGTATGGATGATGTTAGTCTAGTATGATTAACTTCTAAATACTTAGTGATTTCAATACATAGGTAATAAACTTAGATTATCCTCATGGAATGATCTTCGTTAATTACCAACTCAAAAGCAAACACTATAAACTAAACCAACATAAGCTAATAAAGGACTGATGTTTAACTTGAAAGAGTTAACTCAAGTCCTTATACTATTAATGCTAGTTTTCATAAAATAACTTACATTTTGTAATAAAAAGTGATCTTTTATAAAACTTAATTATGATTTATAAGTTTTATCATAATTAGATTATTTATATATTTTAAAATAAGTTAAATGAATTTAAATCTAAAAAGAATGTTTATTAATTTAACAACAGTTGTAAATGATGATTTCTCTAATACAATGATTTAACTTGTAAATTTTATACAAGTAAGATTTAATTAATACAAATTAAAGGTCAGGGGTAATGGAAAATACTTAGTTTAGAAATACTAATAGTTCATTAAAAACACCTAGGACACATAGTTGCACACCGAGACCAAACCCTATCTACGTCAATTATAAATACTTATCATGTACAAATCACAATAAATCAAATCAGGTATTGAAGGTAATCTACAACAAACGAGAGCGTGTATTTCTTGATTGACTTACAAACACTGCAGCACAGGTGAGTTCATCTGTCCCTTTTCAAACTACTTTGTTTTACTGCGGGACTGAGAAACATGTTTAAATATTTTTACGAATGTTTAAACTTTTCTTAAATCTTTCATACTCATTCTAAATGCTAGAATGCTATATTCTTATACTTAAATGCTGTAAAAGCTTATAATTCCTGAATACTTGAAAACAATATTCTTAAAAGCTTTTGAAACTATATACTAAGATTCTTAAACCTATTGAAGCTATATACCATGATTCTTGAAAGCTATTGAAACTATATTCTATGATGCTATTGAAACAATATGCTATGATTCTATAATGCTATTGAAACTATATTCTATAATGCTAATGAAACTATATTCTATAATGCTTTTGAAACTACATGCTATGATTCTTGAAAGCTATTGAAACTATATTCTATGATGCTATTGAAACAATATGCTATGATTCTATAATGCTATTGAAACTATATTCTATAATGCTAATGAAACTATATTCTATAATGCTTTTGAAACTACATGCTATGATTCTTGAAAGCTATTGAAACTATATTCTTGAAACACTTGAATGCTTGAAATGCTAAAACAAACAGAATGGGATTCCGGATACGAAGCTAGTACTTGTGCACAGGATACGTAATGGCTAAACTATGCTAAAACTAACAGAATGGAATTCCGGTTGCAAAGCTAGTACTTGTGCACAAGATACGTAAAAGCTAAATTATGTATGCTATAAACTTGTATGCTAATGCTACCGGACATCGTAAGACAGACTGATTGGCCGCCGTGCATTGACAATTGTCAAGCCCCACTAGTCATCAGTGTTCTTTGTTGTCAGGACCTTGTAGGACAGACTGATTGGCCCTCTCGTACTTACCTTTCAGTGTTCCTCATAGTCCATCCATGTTTTGCAATGGTGGCTAGGATGATTATCTCATATTGGATATCCTCTAACTACGCACCGATGCAGACAGTTACACCCAATTTACTTCTGTGGATTGATACTGAATGTCAAGGCATTTAGTTGTCCTAAGGAGTTAACTCAAAATTGTTTCCGAACTCCATTGATTGTGATGTGGTAGCGGGGGAAACACTTAATTATCACTAATAACAATATGATATGTGGTCCGGTATATGGTGGGATGTCGGTTGGGGCTTGTTGTGACAATTCGGCATTTTCGGATTAACCCCGTTAAATCTAAGTTAACAAAAATCACATGAAATCATATAAAACCAAACTAAAGGGTTTAAAATTGAACAAAACAAGAGTGTGAACACTTAAACTAGTGGGACTAAAGTGATAATTAAATAAAATACTAAATTTTGACTTTAAAAGTCAAAATTCAGAGGGTTCATCGATTGAAACTTGAAATTCACATTAAACCCTTGTTTTTAAACGAATTAAACACTAAATAAACTCACATTGATGATTAATAACAGCTTGCATACGTTATGGAGCCATTAATTCGTCGAATTAAACCAAAATGATAACCAAAAGTCGAAAACCGTAACCTAAACATATCAAATTGGTATAACTCGATCATAATACACCAAATCCGATCTTTAGAACTTAAAATCGGTACCTTTAGAACCCATTTCATACCCTAATTCAAACAGAAGCAAGCTGGATAGAGGAATTTGATCGGGGGTTGGCCGAACTGAAGGAATTATTCGATCTCCATCAATTGGGCATCAAATCAGGTAAAGATCAACTCTTAAAACACCTAAAAGTGCCGACTAAGGAAAACCAATTGTCAATTTCGAGTTCTAATATCAAATCATACGAGTTTGATTATTAGGGTTCTTGACATAAACCGATTTGGGGGTTTTTATGCAAACGAGTTTAGTAATCAAATTAAATTATACCATAAGTTTCGGAATCTCTCATATAACGTAAACCCTATGATAATCGTGTCAAACAACTATGGATTTTACACGTTTGATTTCTAAGGTTTCTGGTTAAAACTATTTGGGGGTTTTGACATAAACGAAAACGAAATTCAAATTAAATACATAGAGAGGTTCGAAATCCCTAGGGTAATGGAAACCCTATAGTTTTACAGCTTAACATTAACGAATTTAATGAATTTGGATGTTAGGGTTCATCGATCAAAAAGGATTGGGGTTTTTGATGTGATTGGACATAAAAATTAAATTAAATCATATGGATAGCTTCAAAATATCTAGTTTAGTAAAAACCCTATGGTTTTTCAGAATAACAATAACGAATGTGAAGGATTTGAATCAAAGGAATAGGTTTAGGGTTCGAATTCGATTTGGGGTTATAAAACCCCATGATTTTGCTGAAATAATGAAATTAAACACACAATAAAACTCATTTGGATCCCTGGAACAAAACCCCTAAGGTTTGAGGATCGAACTCTGATGAATCGTGGGTCAATTGGGACTCATTTGCTTCGGTTATAGTTAACAAAGGGAAGCTAGGCTGTTTGGGCTAAAAAGAATTAAAAACCAAGTTTCCTTTGCGAAATCCTAGCAGATCAGAGTGGTAGTTTGCGTGGGATTGAAGTGGGGAGTCACAGGTTCGAATCTGTGCTCCACCTCTTTTTGGATTAAAACCTAATTTTTAGTATTTCAAACATAATTTCTTCGTTTTAAGTCCGTTTTAACCCGTTCGACTTGCGTTGGAACCAGAATTTAAATTCAAACAAAACGAAATGATAGAATTTATATTTTGACCTGAAATCCTAATCGTGTATAAGAACGCGTGTTTAAACATAATCGTATATAAGTATAGGATTTAAACGAACGAGCTTAAATCCGTGCATGCTTTCGTATGTACGTTTCAAACAACTTGGTATACATGTGTTGACACGTATGTGACCATAAACACAATTTGACATTATAAATAACAGGACGTTATTGTTAAAACACAAATTTCTCGTAGGAGACTGTTTACGCGATTTCACGTGTGTTTGATCATTCTACTGCATTCAAAGGTGCGTACATGGCCCCTTTTCTTATTTTAACTGTTTTGGGGGAGAAAACATGTGCAAACAAACATTTTAGATACATATCACTTGCATGAGTTAGCTATTTACGATAAGTGCGAACATAGCATTACATGTCCTTACATATCGAACCGTTTAGTTTGCCGTAGTGCAAAGCGTGGTAGTTGAAGATAGATCTATTGGGTTTGACAAACCTCACTTGGTAGATTGTAGGTCGACGCAAGTGTTTGACTAGACAATTCAAACATTACTATTGTTTGTGCTAGACAATAGTGGAAAGGCAACCAACATTCTAACAGTCAGCTTCGGTGTCGACCGCTTATGTAAATAGTACAAATGACTAGCTATCATGACTATGCATATGTGATTATGTTATCTGCAAACATTTCGTTTCAAACAGTTGTTTAAAACATTTGTGATTATTCAAACCTGTGTGTGCACCAACCTTTGTGTTGACTTGATTTACATGTTTTCTCAGGACACTAAAGCACAAGTAAGGACAAGGATGGACTAGGATGTGGACTCGCATGCATACATTTTAAATTCTTGTGTTTTGAATTTGACTATTTAAGAATATAAACTTGTAATTTACGTTTTACAAACCGTTACGTTTTATTATTTGTTTTAAAACGCTTCCGCAAACTTTAAAACTTTGATATTACAGTTTAGACCAAAATTATGTTTGAAAATCATATAGAGGTCTTTCGCTGGGTCTAATGACTGAGATCCTGGTTTGTCACACCCTAAACGGTATGATTCCGTTAGTTGAAATTTGGGGGTGTGACAGATTGGTATCAGAGACATTGGTTATAGCGAACTAGGTTTGCATTAGTAGACTTAGACTATAACTGTTAGACATTAGACACATTTTCTTATACAATCATGTTTTTATACATAAGTGTTATGTAACAGATATGGCATCATCGTCTAAGCGTATTCATAATGAGGAGCCACAAGTTGTGGAAATTCAAGCAGCTAAGAAAAGGAAACTGGAGCCAGTGGATGATACTATCCACCATGGTGAGGATATTCACATTAGACCCAGAGGGAGCAGCCATTATTGGCAGTGGTTCCCTGATCTTATCCGTAGTTGGGTACGCGAGGAGAGAGTGCCTCCACTACCAGCTACTTCCTCTACGGGCATTTGGACATTACCGGCTCTAGGGTATCCGCTAGAGCAAGCGTTTGCTGCATTCGTGGCATGTATGGATCGAGAGATCCGTAATATGCGCGAGGCAGCAGGGGCAATCACAGGATTGTCAGAAAGAAACAACTGGATTATGGTGAAATGGAGGAGTCTTAAGGAGGAGCTGACTCGTACAGACGAGTTACATGAGAATCTGGTGGAAGATGTGGAGATGATGCGAAATGCTGTCGTTGAGCTCACCGACCGACTGCAAGATGCTGAATTTCGTGCAACTATGGCCGAGGCACGACAACAGGAGACAGAACTACGTGCGGCTATGGCCGAGGCAAGGGCCGAAGAGGCCATTGCACTATCTAATGCGGCTATAGATGGAACCAACATAGTTGGGGATTTAGCTGAGCAGGCATTGACACTCATCACCGAACATATACAGTATGATCACGGTGCGGGGGGTGGTCCACCAGAGCAGGCTGACTCATCTTCTAGTGTTGCACCACCAAATGGTGGAGTTTAGATATTTGGATGTTATTTATCTTTTCAATTAATAAACCTATATGAGTGGGATGTACTTATAAAAAATAAAATGTCATGTTTAGTTGATTATTGTTATGAGAATTAATATTTTGATGGCAATAATTATGTGTTATGTTTACTTATGCATGAATGGTGATTATGTAGTGGATAAAAATATCATTATGTATATTTGTAAATATGAAGATTATGGCTGGCGAGAACATAAACATGACTGTTGCTGAACTGAACGCGCTTATCAATAGTAGGATTGAAGAGGCTATCGCAAACTACGCTCAAACACACCTGACGGGACCACATGGTCCAACTGGGGGGTTAGTAAACCCACAGGTATGCACGTTCAAGACGTTTTTGGACTGCAAACCGCACAATTTCAAAGGATCGAAGGGGGCCATTGGACTTCTTTGATGGATTGAAAAGGCAGAGTCAGTGTTTGAGATGTGTAACTGTCCGGAGGAAAAAAAAGTTAAATACGCTACGGGTACTTTGGAGGGTCCAGCATTGACCTGGTGGAACTCCAACGTTCAAACATTGGGATTGGGTGACGCCAATGCCCTAACCTGGAATGGGTTCAAGACACTGATGCAGGAGGAATATTGCCCTCGCAATGAGGTGCAAAAGTTGGAGGACGAGTACTGGCATCTTAAAATGGAGGGGTCTAATATCGAGGAGTAAACTACTCGATCACATGAGTTAGCCAGACTCCTACCTCACATGGCTACTCCACCGAGTAAGTGGATTGAGAAGTACATTGGGGGATTAGTTCCTCAGATCCAAGGGTTAGTCACTTCTGCAAATCCCTCAACGATTCAACAAGCTATTTGGTTGGCGCATCAACTGACTGATCAGGCAGTGCTACAAGGAACTTTGCCCAAAAGAACAGTAGCTGCTAAAGTGGGAGACCACAAAAGGAAGTGGGAGAACAGTAATTTCAAAAACTCTACTCAACAGTCGTTTCAGCAGAACCGCAAGCAGGAGTCAAATAAGACTTATCACAATTTGAACAGTGGTCAGCAGTCATCTGGGGGTATATTGGTAAATACCCAAAATGCAAAAAATGTGGATTCCATCATGTCGGGAATCAGTGTGATAAGAACCGGTGTCAACGGTGCGGTAAAGCGGGTCATTCAGCTAAAGACTGCCGTGGGGAGATGCAAATAAATTCCACCAACCAGAACAACACTCAAAAGGGGTTCTATGAGTGTGGCAAGCCGGGGCACTTCAAAAAGGATTGCCCATAACTCAAGAAGGGCGGGGCTAATGATACGAATGCAACGATAACGGCACCAACAACAATAATAACAAAACAATGGTGCTAAGGGCAGGGCATTCGTGATTGGAGGACGTCAAGCATGGGAAGATCCCAACATTGTTACGGGTACGTTCCTCTTGAATAATCACTATGCCTCTATGCTATTTGACACAGGTGCAGACCGGAGTTTTGTATCTAGTACATTTTCTAAGTTGCTAAATATTAGTCCTATTACTCTAGAAGACCCTTACACTGTAGAACTAGCTGATGACAAGTTAATTGTAGTTGAACATATCCTTAAGGGATGTATCCTTGACTTGATGGGTCAAACACTGGAAATTGATCTTATGCCTATCACTTTAGGCATTTTTGATGTAGTCATTGGCATGGACTGGTTGTCAAAACACCAGGCTGAAATAGTATGCCAGGAAAAGATTGCTCGTATACCTCTTCCACATGGAGAGACACTATATGTACAAGGCGAGAAGAGTAGCATGGCACTGCGTCTCATATCTTGTATGAAAGCACACAAATGTCTGCGTAAAGGTCATACAACAGTTATATCACTTATAACTGAAAAGCCGGTAGCTGAGAAGAAGATTGAAGACATCCCAGTGGTTTGTGAATTTCTTGAAGTATTTCCAGAAGACCTACCGGGATTACCACCTATCAGAAAAGTGGAATTCCAAATCGACCTTACATCGGACGCAACACCGATAGCTAGAGCGCCTTATCGACTTGCACCATCTGAAATGCAAGAGTTATCTACACAACTGCAAGAGTTGTTGGATAAGGGTTTTATACGACCTAGTTTTTCACCTTGGGGAGCTCCAGTCTTATTTGTTAAGAAAAAGGACGGGACTTTCCGTATGTGTATCGATTACCGGGAACTTAACAAAGTTACCATTAAAAACCGGTATCCGTTACCTCGAATTGATGATCCGTTTGATCAATTGCAAGGTTCGAGTTACAACTCGAAGATTGATCTCAGATCTGGTTACCATCAACTCAGAGTACAGGAGGAAGATATTCCTTAGACAGCATTCAGAACGCGCTATGGCCATTACGAATTCTTGGTCATGTCATTTGGGTTGACAAACGCTCCAGCAGTATTCATGGACCTCATGAATCGAGTCTGCAAACCTTATCTTGATAAGTTTGTCATTGTTTTCATTGATGACATTCTCATCTATTCTCAGACTGAAGAGGAGCATGCTGAACATCTTCGATTGCTGTTAGAACTACTGAAACAAGAACAATTGTACGCTAAGTTCTCGAAATGTGACTTCTGGATGCGAGAAGTTCAATTCTTGGGTCATATAGTCAATGAAAAGGGCATACATGTTGATCCAGCGAAAATTGAGGCGATTAAGAATTGGGAAGCACCAAAGACCCCTACCGAGGTACGACAATTCCTAGGTTTGGCGAGTTACTACCGACAATTCATAGAGGGTTTTTCAAAAATCGCTCAACCACTTACAACTCTTACTCACAAAGGAACTAAGTATAACTAGATGGATAAACAGGAAGCTGCATTCCAGCTATTGAAACAAAAACTCTGCAGTGCGCCGATTCTGTCCTTACCCGAAGGAACGGAAGACTTCGTGGTGTATTGTGACGTATCTGCACAGGGTTTGGGATGTGTGTTGATGTAACGTGATAAAGTGATTGCTTACGCTTCACGACAACTGCGACCACACGAAAAGAATTACACTGCTCATGACTTGGAGTTAGGAGCAGTGGTATTTGCTTTGAAGATTTGGAGGCACTATTTATATGGAACCAGGTGTACCATTTATACTGATCATAAGAGTCTGCAACATATCTTTGATCAGAAGGAGCTCAATATGAGACAGCGACGATGGGTCGAGTTGTTGAATGACTACGAATGCGTAATCAAGTATCATCCGGGAAAAGCTAATGTGGTAGCTGATGCTTTAAGCAGAAAAGACACAACATCAACAGGACGGGTTCGTGCACTTATGTTAACGATACATACTGACTTACCTGACAAGGTTCGCAGTGCTCAACTTGAAGCCTTAGAAAAGGATAACTTGGAACAGGAATCCTTACGAGGAATGGAAAAACAATTAGATGTCATGACTGATGGAACTCGATGTTTCATGAATCGACTTTGGATACCTTTGCATGGTGGCCTAAGGGAACTCGTGATGGATGAAGCGGACAAATCCAGATATTCAGTCCATCCGGGATCAGACAAAATGTATCATGACTTGATGGCACTGTATTGGTGGCCTCACATGAAAGCCGACATTGCTAAGTACGTTAGCAAATGTTTGACTTGCTCTAAAGTCAAAGTTGAATATCAGAAACCATCTGGTTTACTACAACAACCGGAAATACCTATGTGGAAATGGGAGCAGATCTCAATGGATTTCATTACTAAGTTACCCCGTACATCAAGCGGTTGTGATACGATATGGGTAATTGTTGATCGTTTAACGAAATCTGCACATTTTCTGGCTATTAAGGAAACTGATAAATTGGAGAAATTGACTCGTATTTACATTAAGGAAGTGGTATCGCAACATGGTGTACCAATTTCTATCATATCAGATCGAGATGCTCGAATCACTTCAAACTTTTGGAAATCTCTTCATAAGTCATTGGGAACTCGTTTAGACATGAGTACTGCCTATCATCCACTAACCGACGGTCAGAGTGAACGTACGATTCAGACACTCGAGGATATGTTACGAGCTTGTGTCATTGATTTTGGTGACAGCTAGGAAACCCACTTTCCGTTAGTGGAATTCTCTTACAACAACAGTTATCATATAAGCATTCAAGCGGCACCATTTGAAGCATTATATGGTCGTAAATGCCGTTCACCGGTTTGCTGGGCTGAAATCGGTGACAGTCAAATAACAGGACCTGAACTAGTACATGAAATGACAGAGAAGATAGTTCAAATCCGGAACCGTATGGCAACGGCTCGGGATCAACAAAAGAGTTACGCTGACAAACATCGCAAGCCGTTGGAATTTCAAGTAGGAGACCGAGTTCTTCTAAAAGTATCACCTTGGAAAGGTGTGATACGATTCGGCAAGCGCGGGAAGCTTAACCCACGTTACGTAGGACCTTTTGAGATCCTGAAAAGGACTGGTCTGGTAGCGTATCAACTTAAATTACTGGATGAACTCAGCGGAGTTCATGATGTCTTTCACATTTTGAACTTAAAGAAATGACTTTCTGATGAGACATTGGTTGTACCACTTTTGGAAATACAAGTGGACGAACAGTTACGGTTCATTAAAGAACCAGCTGAAATCATGGACCGAGAGGTCAAACAGCTCAAACACAGTAAAATTCCAATACTCAAGGTTCGTTGGAATTCAAAACGTGGACCTGAATTCACATGGGAAAGGGAAGATCAAATGATGAAGATGTATCCTCATTTGTTCAAAACAATAACTGCAGCCACTGAGAAGGGACGTAAATTTCGGGACGAAATTTCCTTCAACAAGGGGATGACGTGATACTTCACACTGCAACACTTCAGATTTCAAATTATAAGCACAAATTCTTTTATACTATTGGTTTTGTTACAAACATTTGTGCTGAACACAAACATCGTATGATTTCAAACACTTTCATGCATGATTAAGTTACAACCGATATGCAACATTTTATGCGCTACATTTTATGTGTTACATTGCATGGTAGTGCAAACATGATTAGTTGCAAACACTCACAGTTATGTGCTACATTTTATGTGCTACATTGCATGGTAGTGCAAACATGATTAATTGCAAACATTCACTATGTGCAAGATTACATAGTACGGTAGATCAAACACGAACATTCACAGTTAGGTGTACTAACAGGTGTGCACGCAAACAGTTACGAGGAATGATCACACTTAGGCGTGATGTTACAAACATTGAACCTTGTGTGTGAGTACATACAAGTACACAGAATGATCAAATATCGCACGAACACGTATATTTTGAACTCACAAGTAGTGTCCTAACTACTTCTAACATTAAATAATTTTCGGGACGAAAATTCCTTCAACAAGGGGATAATGTGACAATTCGGCATTTCCGGATTAACCCCGTTAAATCCAAGTTAACAAAAATCACGTTAAATCATATAAAACCAAACTAAAGGGTTTAAAATTGAACGAAACAAGAGTGTGAACACTTAAACTAGTAGGACTAAAGTGATAATTAAATAAAATACTAAATTTTGACTTTAAAAGTCAAAATTCGAAGGGTTCATCGATTGAAACTTGAAATTCACATTAAACCCTTGTTAGTAAACGAATTAAACACTAAATAAACTCACATTGATGATTACTAACAGCTTGCATACGTTATGGAGCCATTAATTCGTCGAATTAAACCAAAATGATAACCAAAAGTCGAAAACCGTAACCTAAACATATCAAATTGGTATAACTCGATCATAATGCACCAAACCGGTTTGGGGGTCTTTATGCAAACGAGTTTAGTAATCAAATTAAATTATACCATAAGTTTCGGAATCTCTCATATAACGTAAACCCTATGATAATCGTGTCAAACAACTACGGATTTTACACGTTTGATTTCTAGGGTTTCTGGTTAAAAGCATTTGGGGGTTTTGACATAAACGAAAACGAAATTCAAATTAAATACATAGAGAGGTTCGAAATCCCTAGGGTAATGGAAACCCTATAGTTTTACAGCTTAACATTAACGAATTTAATGAATTTGGATGTTAGGGTTCATCGATCAAAAAGGATTGGGGTTTTTGATGTGATTGGACATAAAAATTAAATTAAATCATATGGATAGCTTCGAAATATCTAGTTTAGTAAAAACCCTATGGTTTTTAAGAATAACAATAACGAATGTGAAGGATTTGAATCAAAGGAATAGGTTTAGGGTTCGAATTCGATTTGGGGTTATAAAACCCCATGATT
Source organism: Mikania micrantha (assembly GCA_009363875.1). Classification (NCBI taxonomy): domain Eukaryota; kingdom Viridiplantae; phylum Streptophyta; class Magnoliopsida; order Asterales; family Asteraceae; genus Mikania; species Mikania micrantha. The sequence continues at coordinate 43,600,012 of CM018692.1, forward strand.
TTGCTGAAATAATGAAATTAAACACACAATAAAACTCATTTGGATCCCTCGAACAAAACCCCTAAGGTTTGAGGATCAAACTCTGATGAATCATGGGTCAATTGGGACTCATTTGCTTCGGTTATAGTTAACAAAGGGAAGCTGGGCTATTTGGGCTTAAAAGAATTAAAAACCAAGTTTCCTTTGCGAAATCCTAGCAGATCAGAGTGGTAGTTTACGTGGGATTGAAGTGGGGAGTCACAGGTTCGAACCTGTGCTCCACCTCGTTTTGGATTAAAACCTAATTTTTAGTATTTCAAACATAATTTCTTCGTTTTAAGTCCGTATTAACCCGTTCGACTTGCGTTGGAACCAGAATTTAAATTCAAACAAAACGAAATGATAAAATTTATATTTTGACCTGAGATTGTAATCGCGTATAAGAACGCGTTTTTAAACATAATCGTATATAAGTATACGATTTAAGCGAACGAGCGTAAATCCGTGCATGCTTTCGTATGTACGTTTCAAACAACTTGGTATACGTGTGTTGACACGTATGTGACCATAAACACAATTTGACATTATAAATAACAGGACGTTATTGTTAAAACACAGATTTCTTGTAGGAGGCTGTTTATGCGATTTCACGTGTGTTTGATCATTCTACTGCATTCAAAGGTGCGTACATGGCCCCTTTTCTTATTTTAACTATTTTGGGGGAGAAAACATGTGCAAACAAACATTTTAGATACATATCACTTGCATGAGTTAGCTATTTACGATAATTGCGAACATAGCATTACAAGTCCTTACATATCGAACCGTTTAGTTTGCCGTAGTGCAAAGCGTGGTAGTTGAAGATTAATCTATTGGGTTTGACAAACCTCACTTCGTAGATTGTAGGTCTACGCAAGTGTTTGACTAGCCAATTCAAACATTACTATTGTTTGTGCTAGACAATAGTGGAAAGGCAACCAACATTCTAAGAGTCAGCTTCGGTGTCGACCGCTTATGTAAATAGTACAAGTGACTAGCTATCATGACTATGCATATGTGATTATGTTATCTGCAAACATTTCGTTTCAAACAGTTGTTTAAAACACTTGTGATTATTCAAACCTGTGTATGCACCAACCTTTGTGTTGACTTGCATGTTTTCTCAGGACACTAAAGCACAAGCAAGGACAAGCATGGACTAGGATGTGGAGTCGTATGCATACATTCTAAATTCATGTGTTTTGAATTTGACTATTTAAGAATTTAAACTTGTAATTTACATTTTACAAACCGTTACGTTTTGTTATTTGTTTTAAAACGCTTTCGCAAACTTTAAAACTTTGATATTACAGTTTAGACCAAAATTATGTTTGAAAATCATATAGAGGTTTTTCGCTGTGTCTAATGACTGAGATCCTGGTTTGTCACGCCCTAAACGATATGATTCCGTTATTTGAAATTTGGGGGTGTGACACTTGTCCCCTACGTATGCCCTATATATAAGCATACTTGACTGGATAGCATAGGTGGTTGTTAGTGAGGTTAAGGTTGTCATTCTGAAGGGTTGTTGTAATGTGTAAAATGCTTAATTACCATTAACAACAATATAATATGTGGTCCGGTCTGTGGTGGGATGTCAGCTGCGGCTTCTTCCCTACGTATGCCATATATATAAGCATACTTGACTAGATAGTATAGGTGGTTGTTAGTGAGGCTAAGCTTGTAATGCTTAGCTTGTTCAAAAGTGTCATTTCTGGATTACTCAAAGCGGTAAACTATAGTGTATGGAATGAGACGCTTAATTATCACTAGTAACAATAAGATATGTGGTCCGGTATGTGGTGGGATGTCAGCTGGGGCTTGTCCCCTACGTATGCCCTATATATAAGCATACTTGACTGGATAGCATAGGTGGTTGATAGTGAGGTTAAGGTTGTCATTCGATCAGGTGTTGCTAAATCTCATTTTCATTTACTAACTCTGATGAACTCACCAACCATGTGTTGACTTTGTTTTCTTACGTGTTTTCTCAGGTGATGTAAAGATTAAGCTAGGGTTCAGGAATTGCATACTAGGATGCCAACTAGAGGACCTAGTATCTTTTGGAAGCACATATTTTGATTGTTTATTATGAATCATTTTGATATCTTGTACAGATGCAGGATAGTGAACTTATGATTCTTTGGTTAGGCTTACTTAGTTAAATTATCAAACATTGATGATTGTAATTTAACTTTGTAATCCTAGTCTTACTATTATTGTGCTTTAGTTATTCTCATATGTTGATACTATGTATACAATCTGATCATTCTGATTATCATACGATATCGCGCCCCGAGAACCTTCCGCCCGATGGGACAATCGATCCAGCCCGCCGACTCGAGGTGTGACAACTAGTACCTGACCGGCCGGTAAGTCCGTACGGTACGTGTACTATAAACAGTAACTATGTGCACATATACGATTGTGAACAGTGTTTGTATTATCAGAAATCTAAATACAAGAAATCGTTGTACGTATTTTCATGTAAACATAAATACAGTAAGTACAATGTACATTTGAAACATTAGTTGTGTGTATTTAAGTGAAAACTTAAGTACAGTTAACACAACAAATCACGAGAAACAACAGTGTTCAAGTGAATAACAGAAACAAATCGGTTGCGATATGATATCCATAGATGACAGGAATCAGATGGCCGACATTTCAATGTGAAAACAATGTGATATCAGGATGTTTAGTTGAGTTCGACAGTGAGAAAACACAATTCAAACATAATTCACAGTGTCGTTTAAGAATAACGAACTGACAGTGTGTTTGCGTGGGTGATGATTCACACAAACATATCTGTGAGTTTAATGTTCTGAAATGATGACTGGAAAGTAGAAAACAAAAGTCGGAAAGCAAAACCATTGTCGTGTTCGTTCGAATGATAATTCGAACGAATACGCGCGATGGTGACGCGATTCGACGAAACGAAAACAAAACACGACACGAAATGAAAATAAATTTAATAAAATTATGTATTTAACATTTTTACAATTTTGAAACTCATCAAAATAAGTAAATAACATTCTTTTATTTATTACAATTAATTTCGCGTAAATTTCCGGATACGCGACGAAATCGCGAACCGAGCAACCGAAATGAACCCGAACACCACCCTTAGTATAAAAGCCCTAAATAAGGCATTTTCCTCATTTAATTCAGCTCCAACCTCTCTTGTCACACCCCCAATTTCAACTAACGGAATCATACCGTTTAGAAGCATGACAAACCAGGATCTCAGATCATTAGACATAGCGAAGACCTCTATATGAATTTCAAAAACATACGTTGGTCTTTAAAACAAACATAATAACCAGAGTTTACAAAAAGTGCGGAAGCGTTTAAAAACCATAAACAGTTGTAAATCAAACATTACAATTCAAAGTACTAAAATATTCAGATTTAAATAATCAAAGTGAAAGAAATGCATAAGACTCTATCTTCCTAGTCCATGCCAGCTGTTACGCGCGCCTTAGCGTCCTGAGAAAACATGCAAATCAAGTCAACACAAAGGTTGGTGCATAACACAGGTTTTAAGTAATCGTAGTGTCCAAAACATCAGTTTGAATAACAAGTTGTAGATAACATAATCACAATTGCACAGTCATGATAGCTAGTCATATAACTATTTACATACGTGTTCGACACCGAAGCTGACTAGTTGCCATGCTATAGCATGTTTTCGCCTTGCCACTATTGTCTATCACAACAATAGTAAATGTGTGTTAGGTAAGTCAAACACCTGCGTAGATCCCATCTACCAGGTGAGGTTTGTCAAACCTAATAGATCTATTTCTAACTACCACGCTTTGCATTTCAGCAAACTAAACGGTTCGAGTTGTGTAAGGACTTTCAAGTTGATATGTTTTCACATAATGTAAACAGATAACTCATGCAAGTATTATGTATCTAAAATCAGTTTGTTGCACATGTTTTCTCCCCCAAAACAGTTTAAAATAAGAAAGGGGCCGTGTACGCACCTTTGGTTTTTAGCAGAATGATCAAGTATGTGTAAACTCGCGTAGAAATCCTCTACGAAGAATCTGTGATTTAAACAATAACCTATTGTTATTCGAATAATCGTTTTGTGCTTGAAATCACATACGTGTCAACACACTTATGTTAAAGTGTGAGAATTTGGCATACGAAAGTACGCGTGTCACTGAAATCGATTAAATAAAATCACATTTGATTTTATTTAATTAAACGTAATTATACGCGATTTCGTGTTCGGACTAAAATATGAATTTTATCATCCTAACGCGTTCGTATTCTCGTTACGGTTCCAACGCAACTTGAACGGACTTAATCGGAGTTCGTATACGAAAGTTATGCCTAAAATACTAAAATAATCAAAACATCAAAAATTCGGTTGGGCCGGGACTCGAACCCGCGACCCTCAACTCCACACACACCGCATCTACCATCTCGACCCACCAACCTTTGTTAACAAAAGCCCAATTTAAATTCTTTTAACCATTTATCGATTCGGTTTCCCTTGCTTAACCATAGCCGAAGCATCTTACCCAAATTGACCACGAATTCGAATTCGGTTAACATCAATACCATGGATCTTTTATCACTTAACCTATTTCGAACCTTTTTACATAGTTTAATTCATTCATTAACTCGATTGAAGTAAAAATCCCTAAGTCGTTCACCATAACAAGCCCTAGACCACGAAATCATAAAATTCAACCTTATGAATTCAAATTGAGATGTGCTTATGCTTAATCGAAGCTTTCTGAAACTAGTTATAACAATCAATTTGATTTTAAAACTGGATTGATTAAAAACCCCCAAACCGTTTCTTCTTATGAACCCTAGAAATCGAAGTGTGATAATTCAATGTTATTAGGAGGAATTAATTTAGGATTAACTTCAGTCGAACTCCTCTGAACCTATCCATGCTGTTCAATTTCATTTTTAAACCGATTTAATCACTAACCCCCAAAACCGTTCAACACATGAACCCTAATGATGGGACTTGATCAATTCGATGATTTTACCCCAAATTAACATATGGTTAAGCTTAATCGGTTGTTTTAGAAGGAATAGGGATGATCACTTACTTGATTTGTTATCGAATTCTTGTAGTTCACTTTCAAGCCCTAGGTTCGGCCTATACCCGATCGAATTCTTCCTTCCGCTGCTTATAGGATCGAATTGATGAATGATGTAGACCCTAAAGATGCCGAATAAGAGTTCTGAGAGTTCAATGTTGCGAAATTTGATCGAATGTTGGGGTTTTATGTATATAGGGCTACGGTTTCAACTTTTTGTGCCTCTTGGAAACCAATTCGACATTATTTGCTCTTGTAACCGCTAATCGTTAATGATAATCATCAATATGATGATTAAGGAGGGTAAATGATCAGTTACAACTCACTTTGTGATTGATTTCGGGTTTAATTGCAATTATTCACCACTTTTATTCCGAATTTTGACTTTAAGAAAGTCAAAATTGATCCTTCTAATCATATACAAATTAAAATCCTATTATCTAAGTATTTTAGACTTATTTCTCTTAATTCAACCCTTAGAAAACATTCTAGATCAATAATTTGACATTTCGGTTAACAAAACTAAACCGAAAATTCCTAATTTTCATTAATTGGGCCAAATTGAACTACCATTAGCTAAATTAATCCAATTGGGTTTCATTGGGCCTTCCTGGGCCTACCTTGGCCTTCCCTAGGCCTACTTTGTTTACATTGGGCCTTAATGGGCCTTAGTGGGCCTTATTGGGCTTCTCTTGGCTTTGTGGGCCTACATTGACTATGTTGGGCCTACATAGACTTTGTTGAGCCTAATTGATCTTGTTGAGTCTTCCTTGACCTTACTGGATCTTCTTTGGCTTTACTGGGCCTTCATTGGTCTTGTTGGGCCTTCATTAACCTTGTTGGGCCTTCATTGGCCTTATTGGGCCTTCATTGGCCTTATTGGGCCTTGATTGTCCTTGTTGGGCCTGTGATAGCACCAACTCCCGTTAACAGAGTTAGTGTGAAAAGTCGGATTGTCACATCATCCCCTTGTTGAAGGAATTTTCGTCCCGAAAATTAGCAAGTGTTAAGAGTAGTTAGGAAAACTACCTACGAGTTTAAATCGTACGTGTTAGTGTGATTTGATCATTCTGTGTGCTTGTGTGTACTCACACACAAAGTCTAATGTTTGCAACATCACAACTCAATTGTGATCGTTCAATGTAACTGTTTTGCGTGTTCACTAGTTAGTTCACCTAACTGTGACTGTTTGTGTTTGATCATACTGTGTTGTGTAACCTCACACATAGTGAGTGTCTGAAACTGTTTGTACTATGCAACCCCGCACATAGCAAAGTGTATGTAACCAATGTACTATGCAACCCCGCACATAGTAAAATGTATGTAACCAATCGTGTATGTACTACCATAATATGTAACATATGAAATGTAGCACATAAAACATATAAAATGTAATGTAGCACAAATATCTGTAACAAAATCAATTGAATAAATAAAACGTTTGTGCTTACAGTTTGAAATTTGCAGTGTTGATGTGTGAAAGCATCACGTCATCCCCTTGTTGAAGGAAATTTCGTCCCGAAATTTAACGTGCGCTCTCAGTGTTAGTAGTAGCTGTCTTGAATAGATGAGGATATTTCTTCATCCTTTGTCTTCCCGTTCCCATGTGAATTCAGGACCCCGTCTTGAATTCCATCGAACTTTGACTATCGGAATCTTGCTTTGCTTCAGTTGTTTGACCTCTCGGTCCATGATTTCTGCTGGTTCTTCAATGAATCGCAGTTGTTCATCCACTTGTATTTCTTCCAACGGTACAATCAATGTCTCGTCAGAAAGACATTTCTTTAAATTTGATACGTGAAAAACATCGTGAACTCCACTAAGTTCATCCGGTAGTTTGAGTTGGTACGCAACCGGACCAATCCTTTTCAGAATCTCAAAAGGTCCTACGTAACGTGGACTAAGCTTCCCACGCTTGCCAAATCGTATCACACCTTTCCAAGGTGATACCTTTAGAAGAACTCGGTCTCCTACTTGAAATTCCAACGGCTTGCGACGTTTGTCTGCATAACTCTTCTGTCGATCCCGAGCCGCTGCCATACGGTTTCGGATTTGAATTATCTTCTCTGTTGTTTCATGCACCAGTTCAGGACCTGTTAATTGACTGTCACCAATTTCAGCCCAGCAAACTGGTGAACGACATTTGCGACCATACAAAGCTTCAAACGGTGCTGCTTGAATACTTGTATGATAACTATTGTTGTAAGAGAATTCCACCAACGGTAAGTGATTCTCCCAGCTATCACCAAAGTCAATTACACAAGCTCGTAACATATCCTCGAGCGTTTGAATTGTTCGTTCACTTTGACCGTCGGTCTGTGGGTGATAAGCGGTACTCATATCCAAGCGAGTCCCCAATGACTTATGAAGAGATTTCCAAAAATTGGAAGTAAATCGGGCATCCCGATCAGATATGATAGAGATTGGCACGCCATGCCGTGCTACTACTTCCTTGATGTAAATGCGAGTCAACTTCTCCATCTTGTCAGTTTCTTTGATTGCTAAGAAGTGTGCAGATTTCGTTAACCGATCGACAATTACCCATATTGTATCACAACCGCTCGGTGTACGGGGTAACTTAGTAATGAAATCCATCGAAATCTGTTCCCACTTCCACATCGGTATCTCTGGTTGTTGCAGTAAACCAGATGGTTTCTGATATTCAACTTTGACTTTCGAACAAGTCAAACATTTGCTAACGTACTTAGCAATATCAGCTTTCATATGAGGCCACCAATACAGTGCCTTCAAATCATGGTACATCTTGTCTGATCCCGGATGGACTGAATATCTGGACTTGTGCGCTTCGTCCATCACGAGTTCCCTTAAACCTCCATACAAAGGTATCCACATTCGATCAATGAAATAACGAATTCCATCAGGTTTAACATTCAATTGTTCTTCCATTCCTCGTAAAGATTCCGGTACTAAGTTTTCCGCTTTCAAGGCCTCAATCTGAGCATTGTGTACCTTGTCAGGTAAATCAGTATGTATTGTCATCATAAGTGCGCGAACCCGTCTTGTTCCCGTTGTATCTTTTCTGCTCAAAGCATCGGCTACGACATTAGCCTTTCCCGGGTGATACTTAATCGCACACTCATAATCGTTCAACAATTCAACCCATCGTCGTTGCCTCATGTTAAGCTCCTTCTGATCAAAGATATGCTGCAAACTCTTATGATCAGTATAAATAGTACACTTAGTTCCATACAGGTAATGCCTCCAAATCTTTAAAGCAAAAACCACTGCTCCTAACTCCAAGTCATGAGTAGTGTAATTCTTTTCATGTGTTCGTAGTTGTCTGGAAGCATAAGCGATCACTTTATCCCGTTGCATCAATACACATCCCAAACCCTGTCCAGATGCGTCACAATACACCGCAAAGTCTTCCGTTCCTTCCGGTAAGGACAGAATCGGTGCACTGCAGAGTTTCTGTTTCAATAACTGGAATGCAGCTTCCTGTTTATCAGTCCAGTTATACTTCGTTCCTTTGTGCGTCAGAGCTGTAAGTGGTTGAGCGATCTTTGAGAAACCCTCAATGAATCGTCGATAATAACCCGCCAAACCAAGGAATTGTCGTACCTCGGTAGGGGTCTTTGGCGCTTCCCAATTCTTAATCGCTTCAATCTTCGCTGGATCAACATGTATACCCTTTTCATTAACTATATGACCCAAGAACTGTACTTCTCGCATCCAGAAATCACATTTCGAGAACTTAGCGTACAGTTGTTCCTGTTTCAACAGCTCTAGTAGTAATCGAAGATGTTCAGCATGTTCCTCCTCAGACTTTGAATAGATGAGAATGTCATCAATGAAAACAATGACAAACTTATCAAGATAAGGTTTACAAACACGATTCATGAGATCCATGAATACAGCTGGAGCGTTTGTCAACCCAAATGGCATGACCAAGAACTCATAATGGCCATAGCGCGTCCTGAATGCTGTCTTTGGAATATCCTCCTCCTGGACTCTTAGTTGATGATAACCCGACCTGAGATCAATCTTCGAGTAGTAACTCGAACCTTGCAATTGATCGAACAGATCGTCAATCCTGGGTAACGGATACCGGTTCTTGATAGTAACCTTGTTCAATTCCCGGTAATCGATACACATTCGGAAAGTTCCGTCCTTCTTCTTGACAAACAATACTGGAGCTCCCCATGGTGAAAAACTAGGTCGTATGAATCCCTTATCCAACAATTCTTGCAATTGTGTGGATAACTCTTGCATTTCTGACGGTGCAAGTCGATAAGGCGCCCTAGCTATCGGTGCTGCGTCTGGTGTAAGATCGATTCGAAATTCCACCTGTCTCACAGGCGGTAATCCCGGCAAGTCTTCTGGAAATACCTCCGGAAACTCACAAACTATAGGTATATCTTCAAGCTTCTTCTCAGCTACTGGCTTTTCAGTTATAAGTGCTATAACCGCCGTATGACCTTTCCGCAGACATTTGTGTGCTTTCATACAAGATATGAGACGCAGTGGCGTACTGCTCTTCTCACCTTGTACATATAATGTCTCTCCCTGCGGAAGAGGTATGCGAACAATCTTTTCATGGCATACAATTTCAGCCTGGTTCTTAGACAACCAGTCCATGCCAATGACTACATCAAAACTGCCTAAGGCAATAGGCATCAAATCAATCTCTACTGTCTGACCCATCAAATCAAGAATACATCCCTTATAAATGTTTTCTACTACAATCAATTTACCATCAGCTAACTCCACAGTATAGGGACTATCTAAGGCAGTGGGACTAACATCTAGTGACTTAGCAAGTGAACTAGATACAAAACTCCGGTCGGCACCAGTGTCAAATAACATAGAAGCATAGCGATTATTTAAGAGGAACGTACCCGTAACAATGTTGGGATCCTCCCGCGCTTGACGTCCTCCGATCACAAACGCCCTGCCTCTAGCACCGTTATTGTTGTTATTATTATTGTTGTTGTTGTTGGTGCCATTGCCATTACCGTTGCCACCTCCATTACCATTACCATTGTTGTCCCCGCCTTTCTTAAGTTGTGGGCAATCTTTCTTAAAATGGCCCATCTTGCCGCATTCAAAACAACCTTTCTGCGCGTTGTTTTGATTATTGTTCTGGTTGTTGTTATGGTTCTGCAGCTCTCCGCGACAATCCTTAGCCGCGTGCCCAATCTTGCCACACCTCTGGCACTTCGCTCTGTCACATTGGTTACCTGCATGATGGTAACCACACTTGTTGCATTGGGGTGCTTACCAATATAGCCCCCTGACAATGATGATTGCTGACCACTGTTTGAATTATGATAGGACTTGTTCGAGTCCTGCTTCCTGTTCTGCTGTTGGTTATTACCCTTGTAGTTGTTGCTTTCCCACTTCCTCTTGTGATCTCCTACCTTAGTAGCAGATGTCCGCTTAGGCAGGGTTCCTTGTAACACTGCCTGATCAGTAAGCTGATGTGCTAGACGAACAGCTTGTTGGATGGTGGTGGGATTTGCTGAAGTCACCAAACCTTGAATTTGAGGCACTAGTCCTCCAATATACCGTTCAATCCACTTACTGGCTGGAGTAGCCATGTGTGGTAGCAGTCTGGCCAGTTCATGCGATCTGGTCGTGTATTCCTCAATGTTTGACCCCTCCATCTTGAGGTGCCAATACTCTTCTTCCAACTTCTGCATTTCACTACGAGGACAATACTCCTCTTGTAGTAAGGTTTTGAAGTTGTTCCAGGTCAATGCATTTGCTTCACCCAACCCCAGGGTCTGAACATTGGAGTTCCACCAAGTCAGGGCTGGACCCTCCAAAGTTCCAGTAGCAAATTTTACTTTGCTGTCATCCGGGCAGTTGCACATCTCGAACACAGATTCAGCTTTTTCAATCCATCGGAGAAGTCCTATGGCTCCCTCCGACCCTTTGAAGTTGTGTGGTTTGCAGTCCAAGAACATCTTGAACGTGCAGACTTGTGGGTTAATCACTCCCCCAGCTGGACCCTGTGGCCCTGTGTTGTGTGTCTGAGCATACTGTGCAATAGCCTCCGCGACTCTGTTGTTAATTAGCTCGTTGAGCTCAGCAACAGTCATCTGAACATTTCCTTCAGCCATTTCCTTCCTATTTACAAGAAATGTTAATGCACAATCAAAATCCAATTTTGACATGTGTAAGTAAAAACAATAATTACAACATGTAATATAAACAACACAGTTGTTGGAAACAAACAATAGTTCTTTCATAAATAAAAACTTTCTTTGAGTACAATACTTTTGAAATGAAATACAAAATTTCAAACTACTAATGTAGGAACACAACCCGTTCCTAATAAGTTTAAACAAAACAGAAATAAAAGAAAGAAAATCAATCGTCCTCAACAGTGGATTCAGGATCGGACTCAGCAACTGGTGCTGGTTCCTCCTCCTCATCCTCGTCCTCATCCTGTTCCTCATTCTCAACTACCACCAAATCCTCCAAAGCTTCAATCCTGCCCTCCAAGATCTCGGCTCGGTTCTCTGACTCCTCTAAACGACCAATCATGTTCCACATCTCATCTCGCATGTCATGAACCAGTTGGCAAGTTCCTCTTGCCTCTCAATGGCATCCCATAACTCCTGAGATCTCTGATAGAGCTTCTCCTCTGCTGTATCCACGTCCTCGCGCAACTTGGCGATCTCCTCTGCATCCGTCCTTTGCCTCTTAGGCTCAGGAGCGTCCAGTGCTGGTGGTGGATGTGTAGATGGTCCTGCAGCATAGAGTCCCTGGGTATTCACCCATGGTGCCTCCTCCGGATCCTCATCCGGGTCCTCAACTGGATCCTCGTCTGGATCCTCCTCTGGATCCTCATCAGGATCCTCGTCTGGATCCTCCTCCGGATCCTCCTCCGGGTCTTCCTCCGGATCCTCCTCTGGATCGGAGTCCTCCATCTCATATGGTGGGGGTGATGGAATGGGTGGTGGTGGTGATGATGGTGGTGCCGGAACCATCGGCTCCTCGTCCTCAGAATCATCAATGATAACATAAGGAACTGATGATGAAGCCATGCCTGTTACATAATATCATATGTAAGTGCAGTGCCATGGAATACGTAAGCAAATCAATTACATAATGTCATATGTAATTTCTAAGCAATGTGTATAGGCAGATGTGTCTAATGTCTAACAGTCATAGTCTAGGCCTACAAATGCAAACCTAGTTCGCTATAACCAATGGCTCTGATACCAATCTGTCACACCCCCAATTTCAACTAACGGAATCATACCGTTTAGAAGCATGACAAACCAGGATCTCAGATCATTAGACATAGCGAAGACCTCTATATGAATTTCAAAAACATACGTTGGTCTTTAAAACAAACATAATAACCAGAGTTTACAAAAAGTGCGGAAGCGTTTAAAAACCATAAACAGTTGTAAATCAAACATTACAATTCAAAGTACTAAAATATTCAGATTTAAATAATCAAAGTGAAAGAAATGCATAAGACTCTATCTTCCTAGTCCATGCCAGCTGTTACGCGCGCCTTAGCGTCCTGAGAAAACATGCAAATCAAGTCAACACAAAGGTTGGTGCATAACACAGGTTTTAAGTAATCGTAGTGTCCAAAACATCAGTTTGAATAACAAGTTGTAGATAACATAATCACAATTGCACAGTCATGATAGCTAGTCATATAACTATTTACATACGTGTTCGACACCGAAGCTGACTAGTTGCCATGCTATAGCATGTTTTCGCCTTGCCACTATTGTCTATCACAACAATAGTAAATGTGTGTTTGGTAAGTCAAACACCTGCGTAGATCCCATCTACCAGGTGAGGTTTGTCAAACCTAATAGATCTATTTCTAACTACCACGCTTTGCATTACAGCAAACTAAACGGTTCGAGGTGTGTAAGGACTTTCAAGTTGATATGTTTTCACATAATGTAAACAGATAACTCATGCAAGTATTATGTATCTAAAATCAGTTTGTTGCACATGTTTTCTCCCCAAAACAGTTTAAAATAAGAAAGGGGCCGTGTACGCACCTTTGGTTTTTAGCAGAATGATCAAGTATGTGTAAACTCGCGTAGAAATCCTCTACGAAGAATCTGTGATTTAAACAATAACCTATTGTTATTCGAATAATCGTTTTGTGCTTGAAATCACATACGTGTCAACACACTTATGTTAAAGTGTGAGAATTTGGCATACGAAAGTACGCGTGTCACTGAAATCGATTAAATAAAATCACATTTGATTTTATTTAATTAAACGTAATTATACGCGATTTCGTGTTCGGACTAAAATATGAATTTTATCATCCTAACGCGTTCGTATTCTCGTTACGGTTCCAACGCAACTTGAACGGACTTAATCGGAGTTCGTATACGAAAGTTATGCCTAAAATACTAAAATAATCAAAACATCAAAAATTCGGTTGGGCCGGGACTCGAACCCGCGACCCTCAACTCCACACACACCGCATCTACCATCTCGACCCACCAACCTTTGTTAACAAAAGCCCAATTTAAATTCTTTTAACCATTTATAGATTCGGTTTCCCTTGCTTAACCATAGCCGAAGCATCTTACCCAAATTGACCACGAATTCGAATTCGGTTAACATCAATACCATGGATCTTTTATCACTTAACCTATTTCGAACCTTTTTACATAGTTTAATTCATTCATTAACTCGATTGAAGTAAAAATCCCTAAGTCGTTCACCATAACAAGCCCTAGACCACGAAATCATAAAATTCAACCTTATGAATTCAAATTGAGATGTGCTTATGCTTAATCGAAGCTTTCTGAAACTAGTTATAACAATCAATTTGATTTTAAAACTGGATTGATTAAAAACCCCCAAACCGTTTCTTCTTATGAACCCTAGAAATCGAAGTGTGATAATTCAATGTTATTAGGAGGAATTAATTTAGGATTAACTTCAGTCGAACTCCTCTGAACCTATCCATGCTGTTCAATTTCATTTTTAAACCGATTTAATCACTAACCCCCAAAACCGTTCAACACATGAACCCTAATGATGGGACTTGATCAATTCGATGATTTTACCCCAAATTAACATATGGTTAAGCTTAATCGGTTGTTTTAGAAGGAATAGGGATGATCACTTACTTGATTTGTTATCGAATTCTTGTAGTTCACTTTCAAGCCCTAGGTTCGGCCTATACCCGATCGAATTCTTCCTTCCGCTGCTTATAGGATCGAATTGATGAATGATGTAGACCCTAAAGATGCCGAATAAGAGTTCTGAGAGTTCAATGTTGCGAAATTTGATCGAATGTTGGGGTTTATGTATATAGGGCTACGGTTTCAACTTTTTGTGCCTCTTGGAAACCAATTCGACATTATTTGCTCTTGTAACCGCTAATCGTTAATGATAATCATCAATATGATGATTAAGGAGGGTAAATGATCAGTTACAACTCACTTTGTGATTGATTTCGGGTTTAATTGCAATTATTCACCACTTTTATTCCGAATTTTGACTTTAAGAAAGTCAAAATTGATCCTTCTAATCATATACAAATTAAAATCCTATTATCTAAGTATTTTAGACTTATTTCTCTTAATTCAACCCTTAGAAAACATTCTAGATCAATAATTTGACATTTCGGTTAACAAAACTAAACCGAAAATTCCTAATTTTCATTAATTGGGCCAAATTGAACTACCATTAGCTAAATTAATCCAATTGGGTTTCATTGGGCCTTCCTGGGCCTACCTTGGCCTTCCCTAGGCCTACTTTGTTTACATTGGGCCTTAATGGGCCTTAGTGGGCCTTATTGGGCTTCTCTTGGCTTTGTGGGCCTACATTGACTATGTTGGGCCTACATAGACTTTGTTGAGCCTAATTGATCTTGTTGAGTCTTCCTTGACCTTACTGGATCTTCTTTGGCTTTACTGGGCCTTCATTGGTCTTGTTGGGCCTTCATTAACCTTGTTGGGCCTTCATTGGCCTTATTGGGCCTTCATTGGCCTTATTGGGCCTTGATTGTCCTTGTTGGGCCTGTGATAGCACCAACTCCCGTTAACAGAGTTAGTGTGAAAAGTCGGATTGTCACATCTCTCTAGAAGCCATTCACGAACCTTTTACTCTCTCACTAGAAACCAACTTCAAACCTTCATAACTTGCTCATTTCTCAACGGATTTGGGTGATTCTTGAACCCACGCGAAGCTCTTGATGTCCTCTACGTGAAAGTACAACAGATCGGAAGAGATAACCACTGAAAAACGAGGTATGATGCATCAAAGATATGAGAAAATAGGGTTTTCTTTCAAATCCTTGTTCGAACCCATCTAGCCGGCCAAACCTTTGTTATTTCAAACCATGAACACACGAGAAGTTCAGTATAGCGTGTCACACCCTGAGCCGACGGGATAGGATCGGGTTTCCCCGACGGGCGGAAGGTTCCCGGGGCGCGATATCGTGAGTGATAATCGAAATGATCAGATTGTTTACATTGCACATGATATAGAAATGAGAAACTTGCTAGAATAAAATAGAATTACAATGTTAAATTACATCAGTTAAGTTTATAGTTTAACAATGTAAATCTACTATAACATCATAAATCTTCAATCTTGTATCGGCACAAGATATACAAAATAACTGTGTATGATGTCCAAAAGTATGCAGGTCCAAAAGCTAGGTCCTCTATCTGTAACCTAGTCCAAAAGAAACAACTCTTCAGTTGACCTGTTCGTCACCTGAGAAGTCATGCAAAAATAAAGTCAACACATGGTTGGTGAGTTCATATAGTTTAGTATTTGAAAATGATTTGAAAACCTCTTTCGGTAAAGACCCTTAACCTCATTAACATCACATGTAATATCCATATCGGTATGCTTATATATAGGGCCTACCCCTGGGTCGAGCCAACAAACCCGCCCAGTCGCCGTCCCACCACATACTAATACGCATATGACACTGTTGTTAATGATAATTAAGCATTTTTACCCTACACACCTCTGATTTAGATTATGCTTTCCAAAAATTGATTTACCTTTGATTCTCTTGAGTTCATCATAGATACATGATTTCCCAAAAGTCAGTGATAGAAATAAAATGTTAAATATTTAATTAAATAAATAAATAAAACATTTATATACAACTAAGACATGATGATTGGGCCTTATTTGACTCAATAATTAGACTTAGTTGTTGGTGGTTGTCCAAGTTGTAACCTCTCACACGTGACCCATGCCAGGCATAACTCACCAGGAGTATACCTGAACTGATCGGGATTTTAATGTTTTGCCCTTACATCTTGACCCAGTGGTCTTCTGTACATGCAGGGACTTTAAGGATATCCTTTGATTCTTGATCTCTTTGATTCTCTTGATATGACTTTGATATTGATTTCCTTTGATAGTTCATGTTATTGCCCGTATAGCCTGACTACAAGAGTTTTCTATACCTGAAGGGGACTTTATATGTGTGTTACACGTGGTCTTGATTCCCTATACAACTGACATCCACCTTAACTCAAGTATTAATGACTTCATTAGATTGTAATGATTTCATTATTTCAATGATTCACACACATTTATGATTTCTGATTCCTTGAGTCTCTTGATCTTGATCTTTAGAATTTCCATGATTCACAATGATAATTGATTCTTGATTATGATTCATTGTTCTTAGATCCCACACTGAATTAGATTTCCTTTGAATATGATCTTTTGTTTTAGTTCCTTTGATTTCACTTTGAATTTAGATTCTTGAATTTGAGCTTGATGGACTAAGGGTTTATTTAGAGTTTAAATTTAAAGTATTACTCATAAGAGTACTTTAATTAACTTGATAATTTGATCTGTTTAATAATTACCTAGACAGGAATCTAGGAGTATCAACAACATATATATGTAAAACATATAATAAATAAAAGCATTTAAATAAACAGTTTATATAAAACAGTTTACGCATGCTTCTCAGCCCCGCGTTTTAAAACAAAAATGTTTAGAAAAGGGGCAATGAACTCACGTGTGCTGCTATGTAAATGATCTAACACAAAATGCGCGCTCTTGTTGTAGCTTAGGTTTCTTCGGTTCATGAGTTGTTTTATAAGAGTATGAATACGATAAGTACGCGTAATAGTCGTCAGATCTAAGGTTTGGTCTTTGTGTGTGTAACTAAGTGTCCTAATCTCTCGTGAACTTCTAAGATTTGTTCTAAATTATCTAGTTCAATTACCCATTTAAACTCCCAATTCCCATGTTAATTACAACACTTATAGTTAATTTTACAAAAATTTGGGCAGTGTCCTTTGTATTTAGTTCAAATCCAGACAATTATATTGTCTATTTACAATCAAATCCCAAACAATTTAAATCACCCTAAGTCTTTAAATCAAAACATTTATAGAAAATTTCCATTTCATTTCAAACTAACAAGATTTTAGAAAGTTATTAACTTTACTTCAATAAATTTACAAACCTTCAATTTTATTAAAAACATCATTATTTGAATTTGAATAAGCGTTTAATATATGATGGACTTAATTAAGTCCCATTGGGCCCGCTTAGGCCCAAATGATAACTTTTGATTCTTCCTTGATCATAACCAAAAATGTTTGAACAATATGACATAGCTATCCAATTTATTCATGTTAACAACTCTTATTAAGTTGTTAATGTATGCTAATGACCCTTGTTATAGAAACTCTACCCCACAATTGGCTTCATTATTCTTCCTTATTTACAACTAACATTTGTATTAATCCCATGCACACACATCAATTTAAATAAATCCATGCATCTTCATTATGGGATCATCTTCTCATAAGACGTAGATTTTTATAGCCAACTAACCATTTCCTAGATCATTTACACTTGTTTTGTTGATCCTAGATCCCCATGCATCATGGAAATTAAGAGTTTTATAACAATTTGGTTCGATATCTCATCCAAGGCAGCGAACCTTCTTGGGTTAGCCACCATGGGTTCGGCTAACTCTCCTAATTCCAACTAACCCTCAAGGTTCGGCCCTTGTGTAGTCATTTGTTTCCAGGTTCGTGTAAAAGAAGGGTTCAGTTATTCCCTCTGGTTCGCTAGATAAGATTCGGCTAGATCGAGGGTTCGCTGCTAGCGGGGTTCGTTGGCCCATGGTTCGTCACTCTAAGGTTCGGTTAGGATTCTTGGGTTCGCCATGCACGCAGGTTCGGCCTCTAGGGTTCGTCTCATGAGGGTTCATGGGTAATGGGGTTCGTTGCTGTCTATCAGGTTCGGTGCACGTCACAGGGTTCGGTGTTGCAGGCCATTAAGGTTCGTTGCAGAGGATACATGTGGGTTCCAGGGTTCGTTGCAGACCATGTAGGTTCGGTGCAGGGTTCGCCTAACACCCTTGGGTTCGTCGGTTATTGATGAAAAGGTTCGGCCGGTTATCAATGGGTTCGCCCGATTTGACTCCAATAGAGACAGGTTCGGCACCCAAAGGTTCGCTGACCTGCACCAGTCGCGAACCACCTGCAATTCATCTTCTTCTTCGATACAATCTGTTACAACACATTCCTAACAATACCTAAACATGTATAACATCTTCATCTATGTGTTTTAAGTGTTTAATATCTATGATAATAGCAAAACACATGAATTTGAGAAAACCCTATAAAAACCAAATTAAAGTGGATATTTACCTCAAATTCCACGGTTGGATTCTTGTTTTTCTTGTACTTCTGTGATCTACAAGATGAAAGGATCGTAATGACACCTAGCACACTTGAATCCACCAAGATTTGAGCTTCCAAAGCTTAGAGAGAAGGTGGTTTTCTTGTGAGGAACTAGAGAGAGAGAGGTGTAAACGAGGTTGAGAGAGAGAGGGGTGAAATGGTGGTGGCTGTGGCATTTAATTGCCACATTAATTGTGGGAGGAAATACCCGTTCGCTCGGTCTCGTTCGGTTTTGCGAAAAATGCCGATTCACGTAGTTTTCGTGACGAAACGACACAACTTTAAAAATAGAATTCATTTAATTATTCTAGGTTGTGATTCCTAATAAATTAACTAATATCTTCATTTATTTTAATTTAAAATATTTATTAACAATTTAAATCGAATCGTACAGTCGTCGCGCGTATTCGTTCGAATCGTCATCCATACGAACACGACGATAACTATACTTTTCAATATTGTTTTCTAATTACAGAATATCTTTCAGAACGTTAAACTTTCAGATATATTCGAACAGATCGTCACCTATACGAATAATGTCATGATAACGTAACTTCATGATGCCAATATAATTCGTATCATGATTTACATAACGTAATAAGACAAGTTCTTATTCAACTTTGTTAATCACATTGAGATCAGTAACAACACAGATGTACATCATCCATCGTTACCTGTGGACTAGTAGACTGAGGAATTTGTTTTCTCTCATGTCATATTATTAGTAACAGTTTCGATGAAGTCATTGGGATTCACACGGCGGAATAGAGGTGAATCGGGTGCATTGTAATCTGATTACGTGAGGATCACAATGGGCTCCTTTTGGGCTCTATACGTTGCATTTGAGAATACATTACATACAGTTAACTAACACTTTTAATAATTTAAAAGTGTAAAAACAGTTAACGCGCAGAAAATAGAATAATACAAGGAACAGATTAATTAAATCTAATATCCTTATTACACAAAATGGTTATCAATACTTCGGTTTGATAACTGCAACGCTATCATTATATTATTCTATTCATGAGAACACAGGTGATTCAGTGGGATAAACATGGGAATTGAGGATGGAAATCAATAGTTGTATTGCAAGTAGTGTAGAGTTCTAGTGGTGATGGGGTGGGATGTTGGCTAGGGCTTAGTTCCCTTACATATGCCCTATATATAAGCATCACTACTAGAATGATATAATACTTGTAAATATAACTATTGAGATGCCATTGTGTGAACAAGTGAAACAGACAATCATACAAGTAACATATTTATCATTGTGAATGTGCATGTGAATGAATCCAGGTTTTACATTAACTTACTTATGAACTCACCAACCTAGTGTTGACTTTGTTTAAATACATGTTTCTCAGGTGATGAACAGGTGTAGCTAGTATTATGCATGGACATAGCTAGTGGACTTTTAGAAGACCTAGCTACTTTAGTGATTACATACTTTTGGGATAGCAAGAACATGAATCATCTTTTGTATATCTTGTGCATTTACCAGATATAGTTACATCGATTCTTTTGGTAGATTTACTAGATTAAATTATGAACGATACATTGTAATTTAATCTTGTAATTCTATGTCATGGATGTGTTAGCATTTCTCATTTATTTATCATGTGCTATGTAAACAATCTGATCATTTGATTATCACTCATGATATCGCGCCCCAGGAATCTTCCGCCCGACGAGAAAACACGATCCGTTCCCGCCGGCCTGGGGTGTGACAGATTGGTATCAGAGCCATGGTTATAGAGAAATATATGTCATATTACTTAAAACGGTTTGGCCTAGACTATAACCTAGGGACCCTCATATGGAAATCATGTGACTTAGGATTCTATTTGCATATGTCTTCTACTTCTGATCACTGCACTAACCGATTACTTTCGGTTATGATCAGAATGCCACCAAGAAGACGACTACCTCTATTACCACTTACTCAAGGCTCTGCTAATCACTCATCTACACCGACACCACCTGACTCTCCTCCACCTCCACCTCCTCCTCCGCCACCACCAGCTTATCAGTTGGACCCTGCTACGGTGGCATTGGCCACTCTTCTGACTAGCCAACTGAGGGATGTGATTCCCGAGATGATGAACCGTATGAACAACAACAACAGCAACAACGTTGCCAACAACATCTGGAGAAGGCAGCGGTAACACCAGGCAAAATCAGGACTATGCCTACAAGAACTTTGTAGGTTGCAAGCCACCCAGTTTCAGTGGCAGTGAGGGTGCAGTCGGATTGATCCAGTGGATCGAGAAGATGGAGGCTACCCTCTACATCAGTGGCTGTCCTGAACAGAACAGAGTCAAGTATGCTGCGGGATCATTTAATAAGCGAGCGTTAACTTGGTGGAACGCTAAGGTTTCAATCAGAGGCCGGGATGAGGCTCAGGCTATGCCGTGGAGAGAATTCAAGGCCATGCTGCGGGCAGAGTTTTGCCCAAGAAATGAACTGAAAAAGGTTGAGACTGAACTGCTCAATCTGGAGATGATTGGTGCTGGGCATCTGGCCTACACCACCGATTTCATGAGTTAGCCACTCTGGCACCTGACGTGGTGCCAACACTTAAGAAGAGAATTGAGCGGTATGTTGGTGGATTACCGCCCAGTATCCTAGGTCATGTTATTTCTGCCCACGCTACTACCATGGAGTTAGCTGTTACACTGTCAACATCCCTGACAGATATGATGGTAGCTTCTGGTCACTTCAAGAAGGAGGCTGAAACAGCCAAGGCTAGAACCTCCAAGAAGTCGGATAAACGTCCGGCTAAGAAACAAAAGGTGGCTAGAAACTTTGCTGCCACTACTCAAACCCCAATGCGCAACCAGCCACCACCATTGGAGATCAGGAAGCCATACACTGGCACTGCACCTCTGTGCAACTCATGCCAGTTTCATCATTTGCCAAACATCCTGTGCAGATACTTCACCAACTGTGGGAGATTTGGTCACTTAGTAGCCCACTGCAGGAGCCCAAGGACGCAGAACAGAAACAACAATGCAGCTACTGCTGCTGCGGCTGATAACAGGTCCTGCTTCACTTGTGGTGAACCAGGACACTTTTCTAGGGATTGTCCCAAGAAAGCTCAACCAAGGGCTCAAGCAGCAAGGGGACGAGCTTTCCAGATAGGAGCTACTGATGCACGACAGGACCCGAACATAATCACGGGTACATTTCTCTTATCTGACTTCTATGCATCCATATTATTTGACACTGGTGCGGATCAGAGTTTCATCTCATCCGACTTTGCATGCCATCTTAATTATGATAAGGAATTGTTAGACTCCCCTTACACTATTGAGATAGCAATTGGCAAACAGATCACAGTAGACACAATATTTAGGAATTGCCCACTAACACTTGGCGATCACACATTTTCTATCGATTTGTTACCGATGGAGTTGGGCAGTTTCGACATCATCATCAGAATGGAGTGGCTATCTCTTAACCGAGTTGAGTTCATCTGTTCCGATAAACTACTACGCATTCCAGTGGAGAACAATGAGATTTTGGAGATTCGTGAAGACCAAGCGAAACGCAGTGTCAAGATAATATCATGCATGAAGGCTCGCAAGTATCTACGAAAACAATGCATTGCATTTCTAGCTCACGTGATCGAGAAAGACAAGAAGGCAATCAAAATTCAAGATGTACCAGTTGTGAGAGACTATGCGGACGTGTTTCCGGATGATTTACTGGGACTGCCACTGGAGAGGTCAGTGCAGTTCCGAATTGATTTGATTCCGGGAGCGACTCCTGTAGCTAAGTCTCCTTATAGACTTGCACCATCAGAAATGCAGGAGTTGTCCAATCAATTACAAGAGCTACTCGATAAAGGATTCATCAGACCGAGCTTTTCCCCATGGGGAGCTCCGGTTCTTTTTGTGAAAAAGAAGGATGGAACCTTCAGGATGTGCATTGATTATAGAGAGCTCAACAAACTCACCATCAAGAATCGGTACCCGTTACCGAGGATTGATGACTTGTTTGATCAGTTACAGGGAGCACAGTACTTTTCAAAGATAGATCTGAGATCAGGATATCATCAGCTCCGGATCCAAGAGCAAGACATACCAAAGACGACCTTTCGTACCCGATATGGTCACTACGAGTTCATGGTGATGCCATACGGATTGACGAACGCACCGGCCGTGTTCATGGATTTGATGAACCGGGTGTGCAAGCCGTACTTAGATCAGTTTGTTATCGTCTTCATTGACGATATATTGATTTATTCAAAGAGGGAGACGGAACACGAGCAACACCTCAAGACAGTCTTGGAACTCCTAAAGGAAGAAGGACTCTATGCCAAATTCTCCAAGTGCGAATTCTGGTTAAGAGAAGTTCAGTTCTTGGGCCATATGATTAACAATAATGTTATTCATGTGGATCCTGCCAAGATTGAAGCAATTACGAACTGGGATGTGCCTACAACACCAACAGAGATCCGATCATTCTTAGGATTGGCAGGTTATTACAGGAGGTTCATTTCGAATTTTTCTAAGATAGCCTTGCCTCTCACCAAGCTCACACAGAAGTCTGAACCTTTTTTGTGGACTCAGAAACAAGAAGAGGCATTCCAGACACTGAAACAAAGATTGTGCAATACTCCAATCTTAACCCTCCCAGAAGGCAATGATGACTTTGTAGTTTACTGTGATGCTTCCCATCAGGGACTCGGATGTGTTTTGATGCAACGAGACAAAGTCATTGCTTATGCCTCACGACAGCTGAAGATACATGAGAAGAACTACACGACGCACGATCTCGAACTCGGAGCTGTTGTATTTGCTTTAAAGATTTGGAGACATTACCTGTATGGTACCAAATGCACTATCTTCACAGACCACAAGAGTTTATAGCACATATTTTATCAGAAGGAGCTTAACATGAGACAGAGACGTTGGGTTGAGCTCTTGAACGATTACGATTGTGTGATCAAAAACCATCCGGGCAAAGCAAATGTTATTGCAGATGCTTTGAGCCAGAAGGAAAGAGTCAAACCCTTACGCGTTCGCGCCATGGGAATGACTGTGTAAACAAGTTTGAGAGATCACATTCTACAAGCACAACAAGAGGCAGTGGCAAGAGACATTTTGAAACGCGAGCTCGATTGTGGAGCCGAGAAGCATTTCAAGACAAAAAAAGATGGAGTTATCTGCTATCTGGATCGTGTTTGGATTCCAGCAGTAGACGAACTTCGAACACTCATACTTGACGAGGCACACAAGACACGTTACTTAGTTCATCCTGGTGCCGATAAGATGTACCAAGATCTTAGGTCATTTTATTGGTAGCCGGGTATGAAGAAAGACATTGCCACTTATGTTGGTAAATGTATTACATGTGCCAAAGTCAAAGCAGAACACCAGAAACCTTCGGGTTTGCTGGAACAACCAGAGATACCAAAATCGAAGTGGGAACAAATAGCTATGGATTTCATTACCAAGCTACCCCGCACTTCCAGCGGATACGATTCTATTTGGGTCATCATTGATCGATTGACCAAGTCCGCACACTTCTTACCGATCAGAGAGACATACAAGATGGAGAAACTAGCAAGACTATACATTGATGAAATAGTAGTAAGGCACGGGGTGCCCTTATCTATTATTTCTGACCGGGACAGTCGATTTACTTCGCGGTTCTGGCAATCATTACAACAATCTTTAGGGACAAGTGTTAACTTGAGCACTGCTTATCATCCACAAACGGATGGACAAAGTGAGCTCACCATTCAAACCCTAGAAGATATGTTGAGAACATGCATCCTAGACTTCGGTGGAAGTTGGGACACACATTTACCACTCATTGAGTTCTCCTACAACAATAGCTACCACAGCAGCATCGGATGTGCTCTATGGTAGAAAATGTCGGTCTCCAATTTGTTGGACCGAAGTGGGAGACAACAGAATCACTGGGCCTGAACTTATTCAGGAAACTACTGATAAGATAGCCCATATACAACAACGATTACAAGAAACACGTAGCCGCCAAAAGAGTTACGCAGACAAACGGCGCAAGCCTTTGGAATTCGATGTGGGTGACCGAGTCATGTTAAAAGTGTCCCCATGGAAAGGCGTAGTTCGGTTTGGGGCTAAGGGCAAACTAGCACCTAGGTATGTCGGACCGTTTGAGATTACTCAACGGATAGGTCTAGTGGCATACATACTCAGACTCCCTGATGAGCTCAGAGGAGTGCACGATGTGTTTCATGTATCAAATCTCAAAAGGTGCTTAGCAGACAAAACATTGATCATACCATTGGAAGAGATACATATTGACGAGCAATTACATTTCATTGAAGAACCTGTAGAGATTATGGAACGTGAAGTTAAGAAACTGAAGCATAGCCGTATCCCTATTGTAAAGGTTCGATGGAACTCCAAGCGTGGACCAGAATTTACTTGGGAGCGCGAGGACAACATGAAAGCAAAGGATCCCCATCTGTTCGAGAAGTAAAGCCCGATCTTTATGCTTAAATTTCGGGACGAAATTTCTTTAACAAGGGGAGACTGTGACAACTAGTACCTGACCGGCCGGCAAGTCCGTACGGTACGTGTACTATAAACAGTAACTATGTGTACATATACGATTGTGAACAGTGTTTGTATTATCAGAAATCTAAATACAAGAAATCGTTGCACGTATTTTCGTGTAAACTTAAATACAGTAAGTACAATGTACATTTGAAACATTAGTTGTGTGTATTTAAGTGAAAACTTAAGTACAGTTAACACAACAAATTACGAGACACAACAGTGTTCAAGTGAATAACAGAAACAAATCGGTTGCGATCTGATATCCATAGATGACAGGAATCAGATGGCCGATATTTCAATGTGAAAACAATGTGATATCAGGGTGTTTAGTTGAGTTCGATAGTGAGAAAACACAATTCAAACATAATTCACAGTGTCGTTTCAGAATAACGAACTGAAAGTGTGTTTGCGTGGGTGACGATTCACACAAACATATCTGTGAGTTTAACGTTCTGAAATGATGACTGAAAAGTAGAAAACAAAAGTCAGAAAGCAAAACCATTATCGTGTTCATTCGAATGACGATTCGAACGAATACGCGCGATGGTGACGCGATTCGACGAAACAAAAACAAAACACGACACGAGATGATAATAAATTTAATAAAATTAAATATTTAACATTTTTACAATTTTGAAACTCATCAAAATAAGCAAATAACATTCTTTTATTTATTACAATTAATTTCGCGTAAATTTCCGGATACGCGACGAAATCGCGAAACGAGCAATCGAAATGAACCCGAACACCACCCTTAGTATAAAAGCCCTAAATGAGGCATTTTCCTCATTTAATTCAGCTCCAACCTCTCTCTAGAAGCCATTCACGAACCTTTTACTCTCTCACTAGAAACCAACTTCAAACCTTTATAACTTGCTCATTTCTCAACGGATTTGGGTGATTCTTGAACCCACGTGAAGCTCTTGATGTCCTCTACGTGAAAGTACAACAGATCGGAAGAGATAACCACTGAAAAACGAGGTATGATGCGTCAAAGATATGAGAAAATAGGGTTTTCTTTCAAATCCTTGTTCGAACCCATCTAGCCGGCCAAACCTTTGTTATTTCAAACCATGAACACACGAGAAGTTCCGTATAGCGTGGCCGACATCACATGATAACCCTACCGCTACATCAGACTCGATGAGGATGATGGATCTGCAACAGGTTCGCTGGGGGAAGAGATGGCCGAACCGTTGAAAACCAGCCGAACCCTTTAGGGTCTCACGAGCCTTGAGGTGCCGAACCATATGCCCTAACACGCGGCGAACCTTCTGGCATCCACCGAACTCTTCTTCGAGTCACGAACCCACATGTCCTCCGAACCTTTCATGAGAGCCTTTAATCTACACGAACCTTGCATGGCTTCATGATCGAATCATTTGTATGCAGCGAACTATATGAGGTGGTTACGAACCCACCATGGTACCGAACCCTGCACATCTAGGCGAACCATTTGTATGCAGTCACCCCCGAACCCTTGGCTAGAGCCGAACCCCCACGATGATCCACGAACCAACGGGACGCGAACCTATTTTCATGATTAGCTGAACCCATTAACATCACCGAACCTGCATAGCATAGCCGAACCCTAGAACCTCCTGTGCCACGAACCTTTGGGACCTGGTTGCCGAACCTATGACTTTCAAAAATGAAGCTTCACTGGAAAATGGGTGTGGGTATTCACTTCGGCAACCGCATGGATTATTGGGCCGAGAACCCTACATCACCGGCCCATGTGAAGTCAAATTAACCACCCTCATGACCTAATCAAACCTCTCGGCCCAAATGGTTCAAGCAAAAGCCCACACCACTGTTTAGCCCAATGGGAAACCTTAACAGGCACACACACACGAAGCCCAAATTCGGTTAATTCAGCCCACGTCCAAGGCCCAATGGCAATTATCTAGGCCCAACAGAAAACATTTGGGCCAATGAGCTTAATTCGACCCAAGGGGTTGGAGTTGGCCCAATAGTTAACCATACAAACCAATTGGGCTACTTACATATATTTGGTCAAACACGAGGCCCACAAGGTTTAAGTGACAATAATACGAAAGTGGTAACCTAATTATGAGACAAATGGGGTGAGTAAGACACAAAGGTCTATAACATTTAATTTTCAAACCTAAGTTTATACTAAGAAAAATCCGTTTTGTCACTATAGGGAATTAAATGAAAACTTAGGAACAATGACCCAACAAGATAACTTAAACCTTGTGGGATAAGTGTAACAAGTTTAACACCACTACACGAGGCCGAATGATGACCGCGACTCACGAGAGTTAGCCAAATTAAGGCCAACACATACACGCGCACAATCACAATAATCGATACTTATAAGTCAAACAACGTGTAAACAATACAGGAGCGTGAAAACTACCACAAGAACAATCAAAGAGCGCGTGCATTCTTCTTTTAAGCTAAGTCAATCCTACAACAAAAAGGTGAGTTCATATGCCCCTTTTACTTTAATCTTTACTGATTTTAAACTCTCGGGGCTGAGAAACATGTTTATTTTTTATTTATTTAAAAGTTTTGCTTAACATGTTATTTATACATTGATTTAGATAATATTAAACTGTTTATTATCGCTTATCATTGTATGCATGCTTGTATGATCATGAGATAACAGGGAAACTCTGATGATTATGATAATGTAATTTCATAGTCATCAACACATTAGAATAACATAGTTGTAAGATTATATCTTATAACACTTGGTTATTCCTACATGAGTAAACACTGAGACAATTTATACACAAACAAACAATGAGAACTACTACAGTGAAACATATTGACACTTCACAACACAAGAATGATTAGAAGATAAAATATCTTCTTAATATCATTCCACATTATAATGGATCAAGTGTGATAAGTCAATTTCTTATAACACTTAATCTATACCTTAAAAACATACTATGTGATAGTATGATCGCATTGATTCTTTAACCGCCATGCATGACTTAAAAGTATTAAGACTTGTTCTTAATACGGTTTAAGGATGTTATGGTGATCATATGGGTTCACACGAATGATGTCATGATAACGTAACTTCATGATGCCAATATCATTCGTATCATGATTTACAAAACGTAATAAGACAAGTTCTTATTCAACTTTGTTAATCACATTGAGATCAGTAACAACACAGATGTACATCATCCATCGTTACCTGTGGACTAGTAGACTGAGGAATTTGTTTTCTCTCTTGTCATATTATTAGTAACAGTTTCGATGAAGTCATTGGGAGTCACACAGCGGAATAGAGGTGAATCGGGTGCATTCTAATATGATTACGTGAGGATCACAATGGACTCCTTTTGGGCTCTATACGTTGCATTTGAGAATACATTACATACAGTTAACTAACACTTTTAATAATTTAAAAGTGTAACAATAGTTAACGCGTAGAAAATAGAATAATACAAGGAAAAGATTAATTAAATCTAATATCCTTATCACACAAAATGGTTATCAATACTTCGGTTTGATAACTGCAACGCTATCATTATATTATTCTATTCATGAGAACACAGGTGATTCAGTGGGATAAACATGGGAATTGAGGATGGAAATCAATAGTTGTATTGCAAGTAG
The DNA here is from genome assembly GCA_009363875.1 of Mikania micrantha. Lineage (NCBI taxonomy): Eukaryota > Viridiplantae > Streptophyta > Magnoliopsida > Asterales > Asteraceae > Mikania > Mikania micrantha. The sequence goes on from CM018692.1 coordinate 43,628,914, forward strand.
TGTAGAGTTCTAGTGGTGATGTGGTGGGATGTTGGCTAGGGCTTAGTTCCCTTACATATGCCCTATATATAAGCATCACTACTAGAATGATATAATACCTGTAAATATAACTATTGAGATGCCATTGTGTGAACAAGTGAAACAGACAATCATACAAGTAACATATTTATCATTGTGAATGTGCATGTGAATGAATCCAGGTTTTACATTAACTTACTTATGAACTCACCAACCTAGTGTTGACTTTGTTTAAATACATGTTTCTCAGGTGATGAACAGGTGTAGCTAGTATTATGCATGGACATAGCTAGTGGACTTTTAGAAGACCTAGCTACTTTTGTGATTACATATTTTTGGGATAGCAAGAACATGAATCATCTTTTGTATATCTTGTGCATTTACAAGATATAGTTACATTGATTCTTTTTGGTAGATTTACTAGATTAAATTATGAACGATATATTGTAATTTAATCTTGTAATTCTATGTCATGGATGTGTTAGCATTTCTCATTTATTTATCATGTGCTATGTAAACAATCTGATCATTTGATTATCACTCATGATATCGCGCCGCGGGAATCTTCCGCCCGACGGGAAAACACAATCCGTTCTCGCTGGCCTGGGGTGTGACACGGGGTGTGACAACCATCGTGTACCCCACTTGGTCACGAATTTGAAACATTTATTTAGGTTACTAAAATCCTTATTACAAATTATTTCACATACTTGTATTAAGTGCAAGCAACCCCACATTTGAGTCTTATTAGATAACCATTTTCCAATTATCAAGATGGTTTTTCCTTTTTCACAAGAGGCTGAGAAACTTTTCAAATACTATCTCTTATAAACTCTAGAGGCTTGTTTCGTAAATGGCACATTCTCCCACATTGCTTGCAATTTGATTAAGTTTGAGCAATTTATCTTTTGATGGCTTTGACACCTGTTATAATATATCAAACATATACATCACTGTGTCATTGAGTTCGTCCGTACATATTACTCCATGAGTTCTCCTCATATGAATCTTGAATAGAAGTACATCTATTTTGGTGGTCATATAAAGTTATCCTTTTTTATGTGAATGAAGTTATATTCATAAACTATAAACTTACGACTCATTCCCATGTCATCACATATATTGAATGTTTAAAGTTAATTTAAAATCCTTATAGCATCTAAATTAACATGTATTAGTCTAGCATGCTTTCGACTAAAATATTAGCATGCGAACAGAAGATGCATCATTCTGATCATTCACAGCTCCTAGAGATAACACAATATCTCTACAAACATTCATATCTTAGTTTAGACAAGAATGATGAGATTTTTAAACCATTGGTTTACGAAAAACTCATAACAATATTTAACTTCATCCATTATATAGGATCATCACTTATTTGTCTTTAATATCCAAGGCTTCACCAGTGAAGGCAAATCAACATGAGGAATAATAAATTAAAAGTGCACAGGGAGAAAATTGAAGGAACACGCTACTCATAAAGACTTAAACATAAGCCTTAGATGGAGTCACTTTGGTGAACATATTCTTCACCAATATGATGAATGCTATTTGTATAAAATCACTAAACTCTTGAGATATAGTCAACTAGATTGTCACTCAACAACATGACATCATATTTGTCTAAAGTGATTTATACATTCTATTGTTGTTTCAATGAAACCATGTATTGGGATGCTCTCCCAAATTGAAGGATAAATCATTCATATAATTTCAATTATAAGTTAATGGTTGTAGCATAATCTACAAGACCATTACTATTGTATTATCCTTTAATAAATGTGCAAAATTTATTAAGATTATTTACAATAATAACATATATTTCTTTCATATGTTATAGTAATTAAAACACACTTATGGATTTCCATGTTGACATATATCAGACGACATCCTTCGTTCTTGTGTATTTCGTTTTAATACACTCACCATATTACATTGATGTTTGATATGCGACTTACAACATAAATCACGATCACAACCCGCTCAATGTGTTCGTGAAAGTTACAACTTGTAATTTCCATTTAAGTATCTTTATTAGATTAGAAAATTTTAAATTCTCCAAACTTTAAATATTATTTACCATTTATCATTTTATTATATTTAGATCAACTTATTTATTTTAAAAGAAAAATAAACTTATGCCATAGTTGAATATTTATAATAAAATATAATAAACAACATATTTTAAACAGGTACAAGAATGATAGCTAAACATCAAATCTTAAAGTGTTATTTCTTCAACACTTTCAACGTCTACTGAAATCATCACAAATGACCTTGTCACGTGGCGTTCTGAGGTCCTCCCTCTATAAAACACATACACTAGTTATAACATGTTATTCGTTTCACTTAGAAACATTAATCTTTAACAAACACAAAGTTGTCTAAAGAATAACTACTCGCAAGTAGTTTGAACAATCGAGTATGTTCATAATAACACCGGGTTGTTTTCCACTAAATAATCTTCTCGAGACTATTTACGGTTCAATACGTGATATTTTTCGTATGAATATCAAACCATTGCAAAGACCCATGTCTTATTCATTTAAAACACATTGTCAAGTTTGCACCAGTTATAATTTTAAACTATATTTATTTATGTTTATCAAGTTCATAGATCATGATATAGTTTTATAAAACAATATCTAACTAGCCTGTTAAAGAATAAAACGATTGCCAAATCATCCAACTAACCAACTGATTCTAATAGCTCATTAGAATTTGAATGTTTAGCAAACATTCCAAATTTTTTGTTTGTATGATGACTCCATTTCTTACACACTCATTTTAAGTATATGATTACAAAAATCATTTTAAAGCGTATTGATTCATTCAAAATTAATCAGTTCTAATACATTTATGAGAAATGACTATCAACAAAGTTGTTCTAAGCTTATATGTTTATGCAAAATAAATCGGTTATAACATGCTTGTTAGAAATAAACAATTACTAGAACCATGATAAAGCCTTTTATTATGAAATAAAATTGTTTTAACACACTTTGTTAAAAAAATAAACGATTACCAAAATCGTTGTAAATCTTTTTATGTTTATACAAAATAAACTGATTCTAACATACTTGTTAGAAAAATAAATGATTACCAAAATCGTTATAAAGCTCATTATGTTTATACAAAATAACTTATTCTAGCACTTCCGCTAGAAAATAAATGATTACTGTCACACCCCGGGCCGGCGGGAACGGATCGTGTTTTCCCGTCGGGCGGAAGGTTCCCGGGGCGCGATATCTTTGAGTGATAATCAAATGATCAGATTGTTTACATAGCACATGAGATATAAATGAGAAATGCTAACATGACATGAAATAGAATTACAAAGTTAAATTACATTGTACATCATAATTTAACTACGCAAATCTAATCAAAAAGAATCAATGAGTTTATATCTTGATCTGTACAAGATATACAAAAGTGATTCACTGTTTTGTCATTTCAAAAGTATGCAATCAAAAGTAAGCTAGGTCTTCTATAAGTCCACTAGCTATGTACTTGCATGTAATATCTACTCCTGTCCGTCACCTGAGAAAACATGCATTTAAAACAAGTCAACACTAGGTTGGTGAGTTCATAAGTAAGTAAATTGAAAACCATTGAATTGATCATGCACACATCCACAATGTCATACTTGTTGCTTGTATTACTTGTTTCATCTGTACCACCCAATGGCCTCTCCTTAGTTATATGTACAAGTAGTGTATCACCTGATTAAGTATGCTTATATATAGGGAATCCTGAAAGGGTCAAGCCCAGACGCTATCCCACCACATACTCAGTCAAGTTCCACACCACTTGCGATACAACTAAAGATATCCATTACCCCGCTTATTCATCGCACTTGATATGTATTCAGTTATTGTATTGATGATAGAATAATATATTGTATGGGGTTTAATTATCAAACCGAAGTATTGATAACCCTCGATGTATTAAGGAATTTTAGATTAATATAATCTTGTCCTTGTATTATTCTATACTTGAGGTGGGTTAACTGATGATACTCTATTAAATATTAAGAGTGTGAGTTAACCCCTTGCAACTTGTTCTTGAACCATAGTGCATAGAGCCTAAAAGGAATCCATTGAAATCCTCACGTAATCAGATTTCAATGCATCCGATTTATCTCTACCACTTTGCATGTCTATTGTCCTCAACGAAATCTATTACTAGTAGTGTAACATGAGAGCAGATCACCTTCTCAACCTACTAGTCAATAGGGTTTTCGCTGGATTAATTACTTATCACTGTAGATTAATATCACCATGTGTCGCTTACCAGAACCTGACTTGAGGTCGCCCTGTCACCGGTCATACGTTACCGGCCAATGAATTGTTACGATCAACATACTAGCCCTACAAGCTAGAGGTTTGTCAAACCTATGGTACCACTATGCTATCGTCGGTTTAGTCACGTCAAACTAACTGGTCAGCGAATTTAAGGGACTTACATGATCACTTGAACAAATTGGCACATGATTGAAGTGATATAATGCAAACAGGTCAAATGTAACTAATTGTAATTGTATTCACTTGTACTCTTGTTCTCATTGTAATATGTTCTCCGTGATATTAACAAAGTTAAATAAGAACTAGTCTTATTAAGTTATGTTAAATAGTTGAGTGAATGATGTTGTTATCATGAGATTATGTTATCATGATTATCATTCCATGTTCCTTGTAATTTTTGTAATGTCATTTCTTGTAAGAATAACTAAGTGTTGTAAAAGTTAACTTACTACTAAGTTATCCTATTGTATCGATGAGTTATGATATTATAATATCATCATCATCTTATCTTTCCTGTATTCTTGAATTCAAACAAGCATGCATACAATGATTTATGATAATAAACAATTTAATATCAACTAATCAAAGTATTAACAATATGTAAGCAAAACTTTTAGGTAATTAAAAGTAAAGCATGTTTCTCAGCCCCGAGAGTTAAAATCAGTAAAGATTAAAGTAAAAGGGGCATATGAACTCACCTTGTTATTGTAGGGTTGACTTAGCTTAAAAGGATGAAGAAACGCTCTCTTGATTAACCTTGAGTTTGTTTTCACGATCCTGTATTAGTTTCATGTGATTGTAACATATAAGTGTAAGTTGTAAAGTTTGTACGTGGGTATGTGTTATTCCTATTTTCTTTGTCGCCTCTTGATCTTGGTCCTCATTCGGCCCTTGTCTAATAGTCAAGAACACACTAACACTTGGCCATTTAATAATTATGTTATCACTTAAAATTCATAACTCTTTGTAACCCACTCTAGTATTTACTTAATTTTGAATCTTAGAAGTTCCATCATTGACTTTGACATATAAAAATATATTTACTTTGTTACATGGTCATCAATTAAACATGCAACCATTCACGAAAATGTCAATTTTTCATCTTGATAATGCATTAAAACTAACCTTTATTATAATCGAAATAATTAGATCATAACCCCACGCATTTTATCTTTAATTGTTTAATGCCGTATATTCGTTAACCTTTAAACCATGTGGGCCTCCTATTTGGGCCAAGTGTTAGCTACATGGGCCGAATGGAATCACATGGGCTTCTCAAAGTGTTTTGTGGGCTACTATGCGTGTCTTGGGCCGGTTAAGGTACATTGGGCCTGTTGGGCCGGTTATAACAAGTAGGCCTAATCGATTATGTGTGGGCCGAACCATGAACCGTAGAAATGTATTGGGCCAGAAACTAAGTGGGCCTAGTAATGGGCTAAACCCCTTTTGTGGATCAAATCAATTGGGCCGGTAATTAGGGCATGGGCCTTAGAGAGTTCTTGGGCCGAAATGATGTTGGGCTAGTGTTTAGGGTGAGTTAACCGGATGGCTTCAAACTGTTGCACCCGATTAAATCAATGAGCAGCGAACCCTTTTGAGTTCCAAGGAAGAAGGTTCGGTGCTAAGTGCTTGGCTCAAGGTTCGTTCATGGCATCAAGGTTCGCTCATGGTCCCAAGGTTCGTGACCAGATAGCCGTAGTAGGGTTCGGGAAAACCCTAAAGGGTTCGTCAAGCATGAAGGACACAGAAGGTTCGTAGAATAGCCATAGAGTTCGGCAGCCTCAAGGGTTCGTTCAGGATTTCAGCAAGAGGGTTCGCTGCATGTTAGAGAAATGGTTCGGCTGACAATGATAAGAGTTCGGGACAGAATCGTCAGCGAGGGTTCGTGGTTAGATGGCTCGAGGGTTCGTCGGACATGTTGAAGGCAGAAGGGTTTGGCCAGTTGCATGATGGTTCGGTGAGTTGATAGGTTCGTGAAAGACTCCGGCCTCAGCAGGTTCGGGACCTAACAGAGTTCGGCCACCTCCTTGAAGCTTCGGCCATGGTTCTCTTTCTCACAAACCCAACCTGCAACTGCTTCCTTCGCCTTCGAATACACTCTCGAAGACCCTCTGCACATCATGTTAAACAAGAACAACCATCGAGAGTGTGTGTGGAGTTCAAAAGAAGAGTGAGAACCCGGTTGCACATGTAGGTCGACAAAGGGTTTAGAAAACCCTATTTTCAGTGATTTTGCAAGGCTCATACCTCCGATTTCAGTGGATAAATCTTTAGATCCGTTGTACTTTCACGTAGAGGACACCAAGGGCTTCGCGTGGGTTCGAAAATCACCCAAATCGGCCAAGAAACGAGGAAGATATCAAGGATTGAAGCTTGAATCTTCTAGAGAGATGAAGGGTTCGTGAAATTCGTTTTTAGAGAGAGAGGGTGCAGAAAAATTATGATAAAACACTCTCATTAGTAGTTTATATACTCCGGGGTGTTCGGGTCCATTTCGGTTGCTCGGTTCGCATCTTCGTCGCGTAACCGGATTTCTACGCGTAATTTAGAATAAATAAATAGAAATGTTAATTTAATTAATTTGATGAGTTTCAAAATTGTAAAAATATTTATTATTTTATTTAATTAAAATTAAATTCGTTTCGTGTCGTAATTCGTTTTCGTTTCGTCGAATCGCGTCACCATCGCGCGTATTCGTTCGAATCGTCATTCGAACGAACACAACGATGGTTTTGCTTTCCGACTTTTGTTTTCTACTTTCCAGTCACCATTTCAGAACGTTAAACTCACAGATATGTTTGTGTGAATCGTCACCCACGCAAACACACTGTCAGTTCGTTATTCTGAAACGACACTGCAGTTTATGTTTTAATTGTGTTTCCTCACTGTCGGACTCAACTATACGTCCTGTTTTCACTTTGTTTTCACATTGAAATGTCGGCCATCTGATTCCTGTCATCTATGGACATCAGATCGCAACCGATTTGTTTCTGAATATCGTTTGAATCACCGTTGTTTCTCATGATTTGTTGTGTTAATTGTCATTAAGTTTTCACTTAATAAACACATCTAATGTTTCAAATGTATGTTGTACTTAATGTATTTAAGTTTACACAAAAATACGTACAACTGTTCTTGTATTTAGAATTCTGTTAATACAAAAACTGTTTACAAATACGCATGTACACATAGTTACTGTATGCAAGTACACATACCGTACGGACTTGCCGGGCGGTCGGGTACTAGTTGTCACAGTCTCCCCTTGTTAAAGAAATTTCGTCCCGAAATTTAAGCATAAAGATCGGTCTTTATTTCTCGAACAGGTGGGGATACTTGGCTTTCATGTTGTCCTCGCGCTCCCATGTAAATTCTGGTCCACGCTTGGAGTTCCATCGAACCTTTACAATAGGGATACGGCTACGTTTCAGTTTCTTAACTTCACGTTCCATAATCTCTACAGGTTCTTCAATGAAGTGTAATTGTTCATCAACTTGTATCTCTTCCAGTGGTATGATCAATGACTCGTCTGTTAAGCACCTCTTGAGATTTGATACATGAAACACATCATGTACTCCACTGAGCTCATCAGGGAGTCTAAGTCTGTATGCCACAGGACCTATACGTTGAGTAATCTCAAACGGTCCGACATACCTAGGTGCTAATTTTCCTTTAGCCCCAAAACGAACTACGCCTTTCCATGGGGACACTTTCAACATGACTCGGTCACCCACATCGAATTCCAAAGGCTTGCGCCGTTTGTCTGCGTAACTCTTTTGGCGGCTACGTGTTGCTTGTAATCGTTGTTGTATCTGGGCAATCTTATCAGTAGTTTCCTGAATAAGTTCAGGCCCAGTGATTCTGTTGTCTCCCACTTCGGTCCAACAAATTGGAGACCGACATTTTCTACCATAGAGTGCTTCAAAAGGAGCACATCCAATGCTGCTGTGGTAGCTATTGTTGTAGGAGAACTCAATGAGTGGTAAATGTGTGTCCCAACTTCCACCGAAGTCTAGGATGCATGTTCTCAACATATCCTCTAGGGTTTGAATGGTGCGCTCGCTTTGTCCATCCGTTTGTGGATGATAAGCAGTGCTCAAGTTAACACTTGTCCCTAAGGATTGTTGCAATGATTGCCAGAACCGCGAAGTAAATCGACTGTCCCGGTCAGAAATAATAGACAATGGCACCCCGTGCCTAACTACTATTTCATCAATGTATAGTCTCGCTAGTTTCTCCATCTTGTATGTCTCTCTGATCGGCAAGAAGTGTGCGGATTTGGTCAATCGATCAATGATGACCCAAATAGAATCGTATCCGCTGGAAGTGCAGGGTAGCTTGGTAATGAAATCCATAGCTATTTGTTCCCACTTCCATTGTGGTATCTCCGGTTGTTCCAGCAAACCCGAAGGTTTCTGGTGTTCGGCTTTGACTTTTGCACATGTGAGGCATTTGCCGACATAAGTGGCAATGTCTTTCTTCATGCCCGGCCACCAATAAAACGACCTAAGATCTTGGTACATCTTATCGGCACCAGGATGAACTGAGTAACGTGTCTTGTGTGTCTCGTCAAAAATGAGTGTTCGAAGTTCATCTACTGCTGGAATCCAAACCCGATCCAGATAGTAGATAACTCCATCTTGTTTTGTCTTGAAGTGTTTCTCGGCTCCACAATCGAGCTCGCGTTTCAGATTGTCTCTTGCCACTGTTTCTTGTTGTGCTTGTAGAATATGATCTCTCAAACTTGTTTGCACAGTCATTCCCATTGCGCGAACGCGTAAAGGTTTGACTCTTTCCTTCCGGCTCAAAGCATCTGCAACAACATTTGCTTTGCCCGGATGGTATTTGATCACACAATCGTAATCGTTCAGGAGCTCAACCCAACGTCTTTGTCTCATGTTAAGCTCCTTCTGATCAAATATGTGTTGTAGGCTTTTGTGATCTGTGAAGATAGTGCATTTGGTACCATACAGGTAGTGTCTCCAAATCTTTAATGCAAAGACAACAGCTCCCAGTTCGAGATCGTGCGTTGTGTAATTCTTCTCGTGTATCTTCAGCTGTCGTGAGGCATAAGCAATGACTTTGTCTCGTTGCATCAAAACACATCCGAGTCCCTGATGGGAAGCATCACAATAAACTACAAAGTCATCATTGCCTTCTGGGAGTGTTAAGATTGGAGCATTGCACAATCTTTGTTTCAGTGTCTGGAATGCCTCCTCTTGTTTCTGAGTCCACACAAAAGGTTCAGTCTTCTGTATGAGCTTGGTGAGAGGCAAGGCTATTTTAGAAAAATTTGAAATGAATCTCCTGTAATAACCTGCCAATCCCAAGAATGATCTGATCTCGGTTGGTGTTGTAGGCACGTCCCAGTTCTTGATTGCTTCGATCTTGGCAGGATCCACGTGAATACCATCACTGTTAATCACGTGACCCAAAAACTGAACTTCACTTAGCCAAAATTCACACTTGGAGAATTTGGCATAGAGTCGTTCTTCTTTCAGAAGCTCCAAAACTGTCTTGAGGTGTTGCTCGTGTTCCTTCTCGTTCTTTGAATAAATCAGTATATCATCAATAAAGACGATAACAAACTGATCTAGATACGGTTTGCATACCCGATTCATTAAGTCCATGAACACAGCCGGTGCGTTCGTCAATCCGAATGGCATCACCATAAATTCGTAATGACCATATCGGGTACGAAAAGCCGTCTTTGGTATGTCTTCTTCTTGAATCCGGAGTTGATGATAACCTGATCTCAGGTCTATCTTTGAAAAGTATTGTGCTCCCTGTAACTGATCAAACAGATCATCAATCCTCGGTAACGGGTACCGATTCTTGATGGTGAGTTTGTTGAGTTCTCGATAATCAATGCACATCCTGAAAGTTCCATCCTTCTTTTTGACAAAGAGAACCGGAGCTCCCCACGGGGAAAAGCTCGGTCGGATGAATCCTTTATCGAGTAGTTCTTGCAATTGGTTGGACAACTCTTGCATCTCCGATGGTGCGAGTCTGTAAGGAGACTTAGCTACAGGAGTTGCTCCCGGAATCAGATCGATCCGAAACTGCACCGATCGCTCAGGTGGCAGTCCCGGTAAATCATCCGGAAATACATCTGCAAAGTCTCTCACAACCGGCACATCTTGAATCTTGATCGCCTTCTTGTCTTTTTGAATCACGTGAGCTAGAAATGCAACGCATTGTTTTCGTAAGTACTTGCGAGCCTTCATGCACGATATTATCTTGACACTGCGTTTCGCTTGGTCTCCACGAATTTCCAAGACTTCATTGTTCTCCACAGGAATGCGTAGTAGTTTATCGGAACAGATGAACTCAACTCTGTTAAGAGATAGCCAATCCATTCCGATGATGATGTCGAAACTGCCCAGCTCCATCGGTATCAAGTCGATGGAAAATGTGTGATCGTCAAGTGTTAGTGGGCAATTCCTAAATATGGTGTCTACTGTAATCTGTTTGCCATTTGCTATCTCAATAGTATAAGGGGAGTCTAACAGTTCCTTAACATAATTAAGATGGCATGCAAAATCGGATGAGATGAAACTCTGATCCGCACCAGTGTCAAATAATATGGATGCATAGAAGTCAGATAAGAGAAATGTACCCGTGACCACATTCGGGTCTTGACGAGCAGCAGCAGCTCCGATCTGAAAGGCTCGTCCTCTTGGTGCTTGAGCCCTTTGTTGGTTCCTCTTGGGACAATCTCGAGAGAAATGGCCTGGTTCGCCACAGTTGTAGCAAGACCTAGGATTTGCAGCAGCAGCAGTAGTAGCTGCGTTGTTGTTTCTGTTTGGAGCGCCCGTGCTCCTGCAACGATTTGCCCAATGGCCAAACTTTCCACAGTTTGTGCATTGCATGCACTGAGAGTTTGGCACGTGATGATACTGACAAGTGTTGCACAAAGGTGCAGTGCCAGTGTAGGGCTTTCTGACTTGCAGTGGTGGTGGCTGATTAAGCATTGGAGCCTGAGTAGTGGCAGCAAAGTTCCTTGCCACTTTTTGTTTCTTAGCCGGACGTTTATCCGACTTCTTGGAAGTTCCAACTTTGGATGTTTCAGCCTCATCCTTCAAAACTCCAGACTTTACCATCACCTTGGTAAGTTTAGCTGAGAGGGAGATAGCAGCCTCCAAAGTAGCAGGATAAGCAGCCAACACTATACTTTGGATGCAAGAAGGTAATCCCGCCACATAACGGTCAATCAGCTTTTCCAATGTTGGTACCATTTCTGGCACCAAAGCTACCAACTCATGATAGCGAGTGGTGAAGGTCATATGATCAGCCCCCTTCATCACATGGTTCGAGAGTTCCGTTTCCAGCAGTTGCAGTTCGTGTTTCGGACAGAACTCGTTCCTCAGAAGAAGCTTAAATTCTGCCCACGGCATCGCCATCGCCTCATCTCTTCCCTTTGCTCGAATCTGAGCATTCCACCATGTCAGTGCTCGCTTGCTGAATGAACCAGCTGCATAGCGAATTTTATGGTGTTCTGGACAGTTGCTAATGTCCAGAGTGTTCTCCATCTTTTCTAGCCATTGGATCAGTCCAACAGCCCCTTCGACTCCTGTGAAACTTGGGGGTTTGCATCCTACAAAAGACTTGTAGGAGTATTCCGAAGTATGACTAGTGGTTCCACTAGCCTCTCCTGTAGTATGGCCAGAAACGTTGCCGTGGCCTTGAATCTTGTTTATCATCTCTGGGATGACATCTTTCAGCTGGCTGGTCAGTTGAGTACTCAGCAGGGTTGCTAAGGCGATAGTAGCAGGATCTATCATCTGAACATTGCTTGAGCCTGGTGGTGGAGAGTGCGGAGGAGGAGGTGGAGGTGGTGGTGAATGTGGAGGAGAGTCAGGTGGTGTTGGTGTCGATGAGTGCGGAGCTGAACCTTGAGTCAGCGGTAATAGAGGTGGTTGTCTTCGCGGCGGCATTCTGATCATAACCGAAAGGAAATCGGTTAGTGCAGTGATCAGAAGCAGAAGACATATGCAAATAGAATCCTATATCATAAGAACTCTACATGAGGGTCCCTAGGTTATAGTCTAGGCCAAACCGTTCAAGTAATATGACCTATATTTCTCTATAACCATGGCTCTGATACCAATCTGTCACACCCCGGGCCGGCGGGAACGGATCGTGTTTTCCCGTCGGGCGGAAGGTTCCCGGGGCGCGATATCTTTGAGTGATAATCAAATGATCAGATTGTTTACATAGCACATGAGATATAAATGAGAAATGCTAACATGACATGAAATAGAATTACAAAGTTAAATTACATTGTACATCATAATTTAACTACGCAAATCTAATCAAAAAGAATCAATGAGTTTATATCTTGATCTGTACAAGATATACAAAAGTGATTCACTGTTTTGTCATTTCAAAAGTATGCAATCAAAAGTAAGCTAGGTCTTCTATAAGTCCACTAGCTATGTACTTGCATGTAATATCTACTCCTGTCCGTCACCTGAGAAAACATGCATTTAAAACAAGTCAACACTAGGTTGGTGAGTTCATAAGTAAGTAAATTGAAAACCATTGAATTGATCATGCACACATCCACAATGTCATACTTGTTGCTTGTATTACTTGTTTCATCTGTACCACCCAATGGCCTCTCCTTAGTTATATGTACAAGTAGTGTATCACCTGATTAAGTATGCTTATATATAGGGAATCCTGAAAGGGTCAAGCCCAGACGCTATCCCACCACATACTCAGTCAAGTTCCACACCACTTGCGATACAACTAAAGATATCCATTACCCCGCTTATTCATCGCACTTGATATGTATTCAGTTATTGTATTGATGATAGAATAATATATTGTATGGGGTTTAATTATCAAACCGAAGTATTGATAACCCTCGATGTATTAAGGAATTTTAGATTAATATAATCTTGTCCTTGTATTATTCTATACTTGAGGTGGGTTAACTGATGATACTCTATTAAATATTAAGAGTGTGAGTTAACCCCTTGCAACTTGTTCTTGAACCATAGTGCATAGAGCCTAAAAGGAATCCATTGAAATCCTCACGTAATCAGATTTCAATGCATCCGATTTATCTCTACCACTTTGCATGTCTATTGTCCTCAACGAAATCTATTACTAGTAGTGTAACATGAGAGCAGATCACCTTCTCAACCTACTAGTCAATAGGGTTTTCGCTGGATTAATTACTTATCACTGTAGATTAATATCACCATGTGTCGCTTACCAGAACCTGACTTGAGGTCGCCCTGTCACCGGTCATACGTTACCGGCCAATGAATTGTTACGATCAACATACTAGCCCTACAAGCTAGAGGTTTGTCAAACCTATGGTACCACTATGCTATCGTCGGTTTAGTCACGTCAAACTAACTGGTCAGCGAATTTAAGGGACTTACATGATCACTTGAACAAATTGGCACATGATTGAAGTGATATAATGCAAACAGGTCAAATGTAACTAATTGTAATTGTATTCACTTGTACTCTTGTTCTCATTGTAATATGTTCTCCGTGATATTAACAAAGTTAAATAAGAACTAGTCTTATTAAGTTATGTTAAATAGTTGAGTGAATGATGTTGTTATCATGAGATTATGTTATCATGATTATCATTCCATGTTCCTTGTAATTTTTGTAATGTCATTTCTTGTAAGAATAACTAAGTGTTGTAAAAGTTAACTTACTACTAAGTTATCCTATTGTATCGATGAGTTATGATATTATAATATCATCATCATCTTATCTTTCCTGTATTCTTGAATTCAAACAAGCATGCATACAATGATTTATGATAATAAACAATTTAATATCAACTAATCAAAGTATTAACAATATGTAAGCAAAACTTTTAGGTAATTAAAAGTAAAGCATGTTTCTCAGCCCCGAGAGTTAAAATCAGTAAAGATTAAAGTAAAAGGGGCATATGAACTCACCTTGTTATTGTAGGGTTGACTTAGCTTAAAAGGATGAAGAAACGCTCTCTTGATTAACCTTGAGTTTGTTTTCACGATCCTGTATTAGTTTCATGTGATTGTAACATATAAGTGTAAGTTGTAAAGTTTGTACGTGGGTATGTGTTATTCCTATTTTCTTTGTCGCCTCTTGATCTTGGTCCTCATTCGGCCCTTGTCTAATAGTCAAGAACACACTAACACTTGGCCATTTAATAATTATGTTATCACTTAAAATTCATAACTCTTTGTAACCCACTCTAGTATTTACTTAATTTTGAATCTTAGAAGTTCCATCATTGACTTTGACATATAAAAATATATTTACTTTGTTACATGGTCATCAATTAAACATGCAACCATTCACGAAAATGTCAATTTTTCATCTTGATAATGCATTAAAACTAACCTTTATTATAATCGAAATAATTAGATCATAACCCCACGCATTTTATCTTTAATTGTTTAATGCCGTATATTCGTTAACCTTTAAACCATGTGGGCCTCCTATTTGGGCCAAGTGTTAGCTACATGGGCCGAATGGAATCACATGGGCTTCTCAAAGTGTTTTGTGGGCTACTATGCGTGTCTTGGGCCGGTTAAGGTACATTGGGCCTGTTGGGCCGGTTATAACAAGTAGGCCTAATCGATTATGTGTGGGCCGAACCATGAACCGTAGAAATGTATTGGGCCAGAAACTAAGTGGGCCTAGTAATGGGCTAAACCCCTTTTGTGGATCAAATCAATTGGGCCGGTAATTAGGGCATGGGCCTTAGAGAGTTCTTGGGCCGAAATGATGTTGGGCTAGTGTTTAGGGTGAGTTAACCGGATGGCTTCAAACTGTTGCACCCGATTAAATCAATGAGCAGCGAACCCTTTTGAGTTCCAAGGAAGAAGGTTCGGTGCTAAGTGCTTGGCTCAAGGTTCGTTCATGGCATCAAGGTTCGCTCATGGTCCCAAGGTTCGTGACCAGATAGCCGTAGTAGGGTTCGGGAAAACCCTAAAGGGTTCGTCAAGCATGAAGGACACAGAAGGTTCGTAGAATAGCCATAGAGTTCGGCAGCCTCAAGGGTTCGTTCAGGATTTCAGCAAGAGGGTTCGCTGCATGTTAGAGAAATGGTTCGGCTGACAATGATAAGAGTTCGGGACAGAATCGTCAGCGAGGGTTCGTGGTTAGATGGCTCGAGGGTTCGTCGGACATGTTGAAGGCAGAAGGGTTTGGCCAGTTGCATGATGGTTCGGTGAGTTGATAGTTTCGTGAAAGACTCCGGCCTCAGCAGGTTCGGGACCTAACAGAGTTCGGCCACCTCCTTGAAGCTTCGGCCATGGTTCTCTTTCTCACAAACCCAACCTGCAACTGCTTCCTTCGCCTTCGAATACACTCTCGAAGACCCTCTGCACATCATGTTAAACAAGAACAACCATCGAGAGTGTGTGTGGAGTTCAAAAGAAGAGTGAGAACCCGGTTGCACATGTAGGTCGACAAAGGGTTTAGAAAACCCTATTTTCAGTGATTTTGCAAGGCTCATACCTCCGATTTCAGTGGATAAATCTTTAGATCCGTTGTACTTTCACGTAGAGGACACCAAGGGCTTCGCGTGGGTTCGAAAATCACCCAAATCGGCCAAGAAACGAGGAAGATATCAAGGATTGAAGCTTGAATCTTCTAGAGAGATGAAGGGTTCGTGAAATTCGTTTTTAGAGAGAGAGGGTGCAGAAAAATTATGATAAAACACTCTCATTAGTAGTTTATATACTCCGGGGTGTTCGGGTCCATTTCGGTTGCTCGGTTCGCATCTTCGTCGCGTAACCGGATTTCTACGCGTAATTTAGAATAAATAAATAGAAATGTTAATTTAATTAATTTGATGAGTTTCAAAATTGTAAAAATATTATTATTTTATTTAATTAAAATTAAATTCGTTTCGTGTCGTAATTCGTTTTCGTTTCGTCGAATCGCGTCACCATCGCGCGTATTCGTTCGAATCGTCATTCGAACGAACACAACGATGGTTTTGCTTTCCGACTTTTGTTTTCTACTTTCCAGTCACCATTTCAGAACGTTAAACTCACAGATATGTTTGTGTGAATCGTCACCCACGCAAACACACTGTCAGTTCGTTATTCTGAAACGACACTGCAGTTTATGTTTTAATTGTGTTTCCTCACTGTCGGACTCAACTATACGTCCTGTTTTCACTTTGTTTTCACATTGAAATGTCGGCCATCTGATTCCTGTCATCTATGGACATCAGATCGCAACCGATTTGTTTCTGAATATCGTTTGAATCACCGTTGTTTCTCATGATTTGTTGTGTTAATTGTCATTAAGTTTTCACTTAATAAACACAACTAATGTTTCAAATGTACGTTGTACTTAATGTATTTAAGTTTACACAAAAATACGTACAACTGTTCTTGTATTTAGAATTCTGTTAATACAAAAACTGTTTACAAATACGCATGTACACATAGTTACTGTATGCAAGTACACATACCGTACGGACTTGCCGGGCGGTCGGGTACTAGTTGTCACAATTACTTAAATCGTTATAAACCTTATTATGTTTATATAAAATAAACTAACTCTAACACACTTGTTAGAAAATAAATGATTACCAAAATCGTTATAAAGCATCAAACATGCTTGTTAGAAATAACTCTAACACGTCATTTACAAAACTTAAATTGTTCAAACCAATATTGTTTACCAAAAACAATAATTACATCAAACATGCTTGTTAAAAAATGTAAAGGTCTTGTAAACGATAATATTTTGCTAAAAAAAAACTTTAGACAAACATTTTAGAAGGAAAAACAAGTATTCATAAACATTTTGTATGTGTTTACAAATCCACGTTTTTCTAATACAATTATCAGAAAATGAACATTCAAAAGTTATTTTGAAACAAACCAAAAATTCTTCCATGGTTCAATTCACAATCGAAACCCATGGATTCAAAACAATGAATCAAACCATATGCCTTGTAACACGGTATTTAGATTAAATATTGTACTGCAATTACAAAATCCGACCTATTTGTACTAAATATTTCTCAAAAATATTTACTAGATTTTATCAAAAACTCAGTTTATGTTTAACTTTCATGAACCCAAAATCCTTATTTATAAGGTTTTTCAAGAAAATCTGTTTTAGAATTGTGTAAATTTGGTTCAGGTTTTTTTATAAAACAATAATAAAATATAAATAGTAACGATACTCTTGATATTAGTAGGAAATAATCTAGTACTACTGGTTACAAGATTAAAATAAAATAATATAAATTATGAGTTTATATACCAAACTTGTTTTCATCCATTTATTCGTTTTCTTGTTTGACTAGAACATGTTCCATATTGACTTATCAATCAAGATATTTGAGGATGTTTTCAATCGAGTGTGTCTTCCACTTATTCTTCACTGCAACATGAATTAGACGTGTTGATGATTTTGGTTTAGGCACATATTCAATACGCTTTCCTTTAAACAGATTTCACGCCTCTTTCTCAAGACGAACGCGTGTGTCTCCCAGGGTATAACAACTGAAACAGTATGTGTATTGTCGGGATTAACCTAGTACCCAAAAGAGATACCTAAAACAAGAGCTTGGGGGTGACAATTTCTCCACAAGGTCACCGACCCGGGTGCTTGCGCCCACGGTTTACCACGCAAGTGGGTTCCCCGGTCATTAAAAAAACAAGAGCTTGGAGACCAAGAAAACTTGAAATCCTTCAAAGTTGCGGTAAATTGCATGTAGTATTTTTTTTTGTTGAACCATCAAGTGGTCAAGAAAACAAGACAACAATTGTCTTGTATCTATACTACAAGATTGTAATTTCAAGAGTCTTGAATTAATACATATAATCAATATATGTAATTTGAAAAGTCTTGATTTAATTGAGTAATATGAAAAGTCTTGATTTTAATTCATATTAAATTTGATAATTAATCGAATAATACAAATTTTCAACATTATATATTAAAAATGTCCCTAACCATGCTTAATATTGATGAAAACAATATAAAATGTCTTTATTAATATACTAATTGATGTAAAAATATAAAATGTTTTTATTAATATACTAATATATGATGAATTGAGCTAAATATTGTACTCTAAAAAGATCTTTAGCCATTAATATTTGATGTCTCTTAAATAAATGATTAAGAGAGACTATACACCATATATGAATTAGTTTCTCCATCATTTAAGAAACCATCAAAACTAAAGACATATAAAAGAGGAAAAATGAGTATCAAAGTAATAAGATGTAGTTATTCGGTTGACGCAATAAACATGGGTTGACAAAGGAACCACACCCTATATATATATATATATATATATATTGGAGGGATATTCTAAAAAAGATTAAAACCTTAAAAAGACATAACTGTGTATAAAATAAAAAAAACAGAGCATCATTTAAAAAAACACCATAAAATTTTTGTAATGGTGATTAGGGCTTTTGGATTCAAAATGACTTGTAATGACTTGAATTCAAAAACACCATACAACCTGAAAAACACCATAATATTAAAAACCAGAGCATCATTAAAACGAAATAACTGAACAACATACGAAAATTTAATATCTCCGTTTGACTTCAAAACACGAATAACAGTCTGAACAAATTGATGAGGTTGTTGAAATTGATAATTGATGAATTTGATCTGTCTAAAATTTCAGCGAATGCACTCGATCACGTTCAATATTAAAAAAAATTAAAAAACGCTATAAAATCAATAACATTTTGAAAAATTTGATGATGTTGAAATTGATATGGTTGAATTCGATTTGATTAAAAATATAGCGAGAATCAAGTTCTATTGTTGCAATTCATTTTCCCAAAATAACCGCTAACAAAATTTATGAAATTATGCTAATGCTCATTTGTAGTAAATCTTTGATTTGACACGTAATCCCCATATTCTTTCTTACATTTTTTAAGGTTTTTTGTCTTTTTATCCGAACTTTAATATATATATGTATATATATATACACACATATATATACATACTAGTCTAGTATCCGCGCGTTGCAGCGGAAAACACAACACTTAAATTGGATGTTTTAAAGGTTTGCATGGTTCGTTCTTGAGTCATACCATAACAAAAAAAAAATTTTTAACTCGGTAGTTAACTAAAAACGACTTTAACTACTAACATACTAACATAAAAGGTAAAATGCACCAAAAATGTCAATAAGTGATTCATTTGTTTTGAAGGGTTTTCTTTTATAATTATTGTATCTCACTTAAATTCTTAAAAGCTATCAATGTGGGACAAAGTGAAAACACAAAAAAAATTAGATTATAATTTAAAATTTGTACCATATGCTATAAGAGTTGTAAAACTCTTAATTTTAAGAGATTTAAGCAAATTATTATTTTGTTCTTCTAATGTGTTATATAGTAGTATAGATATATATATTCCAGTCATTGTGATATATCAATTCAATGGTAGTGTGTTCTTACTAAACACCCAATTCATGTTACCTTAAATTGTTCATAATAATCTTTATGCACATGGAACAAATTCTAATGAAATCGACGATGAATGCTATTTTTCTAATGAAATTTTCCATTTTTTTTTCTGAGTGTTTTGTTTGGATCATACAAATCCATCTTCCACATAATTAATTGATGGATTTTGGAAGATTACTTTTAATTACATTTGTTTATAACTCATAATTGAACATTGCAATTAAAATTTATGTAGAATCCTAAACTATATTTTATTCATTCATGCGTAACTGTTAGGATAAGAAGCATGACTTGATGAACTACTTATTCATTTGTACGTAATTACGTCATTTGTATGCAACTTTGTTGCTTTATTGGCAGCTAAGTACTTAATAATCACGCGAAATGATCATGTTTGAATACGAATAGTATTACCTGTAATGCAAATGTAGAGTGTTTAGTGGCTAGTTTGGATGAAAGGATAAATGATTGGACCAAACTAATATCATTTGATTTTACATTAAAGATGAAGTAATATCATTTTGTACACCTTTAACAATGAACCTATCGATTTCTTGTTTAATGAAATACTAGGTTAATATGCATGAAATTTCATTTTAGGCCAATAGAGGTATGTTGTTTTGTGTGCCTTAATATACACTTTAAAATATTCACAATACTTGAATGTTGGTCATAATCAAAGCGAAACTAACTTTCAAATAGAACATTTATTTAGCATACTCAATAAACTTGAATATTGGTCATTGCCCAAGTGAAACCAATGTTTAAACATAACTTTATTTTAGTTCGTTTTCAATATTTTAGTGTTGATCATAACCAAAGAAAGGCATGTATTTAAATAAACCTTACTTCTTTAACATGTTCATAATGCTTAAGTATTAGTCATAGACAACGTACAAATGACGTTCAAGCAGAAAATTACTTTAATTTATCAATAGACTACATCTTCAATCTTTTTTTTTTCTAATATTTTTTTGATTACCCAATGATTTAGCTCCCTTAAATTTTGTTTTTATCTCCCCCTTTGTCAATTCAATATCCACTTTAACTCATACTTTATGAATTCAAACTCTGAGGCTTCGTCTCATAGAGGGACATAGTTAAACTTACTATCGGCGTAACAAATCTTGATTATCCCTTGAGATACGATGACTAAACGTACAAAATATTGGAAGACAGAGTTTGAGAGATGAAAGAGATTCAACAAAATGTCTCTTATGGTAATTTAGAATTTCATTTATATTGATTAGGGGTGTTCATCGAATCGAATTTCGAATAACTCGAATATTTCGAATCGAATAATTTCGAATTTCGAATTTTTTAAAAGCATTTGAATTCGAAATCAGTTCTAATTAATTATTAACCAATTCGAATTCGAAATTTGAATTCGTGGTCAAATTCGATTCTACTCGAATTCAGAATTCGAATTCGATCCAAATTCGATTAGAATTCAAATTGGTTTGATTTGAATTTAATTAAAAAATTGTTTATACTTGCTATCTTTATATATTCAAAATATCAATAATCAAAACCTTGAACATCTAAATATCAAATAATCAAAATTTTAGTTGTAATATCAGAGATATCATTCAAACTAACAAAATGATAAATGTTCAATATATAATGACAATGATAACATACAAAAAAATAAAGTTGCAAGTAATCAAAATATTAGAAATTAACAACCTAAATGATCAATTTTTCGAGTTTCACGGCCACAAAAATTCAAGCTTCACAATAGACGCATTTGTTGTGGATGTTTAAGTTCAACATATTTATAAGTGTTAAAATTAAGAGTATTTTATAATTAAATTGATATTTATGTAATAGGTGTAACACCCCAACTGACGGCGTAATCATCGAAATGTCACGAGGAATATGCAGATTGTTCATAAGCTCATGGGCAACTAAAATGTATCATCACATATCATTTAAAGTATTCAAATTACTTACACAAAAATTATGTTTACCATGGGTCAGTTACAAAAAATTACACAAAATATGTAGCTAAGTTAACTAAATCCTAGTCTTCAGTAGATCCAGTTAAATTAGCTAAGTCCAAGGTCCTATATAATGATATCCAAAATATATGTAGGGCTATCCTCTTTACTTCTCCTGATTCCCTGAAACATTTAAAAGTCAAGTGTCAAATGTACAAGTAGTTGGAGAGTAATCATAAGTTTTAACACACCCAAAAGAGTTATAAAAATTGAAGTAAACACATGTGAACCTGTAATGTTGAACATATCCTGTAAATTCACTAACAAGCAGATCAACAAATCTTCCAAGTAAGCTTAATGTCACACCCCGAGCCGGCGGGGTTGGATCGGATTCCCCATCGGGCGGAAAGTTCCCGGGACACGATATCGTGAGTGATAATCGTGATGATCAGATTGTTTACATTGCACATGATATAAATGAGAAATGCTAAACAGAATAGAATTACAAAGTTAAATTACATCAGTATCGTTTATAATTTAACAATGTAAATCTACCATCAACATCATAATTTTCTATCTTGTATATACACAAGATATACAAAATATATTGTATAATGATGTTTCCAAAAGTGTGCAGGTCCAAAAATACTAAGTCTTCTATCTGAAGTCCTAGTCCAGAAGCATTAACTTCTTAATTGACCTGTTCATCACTTGAGAAGTCATGCAAAAAGATCAAGTCAACACATGGTTGGTGAGTTCATATAGTTTAGTATTTGAAAAGTAATTTTGTAACTCTTTTTCGGTAAAAACCCTAACCTCATTAACTTCACCTATAATATCCAGTTCGGTATGCTTATATACAGGGCATACCCCTGAGTCGAGCCTACAACCCGCCCAGACGCCGTCCCACCACATACTAAACCACATATGACATTGTTGTTAACGATAATTAAGCATTTTTACCTACCATTCACTTCTGTTCTGTAACATCAGTGCCGGACGCGTGCCGGAACAGTGATCGTAACAGTAAACATGTACAGTGATTCAGGTACGCATTTCGTTAAACTATGTTTAGACTATTTATACATTTGATTGGCATGAAACTATTAAACGATTGTCTGAATCTGACTAAAACCTTAGGGTTTAACAGTCAGAAAACATGCCAGACAACGCAGTGTTGAAACACGAATACATGATGTGATATTTGTTGTATAAACGTATGTGAGGTTTAACAAAACAAAACCTTTACAGTTATTGTTGCGGAATGCTAAACCGATGAGTTATTCGTATAGGTGACGATCTGTACGAATGATTTTGATAGTTTAACGTTCTGAAATAATGACTTAACAGTAGAAAACAAGAATCAGAAAGCCAAACCATCGACGTGTTCGTTCGAATGACGATTCGAACGAATACGCGCGATGGTGACGCGATCTGATGAAACGATAACGAACACGAATAACGACACGAACGATCATAAATTTAAAGAAATATTATATTTCTTATTTTACAATTTTGAAACTCATCATAAAATAATTTTACTTTAACTATCTTAATTTAAATCGCGAACAACTTAACTAAACGCGAAAAATTAAACAAAACGCGTAAACTATTAAAATTCGATATTTATTTATACGGAATGATATTTAATATAATTCCTAGTAATATTTATAAATTGTTTATCCTAAAAATATTCATTTTATTTTATTTACGAAAAAGCCGCGTAACGTGCCGGATACGCGACGAAACCACGAACCGAGCAACCGAAACAAACCCGAACACCCCGGGTATAAAAGCATCCAATGAGGGTGTTCCTCCTCATTTTTCAGCAACTCTACCTCTCTCTAAAAGCTGTTCCCGAACCCTCTCTCTCACTACAAAATCCAAACTTCAATCGACCATATCTCCCTCGTTTCTAGCCCGATTCGAGTGATTCTTTCGCCTAAACGACCATCTTGAAGCCCTCTACATGAAAGTACAACTCATCTGAGGTTCTACCCAGTTGATTCCGAGGTATGATGCAAGAAAGTTCACGGGAATAAGGGTTTTCTATGTATAAATCGAATCATCTATATAAAATCGGTCCTAGGTCACCTCCGTTCAAATCTTTTGTCTCTTGGGACCTTCTGTCGTGTAACTATAATAATGGGAATCAACCAAGGTCACTTGATCCAAGGTTGAAGATGATGAAGTGCAGGTCGTGAGCCAACCACAGTTGGCCGAACCATCAGGTGCTGTGGCCGAACCCTTTTGAAAGGGACGAACCCTGTTGGCTCCACCTACCACCGAACCTTCGATGTCAGAGTCTGGGTCACGAACCAGTTTGATAACTCGCCGAACCCTAGAGTGCTTCACGAACCCTGAGTTAAGGACGAACCCATGTAGGAGGCGAACCCCTGTGATCCCGAACCTATTACAGTCACTTTAGCTGAACCCTGATGGACCACGAACTCTATGAGGCTGTCGAACCTTTGCTCCTGATTGGCGAACCCACATGTGCTTGAAGGACCTGCATGTTATTCCCGAACCTATGCTCATCCAGTTGTGACCGAACCTTTGGGCACCAAGGGTTCGCTGCCATCACAATTGGTGTTCGGCTGACTCAAGCTTAATTCATTTCGGTTATATGGATTTAATATTCTCACAATTCCTAAGGCCCAATACACATTGCTTAGGCCCATTAAGTGGTGTTAGACCGCATCACGTTATTCGGCCCATAATGATCATAACCGGCCCAATCCTTTTTGTTCTCGACCCATCATAAACATATTGGCCCATCTCCATAACGTGTGGTCTAGTTTAATTGTTTCGGCCCACATCAACCGTGAATGGGCCAACCTAAACTTTTCGGCCTAAACTTCCTAGTTAGATTGATAAGTACCCATGAGGCCCAATAGTGGCCCATGTGACTTATAAGGCCCAACAATATCCGGTCCAAGGGAGCCCAAACCGATGACTAAAACATTTACGAACCGTGGGAATAATATTAAACAAAGACATGAGTTGACATTTTAGACAAGGTGTGTTAAAAAGGTAATACAAGGAATGCAAAGTTTTGAAACATGTATTTTGAAACTTTGAGGTATAAATCCAACAATAATTCAAATTGTTGCAAACAATCAATGAGAACTAACACAACATTTCATAACATATGGAACTCCGGGCCGGATAACGAACAAGCTTCGTAAGTGTTAGTCAACTTTAGGACTAACACTTACACGCACAACAAATTCTTATAAACTTATACTTATAAGTTACAACCTTATGAAATCAATACAGGAGCTTGAACATCATAACAAGTGCAAACAAAGAGAGAGCGCATTCTTATTCTATTTAGTCAATCACTTCGGACCTAAGGTGAGTTCATTGTCCCCTTTCAAACTTATTTGTTTTACTTCGGGACTGAGAAGCATGTTAAACATTTTTATTGAAATGTTCTTTAATGCTTTAAACATAAACATGATTGCTTATGATGGAAACCTTTACTTTAAGCTTGATGCTTAAAATCCATTGTAGATTACTTGATACGATTACATGATACTTGATTCAATTACATGAGATGTGATTCAATTACATGAGACTTGATTCAAATACATGAGACATGATACAAATACATGATACTTGATTCAATTACATGCGATGTGATTCAATTACATGAGACATGATACAAATACATGATACTGGATACGATTACATGATACTTGATACAATTACATGAGACTTGATTCAATTACAAGAGATGTGATTCAATTACATGAGACATGATACAAATACATGATACTTGATTCAATTACATGAGACTTGATACTATTACATGCTACTAGGCCATCATACATGTATCTAACCATAGACTACGTAATTGCTGAACGTCTGGTATTCCAGAGCTTGTACCTATGGGGTGAGATACATGTAAAAACATAAACGTAATGATACTCAGCTATTACCTGGTTATAAGTGACATGTAATTGCTGAACGTCTGGTATTCCAGAGCTTTTGTCAGCTTATATGAGGTATGTAAAGGCTAAACATGAAAGTATCGATTCTAAGCTATTACCTGGTTATAAGGGACACGTAATTGCTGAACGTCTGGTAATCCAGAGCTTGTGTCGGCTTATATGAGGTATGTAAAGGCTAAACATAAACGTAACGTTACGGAGCTATTACCTGGTTATAAGGGACATGTAATTGCTGAACGTCTGGTATTCCAGAGCTTTTGTCCGCTTATAAGAGGTATGTAAAGGCTAAACATGAACTTGTTGAATGCTAAGCTGTTATCTATATAAGAGACATGTAATTGCTAAACTACTGGTATTCCAGAGCTTTTGTCTGCTTATAGGAGATATGTAATTGCTAAACTATGTGTGTGTGAATCTATGATGCTCGATAAACATGATGAGAAACTAACACTTACGAATACATTAGACATGACAACATCGAAACAGATAACAAAGGCTTGATGAGGATTGAGTTGTTTGGTAGGTAAAATGCTTAATTATTATTAACAACAGTGTCATATCCGGATTAGTATGTGGTGGGATGGCGTCTGGGCGGGTTGTAGGCTCGACTCAGGGGTATGCCCTATATATAAGCATACCGATTTGGATATTACATGTGGAGTTAATGAGGTTAAGGTTTTACCGAAAGAGGTTTGTTGAAAACTATTTTAAACTTACAAACTTTATGAACTCACCAACCGTTGTGTTGACTTGATCTTTTTACATGCTTTCTCAGGTGAAGGACAGGTTTAAGCATAAGCTCTTGGATTTACATACTAGGCTGCCCAGATAGAGGACCTAGTAGACTTTTGGGAGAAGCATATATTTTGTTGATGATACACATTACTTTTGATATCTTGTATATATACAAGATATAAACATTATTCTTTTGATTAGGTTTACTGAGTTAAATTGCAGAACATTGCTATTGTAATTTAACTTTGTAATCCTATATATCATTTGGTTGTGCTTTAGATATTCTTAAACGTTGATGCTATGTAAACAATCTGATCATCATGATTATCACCCACGATATCACGCCCCGGGAACCTTCCGCCCGACGGGGACTCCGATCCAACCCCGCCGGCTCGGGGTGTGACAGATTGGTATCAGAGCACAAGGTTATAGAGAATATTAGGTCATTTACTTAATCGGTTTGGCCTAGACTATAACTTAGGGACCCACATGTAGAGAACTTAAGACTTAAGTTTGCATTATGTTTTCTGCATTCGATCATTGCACTAACCAAATTCTTTTGGTTATGATCAGAATGCCGCCGAGAAAACAACCTACTCCGCAAGTCTCTGCTCCTCACTCATCTACCCCATCACCTGCGGATTCACCACTGCCACCTCCTCCTCCTCCTCCTCCACACTCTCCGCCGCCAGGTTCAAGCAATGTTCCGCTGATAGATCCTGCTACTATCGCCTTGGCGACACTACTGAGTACCCAGCTGACGAGTCAACTAAAGGATGTCATCCCAGAGATGATAAACAGGATTCAAGGACAAGGCAACACTTCTGGTCACACTACAGGCGAGGCTAGTGGAAACACTGGTCATACTTCGGATTGCTCCTACAAGTCCTTTGTAGGATGCAAACCCCCGAGCTTTACCGGAGTTGAAGGAGCTGTTGGACTGATCCAATGGCTTGAGAAAATGGAAAATACTTTGGACATCAGCGGTTGTCCAGAACATCACAAAGTTCGCTATGCAGCTGGTTCTTTCAGCAAGCGAGCTTTGACTTGGTGGAACGCACAGATAAGAGCCAAGGGAAGAGATGAAGCAATGGCGATGCCCTGGGCAGAATTTAAACTTCTTCTGAGGAATGAGTTTTGCCCGAAACATGAACTACAACAACTGGAGATTGAGCTCTCGAATCATGAGATGAAGGGAGCTGATCATATGACTTTTACCAACCGCTATCATGAACTGGTAGCCCTGGTGCCAGAAATGGTACCGACCTTGGAGAAACTAATTGATCGCTATGTGGCAGGACTACCTTCATGTATACAAAGCGTTGTACTGGGTTCATATCCTGCTACTTTGGAGTCAGCCATTTCCCTCTCTGCTAAGCTTACCAAGGTAATGGTAAAGTCTGGAGTCTTGAAAGATGATGCTGGAAAAGCCAAAGAAACAACATCGAAGAAGCCCGAGTACCATCAGAAAAAGAAACAAAAGGTTGTCAAGAATTATGCAGCCGTTACCCCTCTGCGACAGGCACCTGCAGCACCTGTCAATCCTACTACTAGGGGTTATGGAGGGGAGTATCCCCAGTGCACAAACTGCAAGTATCATCATCCTGTTGGTGCTCAATGCAGGAAGTGCACGAATTGTGGCCGGTTTGGCCACTGGGTTAACAAGTGCCGAGTTGCTGTAAATCAGGCCACTAACACCGCAGCAAGAACACTACCTCCACCACCACCACAGAACCCAGGCAATAACAACAACAGAGACTGCTACAACTGCGGGGAACCAGGTCACTTCTCCCGCAACTGTCCAAAGAAGGTGCAAGCTGGAGCACAAGCACCTCGTGGACGAGCTTTTGTTATCGGAGCTAATGCTGCACGTCAGGACCCTAATGTGGTCACTGGTACATTTCTTTTACATGACTCTTATGCATCCATACTATTTGATACTGGTGCAGACCAGAGTTTTATTTCATCTGATTTTGCACGACAACTTAGTCTTATTGAGGATACTTTAGACTCCCCTTACATTATTGAAGTAGCTAATGGGAAACAAGTTACAGTTAGCACTATACTTAGGAACTGCCCACTTACACTCATAGATCATACATTTTCCATCGACTTGTTGCCGATGGAGTTGGGCAGTTTCGATATCATCGTGGGAATGGATTGGCTCTCACTCAATCGAGTGGAAGTTATCTGTTCCGAGAAGCTACTTCGGATTCCAATAACGGATGATCGTGTATTGGAAGTTCGTGGGGATCAAGCCAAGAGAAACGTAAAGATCATATCATGCATAAAAGCGCGTAAGTGTCTGCAAAAGAAGTGCATAGCATTCTTGGCTCATGTGGTGGAGAAAGACAAAGACAAGAAAACATTACAAGACGTACCGATAGTGAGAGAATATCCTGAGGTGTTTCCTGACGATCTACCTGGTTTGCCTCCTGTGCGACCGGTAGAGTTTCGTATCGATCTGATTCCTGGAGCAACGCCTGTTGCTAAATCCCCTTATAGGTTAGCACCTTCGGAGATGCAGGAATTATCTAACCAATTACAGGAGCTACTTGATAAAGGTTTCATCCGACCGAGCTACTCACCTTGGGGAGCTCCGGTTTTGTTCGTGAAAAAGAAGGATGGATCCTTTCGGATGTGCATAGACTACAGGGAGCTAAACAAATTAACCATCAAGAATCGGTATCCATTACCGAGGATTGATGATTTATTTGATCAGTTGCAAGGAGCTCAATACTTTTCGAAAATCGATCTACGTTCCGGATACCATCAGCTTAGAGTACAAGACGAAGACATACCCAAGACGGCGTTTCGTACCAGGTATGGGCATTACGAGTTCATGGTGATGCCTTTTGGTTTGACGAATGCACCTGCGGTTTTCATGGACCTCATGAACCGTGTGTGTAAGCCGTACTTAGATCAATTTGTTATTGTTTTCATTGATGACATATTGATCTATTCTAAAAGCAAAGCAGAACACGAGCAACATCTGAGAACGATCTTGGAACTGTTAAAGGAAGAGAAACTCTATGCCAAATTCTCTAAGTGTGAGTTTTGGTTAAAAGAGGTTCAATTCCTAGGCCACGTTGTTAACAGTGAGGGAATTCACGTTGATCCTGCCAAGATCGAAGCAATAAAAGATTGGGACACTCCGAAGACACCTACGGAGATACGTTCTTTTCTAGGCTTAGCAGGCTATTACAGAAGGTTTATTTCAAACTTTTCTAAGATAGCTCTGCCACTCACGAAGCTAACACAGAAAAGCGAGCCGTTTATTTGGGAACAAAAACAAGAAGAAGCCTTTCAGACATTGAAACAAAAGCTATGTGATGCTCCGATCTTATCTCTCCCAGATGGTTGTGATGACTTTGTTGTTTATTGTGATGCATCCCATCAGGGACTTGGCTGTGTGCTTATGCAGCGGGACAAAGTCATTGCCTACGCTTCGAGACAATTAAAGATTCATGAGAAGAACTACACAACTCATGATCTGGAATTGGGAGCAGTGGTGTTTGCACTGAAGATCTGGAGGCATTACTTATATGGAACCAAGTGTACCATATTTACAGATCACAAAAGTCTACATCACATATTCGATCAGAAGGAACTCAATATGCGACAGCGACGTTGGGTTGAGCTTCTGAATGACTATGACTGTGTGATTAAGTACCATCCGGGCAAGGCAAACGTTGTTGCTGATGCCTTGAGCCGGAAGGAACGGGTCAAACCCTTGCGCGTCAGAGCAATGGGAATGACTGTGCAGACAAGTTTACACGATCACATTAGTCAAGCACAACAGGAAGCAATTGAACGAGGAAACTTGAAGAAAGACTTAGATTGCGGTGTGGAGAAACAATTGGAAACAAAACCCGATGGACTTGTTTACTTCAAGGATCGTATCTGGATTCCTGCAGTAGATGAGTTAAGGA
Organism: Mikania micrantha; assembly: GCA_009363875.1. Taxonomy (NCBI): domain Eukaryota; kingdom Viridiplantae; phylum Streptophyta; class Magnoliopsida; order Asterales; family Asteraceae; genus Mikania; species Mikania micrantha. The sequence continues at coordinate 43,659,236 of CM018692.1, forward strand.
AACTTATTTTTGATGAAGCACACAAGACCAAGTACTCTGTGCATCCCGGTGCTGATAAAATGTACCAAGACTTACGTGCATTCTATTGGTGGCCGGGTATGAAGAAAGACATCGCTGAGTATGTTGGTAGATGCCTTACGTGTGCTAAGGTGAAGGCGGAACACCAGAAACCATCTGGTTTGCTGGAACAGCCTGAAATACCACTATGGAAGTGGGAACAGATAGCTATGGACTTTGTTACCAAGCTACCCCGCACTTCCAGTGGACATGATACCATTTGGGTTATCATTGACCGATTAACCAAGTCTGCTCATTTCTTGCCAATGCGAGAAACTTACACGATGGATAAACTAGCGAAGCTTTACATCAATGAGATAGTGGTGCGCCATGGTGTGCCATTGTCTATCATTTCGGATCGTGATAGCAGATTTACATCAAGGTTCTGGCAATCATTGCAGAAATCTCTAGGGACGCAATTAAACTTGAGTACGGCTTATCATCCACAAACGGATGGTCAAAGCGAACGTACTATCCAAACCCTGGAGGATATGTTAAGAACTTGTGTTCTAGACTTCGGTGGTAATTGGGATTCCCACTTGCCACTAATCGAGTTCTCCTACAACAACAGTTATCACAGCAGCATCGGTTGTGCCCCATTTGAGGCCCTTTATGGCCGAAAGTGTCGGTCACCGATCTGTTGGTCAGAAGTGGGAGATAATCGTATCACTGGGCCAAAACTTATTCAAGAAACTACAGACAAAATTGCTCAGATACAGCAAAGACTACAAGCAACACGAAGTAGACAAAAGAGTTATGCCGATAAGCGGCGCAAGCCGTTGGAATTCCAAGTGGGAGATCGTGTCATGTTAAAGGTTTCCCCATGGAAGGGCGTAGTTCGATTTGCGAAGAAAGGCAAACTAGCACCACGATATGTGGGACCGTTCGAAATCATCGAACGTATTGGTCCTGTAGCATACAGACTGAGCTTACCAGATGAACTTAGTGGTGTACATGACGTGTTTCATGTTTCAAACCTGAAGAAATGCCTTGCTGATGAAACACTTATCATACCAGTTGAAGAAATTCAATTGGATGAACACTTACGTTTTGTTGAAGAACCGTTGGAAATCATGGACCGTAAAGTCAAACAATTGAGACGAAGTCGAATTCCTATCGTTAAAGTTCGTTGGAACTCAAAGCGCGGACCCGAGTTTACTTGGGAACGTGAAGATCACATGAGAAACAAGTATCCCCAACTCTTTGCCGAGGAAGTCGTACCGAATAACGAGTCTTAAATTTCGGGACGAAATTTCTCTAACAAGGGGAGACTGTAACATCAGTGCCGGACGCGTGCCGGAACAGTGATCGTAACAGTAAACATGTACAGTGATTCAGGTACGCATTTCGTTAAACTATGTTTAGACTATTTATACATTTGATTGGCATGAAACTATTAAACGATTGTCTGAATCTGACTAAAACCTTAGGGTTTAACAGTCAGAAAACATGCCAGACAACGCAGTGTTGAAACACGAATACATGATGTGATATTTGTTGTATAAACGTATGTGAGGTTTAACAAAACAAAACCTTTACAGTTATTGTTGCGGAATGCTAAACCGATGAGTTATTCGTATAGGTGACGATCTGTACGAATGATTTTGATAGTTTAACGTTCTGAAATAATGACTTAACAGTAGAAAACAAGAATCAGAAAGCCAAACCATCGACGTGTTCGTTCGAATGACGATTCGAACGAATACGCGCGATGGTGACGCGATCTGATGAAACGATAACGAACACGAATAACGACACGAACGATCATAAATTTAAAGAAATATTATATTTCTTATTTTACAATTTTGAAACTCATCATAAAATAATTTTACTTTAACTATCTTAATTTAAATCGCGAACAACTTAACTAAACGCGAAAAATTAAACAAAACGCGTAAACTATTAAAATTCGATATTTATTTATACGGAATGATATTTAATATAATTCCTAGTAATATTTATAAATTGTTTATCCTAAAAATATTCATTTTATTTTATTTACGAAAAAGCCGCGTAACGTGCCGGATACGCGACGAAACCACGAACCGAGCAACCGAAACAAACCCGAACACCCCGGGGTATAAAAGCATCCAATGAGGGTGTTCCTCCTCATTTTTCAGCAACTCTACCTCTCTCTAAAAGCTGTTCCCGAACCCTCTCTCTCACTACAAAATCCAAACTTCAATCGACCATATCTCCCTCGTTTCTAGCCCGATTCGAGTGATTCTTTCGCCTAAACGACCATCTTGAAGCCCTCTACATGAAAGTACAACTCATCTGAGGTTCTACCCAGTTGATTCCGAGGTATGATGCAAGAAAGTTCACGGGAATAAGGGTTTTCTATGTATAAATCGAATCATCTATATAAAATCGGTCCTAGGTCACCTCCGTTCAAATCTTTTGTCTCTTGGGACCTTCTGTCGTGTAACTATAATAATGGGAATCAACCAAGGTCACTTGATCCAAGGTTGAAGATGATGAAGTGCAGGTCGTGAGCCAACCACAGTTGGCCGAACCATCAGGTGCTGTGGCCGAACCCTTTGAAAGGGACGAACCCTGTTGGCTCCACCTACCACCGAACCTTCGATGTCAGAGTCTGGGTCACGAACCAGTTTGATAACTCGCCGAACCCTAGAGTGCTTCACGAACCCTGAGTTAAGGACGAACCCATGTAGGAGGCGAACCCCTGTGATCCCGAACCTATTACAGTCACTTTAGCTGAACCCTGATGGACCACGAACTCTATGAGGCTGTCGAACCTTTGCTCCTGATTGGCGAACCCACATGTGCTTGAAGGACCTGCATGTTATTCCCGAACCTATGCTCATCCAGTTGTGACCGAACCTTTGGGCACCAAGGGTTCGCTGCCATCACAATTGGTGTTCGGCTGACTCAAGCTTAATTCATTTCGGTTATATGGATTTAATATTCTCACAATTCCTAAGGCCCAATACACATTGCTTAGGCCCATTAAGTGGTGTTAGACCGCATCACGTTATTCGGCCCATAATGATCATAACCGGCCCAATCCTTTTTGTTCTCGACCCATCATAAACATATTGGCCCATCTCCATAACGTGTGGTCTAGTTTAATTGTTTCGGCCCACATCAACCGTGAATGGGCCAACCTAAACTTTTCGGCCTAAACTTCCTAGTTAGATTGATAAGTACCCATGAGGCCCAATAGTGGCCCATGTGACTTATAAGGCCCAACAATATCCGGTCCAAGGGAGCCCAAACCGATGACTAAAACATTTACGAACCGTGGGAATAATATTAAACAAAGACATGAGTTGACATTTTAGACAAGGTGTGTTAAAAAGGTAATACAAGGAATGCAAAGTTTTGAAACATGTATTTTGAAACTTTGAGGTATAAATCCAACAATAATTCAAATTGTTGCAAACAATCAATGAGAACTAACACAACATTTCATAACATATGGAACTCCGGGCCGGATAACGAACAAGCTTCGTAAGTGTTAGTCAACTTTAGGACTAACACTTACACGCACAACAAATTCTTATAAACTTATACTTATAAGTTACAACCTTATGAAATCAATACAGGAGCTTGAACATCATAACAAGTGCAAACAAAGAGAGAGCGCATTCTTATTCTATTTAGTCAATCACTTCGGACCTAAGGTGAGTTCATTGTCCCCTTTCAAACTTATTTGTTTTACTTCGGGACTGAGAAGCATGTTAAACATTTTTATTGAAATGTTCTTTAATGCTTTAAACATAAACATGATTGCTTATGATGGAAACCTTTACTTTAAGCTTGATGCTTAAAATCCATTGTAGATTACTTGATACGATTACATGATACTTGATTCAATTACATGAGATGTGATTCAATTACATGAGACTTGATTCAAATACATGAGACATGATACAAATACATGATACTTGATTCAATTACATGCGATGTGATTCAATTACATGAGACATGATACAAATACATGATACTGGATACGATTACATGATACTTGATACAATTACATGAGACTTGATTCAATTACAAGAGATGTGATTCAATTACATGAGACATGATACAAATACATGATACTTGATTCAATTACATGAGACTTGATACTATTACATGCTACTAGGCCATCATACATGTATCTAACCATAGACTACGTAATTGCTGAACGTCTGGTATTCCAGAGCTTGTACCTATGGGGTGAGATACATGTAAAAACATAAACGTAATGATACTCAGCTATTACCTGGTTATAAGTGACATGTAATTGCTGAACGTCTGGTATTCCAGAGCTTTTGTCAGCTTATATGAGGTATGTAAAGGCTAAACATGAAAGTATCGATTCTAAGCTATTACCTGGTTATAAGGGACACGTAATTGCTGAACGTCTGGTAATCCAGAGCTTGTGTCGGCTTATATGAGGTATGTAAAGGCTAAACATAAACGTAACGTTACGGAGCTATTACCTGGTTATAAGGGACATGTAATTGCTGAACGTCTGGTATTCCAGAGCTTTTGTCCGCTTATAAGAGGTATGTAAAGGCTAAACATGAACTTGTTGAATGCTAAGCTGTTATCTATATAAGAGACATGTAATTGCTAAACTACTGGTATTCCAGAGCTTTTGTCTGCTTATAGGAGATATGTAATTGCTAAACTATGTGTGTGTGAATCTATGATGCTCGATAAACATGATGAGAAACTAACACTTACGAATACATTAGACATGACAACATCGAAACAGATAACAAAGGCTTGATGAGGATTGAGTTGTTTGGTAGGTAAAATGCTTAATTATTATTAACAACAGTGTCATATCCGGATTAGTATGTGGTGGGATGGCGTCTGGGCGGGTTGTAGGCTCGACTCAGGGGTATGCCCTATATATAAGCATACCGATTTGGATATTACATGTGGAGTTAATGAGGTTAAGGTTTTACCGAAAGAGGTTTGTTGAAAACTATTTTAAACTTACAAACTTTATGAACTCACCAACCGTTGTGTTGACTTGATCTTTTTACATGCTTTCTCAGGTGAAGGACAGGTTTAAGCATAAGCTCTTGGATTTACATACTAGGCTGCCCAGATAGAGGACCTAGTAGACTTTTGGGAGAAGCATATATTTTGTTGATGATACACATTACTTTTGATATCTTGTATATATACAAGATATAAACATTATTCTTTTGATTAGGTTTACTGAGTTAAATTGCAGAACATTGCTATTGTAATTTAACTTTGTAATCCTATATATCATTTGGTTGTGCTTTAGATATTCTTAAACGTTGATGCTATGTAAACAATCTGATCATCATGATTATCACCCACGATATCACGCCCCGGGAACCTTCCGCCCGACGGGGACTCCGATCCAACCCCGCCGGCTCGGGGTGTGACATGTTCCACCATAGTTCTAACATACATACAAACATTTGATAACTCCTGGGTAACAACCTTAACCTCATTAACATCATCTGTATCATCTGACTCGATATGCTTATATATAGGGCATATGCAAGGGTCGAGCCTACAACTCGCCCCGACACCGTCCCACCACATACTAAGCCACATAGGACATTGTTGTTTATGATAATTAAGCATTTTACCCCTACATTAACCTCTTAGTTCTTCAGTTCTTTGTTCCTGTAAATACACTATGAAATCTCTGTTGATTCCTTAAGTTCATCACGCAATCATGATCAACCATAACATGTATAGAAACAATTCAATAAATGCTTAATTAAATAAATAAATAAACATTTAATAAAATCTAAGACCTAATGATTGGGCCTTGGTCAACTCGAGTAGACTAGTATATCAATCAGGGTTCTTAGTAGTAAAGGAGATCTGTAAACCTCATCAAACATGTGACCTATAATCAATCAGTCTAGCTAGGACTTCTTTTGATATATAGGCTTTTATAGTTCTTTAGACCGTCCATGGTTCGTATAGTTCTTTAGTTCTTTGGCACATGTTATCTTTGAGCATTTCCCAGATGTTTCTCAAAACAGTTAGGGAATACTGTATATATCATCCAACATGCGTCTCATATTCGATCAGTCTAGCTAGGACATCTTTCAAACCTGAGAATGGCACATGCTATCTTTGATATTTCCCAGTTAGACCCTTGAAATAGTTCTTTGTACTTAGTTATTTGAAATAGATCGTTAGTTCTTTGACAACACCCCTTGAAATAGTTCTTTGAAATAGATCGTTAGTTCTTTGAAATAGATCGTTAGTTCTTTGAAATAGACCTTTGAAAGTAGTTCTTTGTTTTGGATCTTTAGTTCTTTGAAAATAGTTCTTTGATTTGAAACGGTTATATATTCATAATGAATAAACAACTTACTTTAAATTCCTGTATATTGTATACCTAAACAGAATCTAGGATAACAATTATACATATAAACATATAAGTAAAAGCATTTAAGTAAATATAATCTTACGAAAATAATTTACGCATGCTTCTCAGCCCCGCGTTTGAAAACAAAATGTTTAGAAAAGGGGCAATGAACTCACCTGTGTTGTTGTGCACTAGAAGTATCACAAAATGCGCGCTCTGTGTTTGTAGGTTCTGTTTCTTCAGTTACTGGACTGTTTTAAGAGAATTTGAATACGATAAGTATTTATAACAGACGCAACTAGGGTTTTGGTCTCGGTGTGCAACTAAGTGTCCTATGTTTCTAATGTGTTTCTAGAATTCCTTCCATCTAGATTAAACTACTTACCCGTAAGTAAACCCTCATCCCACAAGTAATAATTACAAGTCTTTAATTAAAAATGTTTTTAATTTAATTCAATTTAATTAACTTTTAAGTTTAAAACCATTTATTTAATTTAGTGAGGTTTATAAATCAATTTCTCTATTCAAAGACATTATTAAGTTAAGAAAAGTATAGTTATCATGATGGGCTTAGATTAATCTTAAATGATTATCCTTGGCCCTTTACTAGATCTTGATCGTTCATGATTCCTTGATCGTTTACGCATGCAACCCATCCTAGGTAGTTCAGACTTAGTGTCTTTGTTTCTCCATGCCTTCTCAAGTATGTTAATCCTAAAAGATAATGACATTAATGTATAATTTATAATGTAATTTATGAAAACTCCTTGTTGTACAAACTTTACTCTTACTTCCATTAGATAACCCATGAAATTTTAACCCATCTCAATTGAAATGACTACCTTAGTCATTTAAAAAAAGTTTAATTCACCCAAAATTGCTTGTTCACATTAAATCCTAATAGGTTTCCTCCCATGCACACACATCCACGTGCATGGGGTTCACGTATCCATCCATGCATATCCTACGAATAGCCTTAATCAACCAACTAAGGACTTGCGCGAATGGCTAGCCACCTAGCCTCTGGCCGAAAGTAGTTGGGCTGAAGAAGAAAGGTCGATCGAATGGGGGAGCCGACTGGCTAGGGTTTCATCCGAATGTGGTTTGCCAAAGGGAGAGCCCCGATCGAAAGAGTACCCGACCGACTGAGGCTTGGGTCGAATGGATAGTCGAATGAGGCAGTCCGAATGAATCAACACCTAGGGACGATCGAATGAGGGCTCATTCGGTGGTTGGTTCTTCAGCAGAACTGGGATTCATGACCATATGTAGTCATTCGGCACTCCAGGGCTGCAAGCCATTCGGCGGTTCGAGACACAGCCCAAGTCAACTTGGATTTCGATTTAAACAGCTATGGTTTGGCCATCCCTTGTTCCTAACATTGTTCTAGGGTGTGTATGTGTGATTTCCCTAAGGTTCGAGTGAGCTTTAACCGGCCAAGAGGTTTGGGCGACACAGGGTTTTGAAAACCCTAAAATCGTAACAAAAATGGGTCTTTACCTTGAATTTGCTGGATAAACTCTCAGATCCTTTGTACTTGTAGGACCTACGTGATGTGGTGGTTGTTTAGACACCAAAATCACTCGATTTGGTTGAGAAACGAGGGAGTTCGGGAGTGGGTTTCTAGAGAGAGAAACAAGAGAGAGAAAGTGACGATGGAGGTGTTAATTTCTTGGTTGGTGGGGAAGATGAGGGTATTAATTGCCCTCATTAAAGCCCCCATATTACCTGGGCGTATTCGGCTCCGTTCGGTTTAGCTCGCTTTCGCGTAAATTCGTCAGTTCTTCGTCGTTTTCGTAACGAAACGACTCGGTTTTAAACTAGAATTTATAAAATTATTTTAGGTTGTGATTCCTAATAAATTAACTAAATATCTTCTGTTTATTTTAAATTTTCAGAAATAATTAATTTACGGTTTAAAATCGAATCGTACGGTCGTCGCGCGTATTCGTTCGAATCGTCACCCATACGAACACGGCGATAACTATACTTTTCAACATGGTTTTCTAATTATTGGATATCATTCAGAACGTTAAACTTTCAGATATATTCGTACAGATCGTCACCTATACGAGTAATCCGTCGGTTTAGCATTCACATAACGACATCCGTTGTTATTTTGTTCTGTAAGGCCTCACATACGTCTATACGTAATAAAATCCTAACCAATAATCACATAATGGTTCTGTATTGCCAGATAATTATCTGACTCAAGAACCATAGTTCTGAACTTTGTTTCTGTTAAATGTTTCTGAACTTGCTGTTTGATAACACAAAATGATAACGAACATGATATGAATATGAAAACACACTGTAATACATATAGTTTGTACCTGATTACTGTTCACGTGCTGTAGAGATCACTGTTCCGGTGACGTTTCCGGCACTGGTGTTACACTTAACAAATCTTCCAAGTAAGTTAAATCAAATAAAACAATTACAACAATAATGAGTTTAACCTATAATCACTGCGGAGGACCGAAGTCAACTTAATCAACAATATAAGGAATCACTACGAAGAACCGAAGTCAACTATATCAAAAGTGTAAAGAATCACAGCGGAGGACCGAAGTCAACTCAATCAATAGTGGTTCTATGTCACTTACATTTTATAACCCTAATCCCTGCGGAGGACCGAAGTCAACTCAACCAACAGTGGGCCTGATCAATGCAAGTCTAGTGGCAATATGTCGCACCCCGGCCTTCTGGGCCTTCCGAAGGCGCGACGAGATATCGGTCAGGGTCTCTGCAGGATCGCAGTCTTCAGTTACAGTTGCGATACCTACATGTCTGGTTTCATACGTAAATCCAATAACTTGGATAAAACAATTTGTAAAATCAGAGTTGCGGAAGTTTAATGTATAACTTATCAAAACAATTTGAAATTATAAGTTGCGGAAGCTTAAGTTACAACAGTTCTCAAATCATGGTAATAGTTGCGAAAGTGATTCAAATTGTTTAGCAACACATAAAAAATATGATAATTGTTTTCAAAAGCCTAAAGCACTACTCAGATGCATGAGACTCCAGCCTAGCATCCTAGTTCCTTGTGTGCGTCCCTTAGTTACCTGAGAAAACATGCGAGTAAAAGGTCAACACAAAGGTTGGTGAGAGCATAGGTTTTACATAAGCAGTAAACATAAAATGTTTAAAGTAAGTGTTGTTGGACTACATTTCATTACAATGCAATACCGATTGATAGCTTGTCAATACAATTATATTATATGTGGGTTCGAAACCGAAGCTGACTGCATGCCTCCCGCCATGTCCATCACATAAGACAATGGCAAAGTGTTTGGTCAATTTTGCACCCATTCCGACCTCCAGTCGGGTTGGCCCCTAGGCGCGATGGGTGAGGTTTGTCAGGCCCAAATAGTACTATCCAAGATTACTACGCTAGGCGCCCCGCGCTACTAACGGTCCGAAGTGTGTTTGTGAGGACTTTGAGTTGTGATGTGTGCCACACATATACATATAGTATAAAGCATGCCCATATGTGTCCAAAATAAGTTATTATTAAAAAATAGTTTGTCATGCGATGTTTTCTCCACCAAAGGTAGAAAATATAAAAAAGGGCAGTGAACTCACCTAGTAAAGCAGTTTCGGTTTATGTGTTCACTGCTGCGAGTGCTAGCACCTGCTAGTGTTCACCTATCATCATATAGGTCGTGAGTATTTGTTTTTTGTGTGTTGTATCCCATAGAACTCCAAGTGTCGGCGTGCTCAACCGAGTGTTTGTGTGTTGATTTGTGTTGACTCTACGAATCGTTGGTGACACGTTGTTGTGTTAAGTTCGTTTATGTGTCTTATTAAAATATTAAATGCAAGTAGGACATCATCATGCATCCTACAACTCTAGTCATAATGATGTTCACATAAGTCACGTATGAAATCGTATACGTTTCCATTTCTAGAAAGTTACCACTTTTTTGAAAAATTTCTATTTTAGGAAACTTTCTATATTTAGAAAGTTTCTATTTTTAGAAAATGTAGTTATGAAATCCGATTTCATAAACCTAATACCTCTAGTATGTTCATAAAACACGTTTAACACATAAAATATATCTAGTGTGCATAATTTTTCATTTATGCCATTTTGCCCCAAAATGAAGTTTCCTATTTGGAAAGTATTCGTTTAAAAGCTCGTTTTCATAAATCAAAGTTCCCAATATGTTTACAAATCATTTTTAAACATATTTCAATAATTCAAAATCATCAAAACATGTTAAAACATCAAAATCCCTCTTTTGGTTTTACAAAAGTTTCTAAAAATAGTAAGTTGTCATAAAATAACATTTTTCACAAATCCAACTATCCAAATGTATTTCTAAACAGTTCAAGACACATTTGACGCCATCTAGACATGTCTAACATGTCTAGATCATTACAAATCTACAACATGCAGCATAAAAGTTTCCTTTTATGGCAAGTTTCATAAAACTTCACAATAACCTATCAAAACTCAATCCCAACATTCCTATACTCTAAAATCAGTAACCTCTAATCAAAATCACCCAAAAACACCAACAAATTCGTGCATGTGAGCCACATGGAGTTGCATGTGTTCAAACACACTTGCATGTGTGCTTTTACACTTTCATGTACGATCTAACCATAGATAAACATATAAAACTACCTTAAGAGTATGGATCTGAGTTAGACATGTGTTACAAGGCTCTGGAAATGGTTGGAGATGGTCCTCTTGCTTGATTATGGCTTCCAAGAACTCCCTTGATGCTCCTATGGCCTCCAATCACAAAGAATGTGGAAGGAATAGCTTGAGGAAAGATTCACAGAGGTTTGGTGGGTGTTTACCAGTGGTTTGGTCGAGAGAGAATGCCAGAAATTCGGGGTAAGAACAAAGAAATGAAGTGTGAGGGTGAAAAGATTTTTTTATAAATTTTTTGAGTTCTGAGACTCGTCGCGTACTGCCAAGGCCGATCATGCATGGCCTTGGCGTACCGCCAAGGATTTCGGGATTCAAAATCCCGCTTCGCGAAGGGTCAATTTCACCAATTCTTTGATATCGTGGATTCGATTTTGTTCGTGTTCGATTGGTAACATCTATTCTAAATGTCTAGTTCATTTTTAACATGTAAGCACATAATGACACGTATGTTTGTTTGTTTATTGTTTGTCCACCAATGTTCGTGAGACTCCTGTGTGTTTCGATAATTCCTCGAACTATCGATGATAGTTCATGTTTGATTTTCACAAAATGTTTGCATGCTTGATTAAATATAATCAACATTGTAGGTCTCAAACCGGATCAAGAACTAAACTTTATCTTCTGAATCATCATCAATAGACTCTAACTAGTGCGGAATCCAAGCTAGAATCAAGAAAGAAAGTAGAAAAATGTAATCTTTGTGTAAATACTGAAAGTTCGAGTACAAGTGCCTCAATACGTCTAGAGAGCAAATGCCTTGGGAATCCAACCTAAACCTGTACAAAATGTGTTTATTTATACTAAGTCTAGGTGTACTTGAAATGTAATACAAAACTATTTCGAGTACTCGAATACAAGAAGTAATCGAAATACATGTACACGAAAATCACAAAAATCTGGACTTTAACTCTTCCAACGTTTGACTTTGTCAGTCTTCATCGTGTAGTGGGCTCTACAAACTCCCCCTAGACTGGCGAAGTCATCCAATAGGAAGAGTTACCTTATGTGGTCCAGCTCCTGCATAAAGCTTTAGCTCGATAGCGTATGCGACAGTGCGTGTGTATGGCTTAGCCTCTTCATCCCAACCGCCGTATACCCTGATGGGAGATTGATGCAGCTTATTCATATCTTCCTTTCCAAACTTCAACAAATCCATCGGATCCAAAATCATATCTATATCATTGATATCATCCTTGTTTCTCATGATGACGGCTGATAGAGTCTTCTCATCAAAATACCAAGACAGGAAGTTCGCAAGGGAGTTGTCAGGAGCCCTTGGAGACACTGGAACAGCTTCTTCAATGAGTGGAGGAGGGTACTTGTAGTACACCCAATATTTCTTCGTCTTCGGATTGATAATGCACTTAGACTTAAAGCGCCTTCCCTTGGCAGTCTTCATCACTGGAAAGTCTTTCTCGCATTGATCCTTTAAAAACTTTGACAACAGATCAGCCTGGTTGTCCTTTGATGGGTTGAAGAACATTGCGTTGTTGATACTACGAAGATCAAACTTTGGCATTGTGCAGAAGTCCTGAGGCATTCTGTAATACTCCACTTTGCCATTCATTCTCTTAACCAGGTACATGTTTCTTTCTTTGTCGTAGAGCCAGCAGTAGATATTTAACCTAAAATTGCATACGGCAAACACTGTTCGGTCATCTGAAATAAATGTGTGCTCTGGAAGTTCTACGTTCATTTCTCCCAATTAGGTTGCTTTGACTTCTGGAGTTGCAGGGGTCCAATCTCTTTGCTTCTTGAACCAACTATTGATCACCGTTCCTAGTGGTGGAATCTCCTGACCTTCCTGATTAATATACTTGTGTGCATACAAGTAATTGACATATGGATCTTTCTCAATATCAGCAATGACGACATTCTCTGGTCTTTCCTCAAAGTCAAAATCCTCGGGAAAATCATCGAACCAACTATCAAGACCAGCTCCTGCTATTTCATCCGGTTGAACACAATCTCCAAACAAGACATCATCAGGAATATCTCCAAAAAGATCATCATAGTCACCAGTAGGCTTTCCTGACGAAGAAGGGTTTCCGATGTCTCCTCCTTGATCTTTATTATTTGGAGGCCCTTGATCCTTTTTGTCAGATGAGTCTTCTTTTTTCTTGTATTTACCATCATCATCATCCTTGTCATCCTTCTTTTCTGAAGAGTCTTTCTCCTTTTAATCATCACCATCATCATCATCACCATCACTTCTATCAGTATCCATACCTTCATCCTTGTTCTCATCATCAGATTATGGGTTCTCGATTCCTTTCAGTGTGTTAATCTCCTTCTTCATCTCGTGATTCTCCATACATAGGAATCTGATGAATTTCCTGTGCATCTTGAGTTGCCCTTGGAACTTATTCAGTTTGTCAGCCATTTTGAGCATTCCGTCCTACATGATCCTAATATTCGCATCCTTTTCATCCGACTCCTTCTCAAGCTGGAAAACTCTTTCTTGTAGACTTTCAATATCAACAGGTACATCTTTCGGCTCGTATGGCGATTCTGCGTGCAAGGGAGACTTTCCTTTATCACTCTGTGAATGAGGTGGCGATGGTGGAGTCTTGGTGTGGGAGATAGGATTGGTGGAAGGTGAAAGTGGGGAACAGGCAGGAATTTTGATGACTAGATTGGGTTTGGTTGGTTGAGAAGGTGGTTTTGGTTTTGAAGGTGGCTTGGTTTGTGTGGATGGCTTGGATTGTGTGGGTGGAAGGATCGATGCAGCGGATGAGAAGGATAAATCAGAGAACATCTTCTGTAGTCTGGGATCTCTAGTCCGCTTGGACATAGTCTTCAATCTCTTTCTTTTGGGTGACGACTCGGGGGTAGGAGTGTAATCTACATCTTGAGCTTCCTCCCTTTCTTCCCTTGTCGGTGGAGGCTTTTCAGCAATGAAATCCTCACTTCATGAGGAAGATGACTCAGGAATGGTATCCTTTGCTGCTTTATCTGCCTTTGTACTTGAACTTGTAGCTCGGACATCATGTTTTTCAGCAACTATGGCAACTGGGGTTCCTGGCATGTCTTCATCTGCACCATCGCCCACAAACCTTCCAAACTTTATCAATGGACGTTCCCCTGTATACTACTTCTTTCCTCTCTTGTTCATCTTCATATAGCCGAAGATGTCGTCTCGCATTCTCCTAACTCCCAGAGTGCCCATAGTAGGAACCAGATCTTGATGCCGTTTGTTGATGACAATTTGTAGGAAGCGAGGAAATGCCAGAAACCTCTCCTTCCTTCTCCCCTTGATGTTGGCATGCATGTCTAGAAATATCATCCTTGAGAAATTGAAGTCCATTCCCAGTGCCAAGGCTACTAAACATGAACTCAATGTTTGATTTAGCACATCGTAACCTCCTTTTCTTCCGGACAAACACTGAGTGATGATATGAGCAAGATATCTCCAGTAAGGGTGTAGGAGTTTCTTTTCTGTAGGAGGATAAGCTCCCTCGTGTCCCATCTGATAAACTGTATGGTTGACCAGATCTTGATCCAACTCGACTGGATCTGTGGCTTTGTCTCTGAATTGAAGGCACTCTCGCAGAATCTGTTCTGTAATGATGATAGACTGGCCCTGAATCTTCCCAATGATGCTAACAATTCCATTGACATCTATGTGTTCTGTAACCGTGCTCCAGAAACCCTCAATGAAGTCAGAAACAACAACGGGATGCTCCATGATAGCGTAGTTAACCGGTGATAGAATCAGACCGTCAACCATGCTTTTGAACTCCGAGTGTTTCTCAGGTGGATCGCCAAGATATGCTGACATGTTGTGATTTGAAACAAAACGTAAGTCAGCCATCTGAAAACAAAAACAGATTAAATTAGTTCAAGATTGAGAAACATGAAATGATCAAAATTTTTCTAAGTTCGAAGAAGTTTGTTCTCGAACTAACAGAAGTATTCGAAATAACATGCTTATTCAAAGTTACAGGTGTACACGAAATACAGGCTGTACACGAAGTGAGCGTGTATTCGAAATGCAGGCTGTACATGAAGTAAGCGTGTATTCGAAATGCAGGTTGTACACGAAGTGAGCGTGTATTCGAAAAGCAGGCTGTACACGAAGTGAGCGTGTATTCGAAAATCAGACTGTACACGAAGTAAATCTGTATTCTAAATGTTACATTTCGATTACACAAAAATTCTTGAAAAGTTAATCACTTTTGCTCCTTAGAACTTCTAATTTCATGTGAAATATTCGGAATCAATAGGCGAGCAACATATCCAAGAATCGCCTTTCAATTCAAAGCATATCGAGGTCAATTTACCCAAAAACCATCTGTATACGAAAGTTGCGTACTCGAAAACTTATTTTGGCCATAACTTTGGAATTTACGGCCGAAAGTTTATAAAATTCTATACCTAAGGTCGCCTACAGATGATCTAAAAGATAGACGGAGTAGAATTTTGAAAAAGAAAGTGAGATCGCCTCAGATAGAAGAGTCTGTACTCGAAATGAAGAAATATGTACACAATGTGAATGGTATTCGAAATTAAATGAGGTTGGACCTTTTATAGGATGTTTCGAATACACATCTTTCATGTACTCAGTTTCGAGTACACATACACTAATTTTATTTCGATTAGAATTTCTAACTTTTTAGAATGTAAAATTAAATTAAATAAAATAAAATAACTTGGAGGCTTTGGACAAGTTCAAGGTTTAGTCAGGTCAATTTCGTGGGATCAAATCTGTTGTCAAATTTTTACTGGCTTAAGTAATTTCTTAACGAAGAGCAACTTTTAAACAAATATACCCCACCAATGATTTCCACTCGTTAATCCATAACTTAGAAATAAGACATATGATCAAGGTTTTTCTGAAAATATCTTTTGTGAAGTTAGTGAGCAATGAGACTGTAAAACTAGATTAATATGCAACCTATCAATTTTGTGAAATCTTTTGTTTCAAACTTTGATTGCGTTTTAACGAACTTAAAATGTTTTGATAGAGTTTAAAGTGAGAAAAGAAAAGAACAGATCTATTAGATTAGAATCAAGAACAAGGAGGGGTTCTATCATCTTGTGCTCATTGGCATCTTTTATTTACTGATCTGCAGACACATTGGCCCTAACGTCACACATCCAGGTCTTTGTATATGCAAAACAAAGAATGCTTCAGTAGATATTTCCCGCTCTTTGTTTACACAAAACATAGGAAATACCCGACTTTTTCAAAATGATTTCAATTCTATTAGAACGCAATCTTGTTTTGACTTAAGGATTTGAACAAAAAGTCAAATAGTTGTCACACATTTCTAGTTATCTAATGATCACAACTTCGCACTTATTTATTTATATATGTATATTTTAATTGATCAAGTCTGATTCTTTCATTTGGAAAACTTGTTTTAACTTCTTAGTGCATAATAAATGTTCAAAGTTGTTATTCTTTAAGAAATTTTATTAAGATAGTGAAATTTTGATCCTCAGAAATTATTTCACTTCCCGATTTGACCGATTTACTTTGCTTGTTCAAATAAACTCTTTTTGTATTTTCTCAAGTTTTTTGAAAAGATAAAATATTTTTGGAATTTTCTTAAATAATGATATTGGAATTTTCTTAAATAATGATAGGCAGGATCTCCTTTTTCTTAGTTTTTCAAAAACTCATCTCCCCCTAAACTTGTAGATCATCTTAGACTCAAAAACCAAAATCTTTTTGTTGTTTTTGTAAATTTTCACCCCCTAAATTTGTGATCTAAAATTAAAATAAACAAAACACAAATTTTAATGTATTTACAAAAATTTGCATTTATTCAAAGCTTATTAGTTTGAGAGATCAAGTAAGTGATGAAAGCGTGCTGTATCGAACAGTTTTGTGAGGAGATCCGCCAGATTGTCATCTGTATGGACCATTTAAAGATGAATTATTTTCCGTTCGAAACAATCACGGATGAAGTGAATCCGGATGTCAATATGTTTAGGTTTGGAGTGTTGTACCGGATTCTTGACGATCTGTAAGGCGGCTTCATTGTCACAATAAATAGGAGAGTCAAGAAAGTTCAAACCGTAATCGAGGAGTTGCTGTTGCATCCATATAACCTGAGAGCAGCAACTTTAAGCAGCAACATATTCAGCTTCCGCAATAGATGTGGATACGGTTGTTTGTTTCTTGCACTGCCATGAGACAAGGCGATCTCCTAAGTATTGGCATCCTCCCGTGGTGGACTTCCTGTCTAAGTTACAGCCACCAAAATCACTGTCAGAATAAGCATGCAAATGAAATTCAGAGTTCTTAGGATACCATAAACCGAGACGAGGTTTCCCAACAAGGTACCGAAAGATACTCTTGACAGCAATCAGGTGAGAAGCCTTCGGATTTGCTTGATATCTGGTGCATTGACATACAGAGAACATGATGTCTGGTCGGCTAGAGGTCAAGTACATCAAGGAACCAATCATCGAGCGATATAGGTGTTGATCAACATCTTCACCATCAGAATCCGAAGTTAAGACTACACGTGCAGCCATGGGGGTAGATGCAGGCTTTGATTCCATCATCTTGAATTTTGTCAGAATGTCAGTGACATACTTTCCTTGATGAATTAGCACACCTTTTGGATCTTGCTTCACCTGAAGACCCAGAAAGAAGGTCATTTCTCCCATTGCACTCAGATCAAATTTCTTCTTCATTAACCCTTCAAATTCCTTGCACAACGCCAAGCTTGTGGAGCCAAAAATAATGTCATTCACATAGATATGGATGAGAATCAAATCATCCTTATCCTTGCGAACAAACAAAGTCTGGTCGATGGCTCCACGGGTATATCCATTTGCAAGCAAGTGATCAGTAAGCATAGCATACCACGCTCGCGGTGCTTGATGAAGACCATAAAGAGCTTTGTCTAACTTGTATACATGGTCTGGATACTGAGAATCTTCAAAACCTGGGGGCTGGCACACATAGATTTCTTCCTTTACCTTTCCATACAAGAAAGCGGTCTTCACATCCATCTGATACACCGTGAAGTTCATGTAGGAGGCATAGCCCAAGAAAATCCGTATGGCTTCAAGTCTTGCGACTGGTGCAAAGACTTCCTCATAATCTATCCCCTCCTGTTGGTAGAAGCCCTGAACCAGCAACCATGCCTTGTTCCTGATAATGACTCCTGAGTCATCCTTTTTGTTCCTGAAAACCCATCTGGTTCCTATAGGCAGCTTTCCTTTGGGTAGGGGAACCAGATTCCACACCTTGAGCTTCTGAAACTGCATCAGCTCTTCCTGTAGTGCCTCGACCTAGCTGGACTCTTTGAGAGCCATTTTGACATTCTTGGGCTCGACCTGCGAAAAAAACAGGAATATAAACAAGAATTAATCGGATCTGACTGACCTCTGGTAGTTGTCTCTTCAGGCAAGAGGTTCTGAGCTGTAATGGATCGGCTCCGAATTAGAACGCCTTCCGAGAGAGGTCCAATGATATTTTCAACTGGATGATTCTTGTTTATGTTGAGTGTCGGCACTTCCTCCACAGTTAGATTGTCTAGCAAATTGCTGATGTTGTTCACTTGGTCTTCATTCAAGGAAGAAATGTTGTCGATAGGAACAGTTTCACTTACTTCAGCTTCATGATCCACGCAATGTTCCTTAGGGATGTTATCTGAGAATAGTGGATTATCAAAGGTGTGGTAGGAGGAAGATGAAACTTGGTCTGTTTCTGGAAGTGGCTGAACAGACTGAGAAGTGTCTGAATCTGAAGGGAGAACTTCATGTATCGGAGTTGGCTGATTTGGAGGAGCATTATTGTACATGCCTAGAGGGTCAACAGACAAAAGTTTGGGATCAAAGGGAACATAGTCAACCCTATAGTCGCCATCATCAATTATGTAGAAATTATCAGCTCGCTCAGACGATCCTGCACTTTCGGATGTAGTGTTGAAAGGCCTAAAAGTAGAATCATACTCAAATAGCCAGTTTGGACCAGAACCGGCATCAGTAGAGTTCATTTCTTGCCAATTAATATAATACAATTCCACGATCATCCAAGTCTTCTTGTTGTAAACTCTGTAGGCTGCCTTCTCGGATGAATAACCCACAAAGTAACACTCATCTACCTTATCATCAAACTTGTGGTTTGGCTCTATATGAAGAAGAGTGCAAGGATATCCAAAAGACTTGAAGTGACCAACTTTAGGCTTTTGATTGAAAAGAAATTCATACGGAGACTTCTGATGGCGTTTGTTCAGGAGTGCTCAATTTTGAACATAACAAGCTGTATTAACAGCTTCAGCCCAGAAGAAGATTGGCAGCTTTGATTCTGATAGCATGGTACGCGCAGCCTCGATAAGCGTTCTGTTCTTCCTTTCAGCAACTCTATTTTGCTGAGGTGTTCTGGCTGCACTATACTGCCTACCAATCCCTTTCTCATCGCAGAAATCTATAAGAGTCTGATTTCTAAATTCAGTGCCATTATCAGTTCTAATCACCTTAACCCTTAGATTCTTCTGATTTTCGATCAAGGTAATGACCTTCTTCAGAATCTCTCGTGTTTCATCCTTCTTGGCCAGAAAGAACACCCAAGTAAAATCTGGAATAAGCATCCGTCACAACAAGACAATATGACTTCTTCCCGATGCTCATTACGTTGACTGGTCCGAAGAGATCCATATGAAGAAGCTGAAAAACTGAAGAGATGGAATTGAACAGTTTAGGCTTGTGGGGTCTCTTGTGTTGCTTCCCCTTGGCACAAGCGATGCACTTCTCGATAGTAGAGAAGTCTTTAGAAGGCAAGCCGATAACGTGATCTCCCTTGGCGAGTCTGTTTAGATTCTTCAGATTTACGTGACCCATTCGGCGATGCCATAACAGACAATCATGCTCCGATGCCTTTGAGAACAAACAAGTGTTCTCTGTGAATGAATCTGAGTTCATGTTGATATTGTATGCATTGTTTATCCTTGGAGTTTTCATCAGAATCCACTTCTCAGGCACTACAAAGTCAGGCTTCAAAATAAGACACTCTTTGTTTGTGAAGTGTGTTGAATAGCTCTTGTCACAAATCTGAGAAACACTTAATAGACTGTGATTGAGCTCTTCAACATAGTACACATCTTCAAAACTAAGAGTTCCATTGGTGACCGTGCCCTTCATGCTTATCCTTCCTCCCTTGTCTCCCGCCAATGATACATATCCTCCGTTGAATGGTGTAACTTCATGTAACTGAGAGAAATCCCTAGTCATATGCCGGGAGCAGCCACTGTCTACATACCAAACATGTTTGAGCTTATTTGACAGTCCCTGCATTTTACGCACAATCAATAAGAGATAGGTACCCAAACCATAATAGGTTTAGGCACAGGAGAAACAAATGATTCTTTCTTGTGAGCCACCTTTGATTTAGCTGGTTTGCCCTTCTCAATCTTTGATATTGAACCACTGCCATGTTTGACTGGTTTTAAAGGGTACTTAAAGTTGGATCACGCCTCCAATATGTCCTGTTTTTAACTTTTGAAAAGTTTGAATTTTGTTTTTGAAAACCATATTGATGATGTTTGAACGACTTTTTCTTTTTGACAGTGGATTGCTTTTGAGATTCTTTCTGAGTATTCACCCTAGGCTTTGAGGATTGGTCCGTCCTCGTTGATTTGATAGAGGGTTTTGCCTTGGGTGTGACCTTTTGATTCTTTCCATAAAAGAATTAAGTAGGTCTGTGCAGACAGTTTCTGGCAATGTGGCCTGGTCTACCACAAACATAACAACATACCTTCTCATGAAATTCCTTAGGGTCAAAGGGTTTTACATCACAGTCATAGTGACTAGAAGAAGAGCTTGCAGAGGCTTGTTCCAATGACCTTGTTGGAACAAAAGGTTCACAGTTAGGGTTTAACTTTGAACCCGCCTCTTTGGTGACTGTGGAATAACCTTTGAACTCATGATGTAAACGCGAAGATATTGTTTCCGAAATAACATTCTTCTTAATAAAAGTTGATTTAAAGTTTTTGGACATCTCATTTGTTTTAATTTTAAATTCATCAACTTTTCCAACAAAATCAGTGTTTGAAATAAGAGATGATGTTCCAAAAGATGTTGAACAATCTGTGCTCTTCTGAGCACTTCTTTCTTCAGTCTTCCCACTCACACCTGCTTTGTTTAAACTATCTGCACACATCTCATAATCATCAGAAATATTGGGATTGGTCTCAATGGGATCTGCTGTCAATGAAACTGGTTTGTTAGAATCAGTGCTGAAATCAAACCTCCGGTCAGATTTCAATAACAGATCATCAATAGATGTGTTGATATTAGGCATGATTGAGTAATTATGGTTAAAAGGTGGCTCACACTCCTTATAACCAAGACCCTTACCCCTCTTTTCCCTGTATCGTATGCTTATCATGTCTTCCAAAACTTTGCTTGAATAATCAAATTTTTCACATTTTACTGAAGTTTTAGAAAGTTGAGTTTTAACTTGATCCAACTCTAAGGTGAGTTAATCAATTTTGCGTCTAGCATCACGATAGTTTGACTCTTTATCACTTAAAAGTTCCTTAAGCGTTGCCACATCCCGACCCTCGGCCTCAAGTTTTCTTTTTAAAATTCCTTCATTTTTAAGAAATTCTGAGTTAAAGTATTTAAGTTTGGTTACTTCTTTGATCAGTGATTCATTATGTGACCTATACTTAAATACTTTATCTATGCAAGATGTAGAGCAAAGATTTTCAGTTACCTCCTTTTGCTTGCCATCTACTTCGGCCATGAAGGCGTGACTCAGAGTTAGTTCCAATTCCTACACTTGATCACTCCAATCATAGGATTCAGTATCATGAGTCACCAGAGCTTTAGATAAGCTAGCACTTCCCTAGCAGCAGTAGTCACATTCCTCTCTTCAGGCTTCTTCTCTCCTTCCTTATCCACCTTTGGCTGCTTGCATTCTCTGGCAAAGTGACCCGGTTGATCACAGTTGTAACATCGCAGCTTTGACTTATCAAATCCAAGCTTCTTTCCCAGGTTGTTTCCAAAGTTGTTCCTTCCATACCGTTTGATGAACTTCTTTGTACGAAACATAGCCATAGCCATCTGCCATGAGATATCCATCTCCTCAACGTCTGCTGGATTTATCTGCTCTAGATTATCCTGAGTAAGGTTGGCAGGTGCTAACTCTCCAGCTAAGAAAGCATAGTAGCTGTTCATAAAACCCTTAAACAGCAGCAGATTTTCTTCACTCTCTGGATTGATCTTGGACACTGATCCGGCTTGTCCAGATGATAGGAATGTAGTTTCAAAAGGGATTGACTGCGATGAAGGAGGCTGATAGTGTTGCATCCCTGAGGCTTGAAGATTGATTGCTGATAGAAGAGCCGAATTTTCAGACACGGGTGCAATGCCCATTGAACTTGCATGGTTCAGTGCTCTCTGTTTATCATCCATATCATAGGAATTGATGATCGAAATCAGCTCGCTCAGAGAGGTCTTGTACATATCCTTTGTTCTTTTGATTGTTGTACAATTTGAGTTCCAGGTGTAAGGCAGTGAGTTCAGAAGCTTCTTGTTTACTTCTCCTTTGGTCATCTCAATTCCAGAACTTGTCATCTCGGTCATCAGATAGGTGAATCTATTAAGCTGTGCTTCAAGGGACTCTCCTTTGATGTGATTGAACATATTGAACCTCTGTCTCATCATATCCTTACGACTCTCTCTCATGTCTTCATTTCCTTCAAATCGTTCAACCAAAGCATTCCAAAGTTCCTTTGCTGTCTTGTGTTCCTTAAAGCCATGAGCTACATCAGTCGAAAGAGCCATTGTGATTGATGCATAGGCCTTTTCATCCTTTTCCATCATTAAGATATCATTATCTGTGTACAATTCTGGATCTTTGGGAACAAGAGGACCATTGATTTCACTTTGGTATGAGGGCACAAAGGGACCCTCTTCAATGGATCTCCAAAGCTTTGGATCAGTGTATTTGATAAAGGATTGAAATCTGAATTTCCAATCTTGGAAGTTATCTCCCGACACGAGCCTAGGTGGCTTTGTTCCGGTGCCAAAGTCCCTGTAGAACATATCACCAAACACTACCCGAAGTAGACCATATTACTCTTTACTCGAAATTTTCAATGTATTCGAAAACCGTCTGTATTCGAAAATGACCTTGTACTCGAAACTCCTGTATTCGAAATCAACTCGTGTACTCGAACCTAGTTGTAATCGAAAAGAACTGTAATCGAAGAGCCTCTATTGTTGAACTCACTGGTCCTTGTAGTCGAACTGCTAACACCCTTTCGAACACTCTATCTGTACTCTAAATAGCTGATCTCGAAAATTTCAAACTCGAAAATACTTAAGAAAATTTTATAAAAATATTTCTTAAGATCCGGAGTCCCAAATTCACACAGTATCTAGATGGAGTAGAATAGACTGATAAATTACTAATCTTGCTTAAGAAAGTTGTTACCTTGACAATGAAAAGAGCACTCAGGCTCTGATACCACTTGTAGGTCTCAAACCGGATCAAGAACTAAACTTTATCTTTTGAATCATCATCAATAGACTCTAACTAGTGCGGAATCCAAGCTAGAATCAAGAAAGCAAGTAGAAAAATGTAATCTTTGTATAAATATTGAAAGTTCGAGTACAAGTGCCTCAATACGTCTAGAGAGCAAATGCCTTGGGAATCCAACCTAAACCTGTACAAAATACGTCTATTGATACTAAGTCTAGGTGTACTCGAAATCTAATACAAAACTATTTTGAGTACTCGAATACAAGAAGTACTCGAAATACATGTACACGAAAATCACAAAAATCTGGACTTTAAATCTTCCAACGTTTAACTTTGTCAGTCTTCATCGTGTAGTGGGCTCTACAAACATGTAATGCACAATTCAATAATTCCTCGAATCATTGTTTTGTGATTGTATTTGTGTTTTCCACACTTGGTTTCCAAAAGCGATGTGCAATGTATGATGCGATAGTTCCCCAAACTATTGTTTTGCAGTTGTTCGTGTTTGACTCATTTAATTAAACCTAATTAAATGAAATACAAGAAATACGAATGTGAAATACAGAATTGTAAAGGTTGCAATTTACCTGAAATTTCCTAGTGTCACACAACACATCAATGACATCCAAGTTTCACAAGTGTTATGCAAAAGTATAAAAGTTTAAGTTGTATATGTTCCACCCCTAAGTTTAAAAACAAAAAGAGAGTAAAAAGGGGGATATAAGAACTCACAGATGATGTTATGTTGATTGTCAGATACAGAGATGCACACTTGTTGTTTGAATTCACCCAATGTTCAATTAACCTGTGTTTCAACCATTTGTGTTCATACCCATGCAATTTCTAAATCATAATGTTGTGCGGAGTTGTTTTTGAGTTTATTATCAAAATCCTAGTTTTACCATGGTTATTTGTAATTGAACTTATGCACATTGTAATCCCTAGGTTTTTGCAATTCCAAACAAATTAAATTATAATTTTACACGTAAATAATAAAACAAGGTTTACGACGCACTTTGAGTATTTGGATTCGTAAGCATAAACACATGTACATAAATATACTTAAACGAAACCACGACTTTTATAAACTAATTTAATTCTAATAAAGTTATTTTGTATACTTATGTAAATACATACATACGTGCATGCATACATACATACATACATACATACATACATACATACATACATACATACATACATACATACATACATACATACATACATACATACATACATACATACATACATACATACATACATACATACATACATACATACATACATACATACATACATACATACATACATACATACATACATACATACATACATACATACATACATACATACATACATATATATATATATGTATTCTAACAATAATTACTAAAAAGAATTAATAAAGTGATTCCATTAAAGTTAATGAGATTTATGATGAATAAATCAACTTTTAATTAAATAAAACATTTTATAATAATGTTTATAAATTTTAAATACTTAAAGAATACTCTTACTTATAAATGCTAAAATAATAATAATAATAATAATAATAATAATAATAATAATAATAATAATTACAAAGTAAATTCATGCAAAATAATTATATTGAAGATAATATAATTAACTTATAATAACTATGTTTGTGTGGAAATGTATGAATCTATAAAGTTTTATAAAACATTTAATTAAAGGTTTATAAAATTTTATAGAGAGTTTTATACATAAAATAATAGAGATTTAAACCTAAGGGACTAAGATTGTCAAATGGAAGAAGCTGATTGTGAGTAACAACAGATCAAATAAAAGGGTAAAAGTGTTGAAACTTGAGGGGGTGAAGTGGAACTTCCGGTTTATTCTTTCTTCGTAGGACCTCGTAGGAGCTCAGAAACAATCCGATTCCAAGAGAAATCTGTTTGACTGCCTCTGGAATAGTGCGGAATCCTATTCCAGGGTTTTCCAATCGAAATCAACAGCAACCATGGTGAATCGAGAGACTAGAATCAACGTGTCAGTGAGAATCGATCACCATGGGTTGAGAATCGAAGTTGGACGGTAAGAATTGCTCAAAACTTCAAGGGTTTGATACTGGAGTGCACTGGGAAGAATGAGGACTCGGAAAAATTAGGTTTGAAATGATTTGAACTTGTATATATAGACTGTAGTCATTCGGCCGAATGAGTGGCCGAAGCAGATCATTCGGTGAATGACTATGTCGAATGGACAAGTCAGTCGAATGAGTCATTCGGCGAATGACTCATTCGCACGCCTATGCCATTCGCTAGAGCGCTCATTCGGCGAATGACTTCATTCGTTAGAGTCATTCGCCCGAATGGTCAGAATACATACTTAAACATTAAACATTACTAAATCAAATCAAACAAACATATAATCAACATTTAAACATTAATATCAACATATAAAGACAACTTCCATTAATATAACTTGAACTTTACATGATGGTTAATACAAAATTGAACTAGGGACATAAAATGCATCTACAAACTCCCCCTTGGACCTAGTTTAGTCTTTGGAAGTGTCTTTCCTGAAATACTTTTCTGAAATGGCTTTCCAGTCTGCTCCAGCATGAATCTTGAAAATACTGCAGAGAAGGATCACCCTCATGAACTGTAGTGCCTGTACTATGTCTTGTACATCAAAAAATATATGGTGTCGAAAGAGAGCTTTGACATCGTTCTGTGACAAGTTCGTCAACCACATCGGGTCAAATATATGTTCTGTTTCCCATTTCTTCTCCTTGCACATAACTATCACAGCTTCTCCACTTTACCCATCATAGTACCACCATCGGAAGCCCTCTATAAAGTCTTGTTGCATCTAACGGAATCTTCTTCAAAAATTTAGGAGGAAGCCACTTCAGGATAACTTTGTGCTTTCGGGTGTCTCCATCAATATCCGGTAAATAATAACGTTTAGGCTGTTGGGGCTAGAAGTTCACCCATCTCTTTCTCTATTCAACTGAATCTGACGAGAAAACCAGGCTGACATTCCAGAATCTTCACTATATAGCATCCTCAGACGTGCTAACTGATTGACTTCAAAACCTGGCAACGTCTTAATATCGTGAGGATGCTTGAAGTAGTCAATGCCTCTTTCTCTCTTCACAGCATAGCACCCAAGATCATGAAAGTATGCCCAGCTTAAAATTTGACCTCCAGCCTTGTAGCCTTTGGTCCTGTATACTTTCTTGTGCATAGCTGGCAACTTCATGGTGCTTTCTTTCTTTAGGACCTCCCAGTATGCCTTCCATTCCTCTTTTCTTTTCTTTTGATCATCAGCTTCGGCTTTGCTAACCTCAACTTGTTCTTCTAAGTATCGGATTAGTAGATCTTCAGTAACTTGATCAAACTGATCAGTACATGTTGGCAGCTCTTCCTCAGCTGATGTATACTTTGGGTATTCTTCATCAGTAATATCCTCCAGGATGACTTCATCTACATCATCAAAGGTCTCTGGAGTTGGCTCATCAGTAATAGGAACAGAGGTATCCTCAGTGATAACCTTATCAGGGTTTAACCTGAACAACTCTGCAATTTGCTCCTTTGATAAGCAATGTATAATCTCTCCCTCCTCCTTATCGTAGCTAACTGAGTGCTGTATGATTCCTTGAGCGTCAAAAATCATAGTAAGAGTCTCGTCCAGTTGATGTCTCACAGGCACAACATCTACTTCCTCAGTAGCCACTGGTTCTTCAGTCTGTGTATGTGTAGGAGGAGGTGGAGGAGGAGCCTGTTTCTTCTTGTCATTTGCACTCTTGGACCGGATCTCAGATGTAGAAGGGGCTTGATCATCATCATCATCATCATCAGAACTTGATGAACCAGAAGACCCACTTCCTGATCCGTCCTGATCATTATCTGAATCATCATCTTTATCAGAATCTTCGTATTCAACTTTCTCCTCATCAGATTCCTCTTCCTCTTCCTTTTCTTTCTCAGAATCTGAATCATCGGATTGAGCAGCAGTGCCTTCAAGTCTGGGAGTGCTGTCTTTGAGATTCTCAATTTGTTTAGCAAGATGAGCATTCTCCTCTTCCAATAACAAAATCCATTCATTGAAACTAGTGGCTGTCAATGCCAACTGGTTGTGCTCATCTATGTACTTCAGCAACTGCTCTTCTTGCTGGGCTGATCGAGACCGTAGATCAGATCTTTGATCTGCAGCTTGAAGCAACAGTGCATCCTGATCTGTTATCCTCTGAGTAAGTTGAGAGATAACCATATCATGTTCCCTGCTCTTCCTTTCATGTTCCAGTTTCCTCTCCATCAGTCTGAGTACCATACTGTTCAGAGTGTTAAGCTGATCCACAACTGAAACAGTAGGCACGAACGTGTCAGCTCGTGATACGGAGGGACTAGCAGAAGCAGCAACAAAAATAGGATTCTGAATGATAGAGTGGTCAGGGGAGCAATAGTGGTACGTAATGGAATAGCCCTTGACTGTGTCAGTGAAGAAACTGTAGTTGAAGCCACCGATGTAACAGTAGTGGTAGCAGCAACTGACAGTTCTGACCTCCTCTGAAAAAGAAATCTAGATCTCTTTCTCATGCCAGCTGATGATGAAGACTGAATTGCAGCAACAGAAACTGCTGTAGTAGTTGGAACAGAACGAGTGGGAGAAGAGATGTCAAACTCAGGAATGAAGGAACGATCAGTGATCTCATCCATCTCTGCTTCACTCCGCTTCCTCTTCCTCTTCACCAATCTCCCACTAATCCATACACTCTCAAACTCATCATCTGGAGTGTCCTCTGAATCACCTTCGTATTTGCACCTCATGAAGCAGCCACGAACCAAATATCGATCAAGTAGGTATGGCTGATCAGGTTCATCTTGAAATCCACAAACTCTCCTAATATGATCTGCAGAAATAACAACGTCATGCCCAAGAACCTTTCCCCTGATGACTGTAGGTTCAGCTTCGCAGTCTATATCAGCAGAAGCCCAGAAATCTTGCTAATGTGAATGATATGGCACATGCAAAGTAGATATGGCAGTGAAAATCCTCGAACGTCTGAGAAACGTGATGATCTCAGTGTAGTGTTTGGCGTTCGGAGTGGTGAGATCCAAATGTGCACAGATGTTGTTCTTCGTCACCGATTTGTATCCAGCCATTCTGTAAATCAGATAAAAACTTGTAAGAACCAATTAGTTACACAAAATACAGAAATCAGAACAACAACAAGAAATTTGAACATTCTGGCCGAATGAGGTTAATTTGGGCGAATGACCCTTGGTCGAATGATTTTATTGGTCGAATGGCTTCATTCTCCGAATGAGTCATTTGTCAAATGAGTCTCATTCGCCGAATGAGTCATTCTTCGAAAGACTCTCATTCGCCGAATGAATCTCATTCGCCGAAAGACTCTCATTCGTCGAATGAATCTCATTCGCCGAATGACTCTCATTCGCCGAATGACTCTCATTCGCCGAATGACTCTCATTCGGCGAATGACCCATTCGTCGAATGGCGTCATTCGGCTGTCTGTTCATATTCGAATCCCTTTTGACAAAATTCTCAAATCAGCACATAAAAATTATACCAACATACTCAGAAACCACCGACTAACAAGTTTAAAACATGTCGAATGTGATTTTAAGTCCATTTAGACAATTTATTGAAAGGGCGATTATGTAAACCCTAAAACCCTTAAATCAGTTTTGTTCTTGTTGATTTCACGGTCAGAAAGTGATGAAATTTGATCCCCATGTACCTGAGATGATAAGAAATAAGATTATCTGAGGCAGGGACGAAAAGGATCAAGACAAAATTGTGGACCGAAGAGAGATGCTGTTTGGGCGAATGGGGTCCACACAGTGGCGATCGAATGACAAAGTGAGAATGAAGTAGTTCGCCGATTGAATGTTTATATAGGGTGAGTCATTCGCCGAATGAGACTGGCGAATGAGCTGGTTTCCTTCGATAGTCATTCGGCGAAAGAAACTCAAATCAAAAAGTCATTCTCCGAATAAGATCAGCGAATGTCTTTCTTCTGCCATGAGTCATTCGCCGAGTGACTCATTCTTCAAATGAAGTCATTCGGTCGAAAGGACCATTCTGATTACTCATTCGTGCGAATGAGAACTTTCACTCACAAAACACAAAATGATTTCAGGATTTAACATTTTGATCAGTAAAACAGATGCCATTTATGAAGATATGTCTGATTGGTTCAGGATTCAGATGAGACAGACATCTGAACCTACAAATGATCACCTAAACTGAAAGAAAAAAAATAAAATCTTTTTGTAATTTTCTTAAACAAAATACAACTGTACAACTAACAACTAAAAACAATTAAACACATATTTTTGTGAGAAGTCTATTGAGAAATTAACACATACACCTAATCACATCACATCAGCATCACTGAATGATTCATTTCAGACACTTTTGACTTGTGATCTGATTACTGATATATCTGTCCACTTTAAGCTTTACAATACAAAATTATCAAACTCATTTGATTATCACTTATGTTTTCTGACTGAGTTACCTGTTTTATCTATTCAGCAAAGGTTTGAACTCGGTTTGTAACTCATCTTCGCACATCTTATTACCCAGCATCATAAATTCTATAAGGTTCCAATTTATTTTCTTTTTGTATTTTTTCTTTTTGATTTGTCTCACATGACCAACACATTCTCATGGACGGCTTCAACTAGGTTCGTCCCAGTAATATGGCACGTATACAGATCTATGTTGACATGCTTGACTTGTTCTATCCAAATGGACGGCTTCAACTAGGTTCGTCCCAGTAATATGGCATGTGTATGTAATCGAACTTATTTTTATTTTTCACAAGCTTAATACCAGCTTGATTTTCTTTTTCTTTTATTTTAATTCAATCATTCTCATCTGAATGGACGGCTTCAGCTAGGTTCGTCCCAGCAATATGGCACGTGTACAGACTTTGAATTCATGAATCATTGGAAACCTTATTGGATCTCATGATAACAGGTGTATGCCTGATTTGAGTCATAAACAATTTCTCACTTAACTGTCTTTCAAAAACAGATCCCACAAATCAGATTTTGTAAGTATTCACAAATTTGTTTATTTATTTAGTAAAGTCAGCCTATCTGTACATCAGCTCACACTTCTCATATGTCTTCCATTTGTGCACTCACTAACACTTTTAGGACATGAAAGATTAATGTATTAATTTTTCAAAGAAGACCTTTTCAATTTTTTTATACTTTTTCTACTATTTTTGTATTTTTAAATTTTTCAGATGTTTTTGGTTTTTCAATTTAGCTACTATCTCCCCCTAAAAACCTAAAACAGAAAATCTTTTTGAGTTTTTGATTAAGAAAAGGAAATAAACAAGAGAAGCAAATGAGTTAAAGAAATAAATCAAAACAAAACTAACTAAGAAAAGCGATGATCATTTGTGAGATTCACATGAAGGTAGGACTTCATCCTTTTGGAAAACACCATTAGCCGATAAAAGATATAAAAATCTTGGTTTATCAAAAGCTTTAGTGAAAAGATCGGCTTTCTGGTGATCGGTGTGAATCTTAAAAACATCGATTAGTTTCTTTTCATAACAATCACGTATGAAGTGATATTTTATGTCGATATGTTTTGTTTTCGAGTGCTGAACAGGATTTTTAGTAACAGCTATGGCAGCAGTGTTGTCAACATATATAGGAGTGTTAGAAAAGTGTAACCCATAGTCCCTGAGTTGCTGTTGGATCCAGATAATCTTAGAACAACAGCTAGCAGCAGCAATGTATTCAGCTTCACAGGTTGAAGTAGACACCGACGTCTGCTTCTTGCACTGTCAGGTAACTAATCGGGTTCCAAAGAACTGACATCCCGCTGATGTTGACTTGAAGTCTCTCTTGCATCCGCCATAATCCGAGTCACTGTATGCAGTAAGCTCAAAATTATCATCATTAGGGTACCATAAACCAAGATCCGGTGTACCCTTCAGATAACGCATAATCCTTTTCACAGCAATCAGATGAGACACTCTTGGTTTTGATTGATAACGTGCACACAAGCATGTGGCGAACATGATGTCTGGCCGAGAAGCAGTAAGATACATAAGAGAACCAATCATTCCTCGGTACAGAGTGGCATCAATTAACTCCCCCTTTTCATCTGGTGTAATCCCGTGATTAACAACCAGTGGGGTACCAACAGGTTTTGCATCTGACATATTGAACCGGCTCAGTATATCACCAACATATTTGGTCTGATAAATAAATATTCCTACCTCAGACTGATCCACTTGTAATCCCAGAAAAAATTTCATCTCTCCCATTGAGCTCATCTCGAACTTCTCTTTCATAACCTTCTCAAACTCTTTGCACAGACCATCATTTGTTGAACCAAAAATTATATCGTCCACATAAACTTGTACCAAGAGTAGATCACCATCCTTTCTTCGAATGAACAGTGTACAGTCAATGACACCTCTTCTGAACTCGTTGCTCAGAAGGTGAGTAGGCAGTGTCTCATACCATGCTCGCGGCACTTGATGCAATCCATATAAAGCCTTGCCTAGCTTGTAGACTTGGTCTCGATGCAATGGATCTTCAAACCCGGGAGGTTGACTGACATACACTATTTCACTAATCACACCACGAAGGAATGCACTCTTGACATCCATTTGATAAACTTTAAACTTTTTGAAGGATGCATATGCCAAGAAAATACGAATTGCTTCAAGTCGAGTAACAGGTGCAAACACTTCATTGTAATCCAAACCTTCAATCTGTCTAAATCCTTGAACAACCAGACGTGCCTTGTTTCGTACAATGATTCCATGATCATCTTTCTTGCAACGAAGAACCCATCTAGTGCCAATGACTTTTGCACCTTTTGGTCTGTCAACAAGTTGCCAGACACCTAACTTCTTAAATTGCAGCAATTCTTCCTGCATGGCATCAACCCACTATTCTTCCTTTAAAGCCTCAGTGACAGTATGTGGTTCCACCTGAGAGATAAAACAGGAATGAGCACAAAAGCTTACATCTGCAAAATCAAGAATGTCAGCAAGTCCCCCTGAAGAAAGCTGATTTTTGGTCTTAACTCCATCTAATGGACTCCCAATTATGTTCTCTTGAGGATGAATATGATTAATTCTTCCAACCGGATGGGGAGGAACCTCAACCTATGGATCTAGATTGTTCAAATTCAAATCCTCAAGATCTGGTACAAGATCATCAACATTTTCTTCTGGTGCAACTGATGGAGCAGGGTTTTCATCAGTGTCTGAGCTGCCATCATTTGTCTGTACTATAGGAATTGAAGTGGATGAAGGTGGTACGGGTTCATTAGGTGCATTTTGTACATCATATAACATTTGAACCGCAACATCTTCAACTGAGTACATGGGAGGCATATTGAAAGAATCAAAGAGACCCGAATAATCAAACATCCCGTCTAGCCCTTTTCCCTTGTGGGGGCATAGAATATTTCTAAACATCAACATGGTACCACTCCTCTATATTCTGTGTTGCTCTATTATAAACCCTTTTATTTGGAGTGCTGTACCCAAGAAAATACCCTTCTTCCACTTTCTCATTGAACTTGCCCTGCTCGTGTTTCTTAAGCATAGTGCATGGTGCACCAAAAGGTTCAAGATACTTAAGATTTGGCTTTCTGTTATGAAGCAGTTCAAAGCAAGTTTTCCCATGCCTCTTCACTATCAAAACCCGATTCAAAGTGTAACAAGCATTTGCTACAGCCTCGTTCCAAAACTGAACTGGAAGAGAAGAATCAGCAAGCATTGTCCTAGCAGCCTCAATCAAAGTCCTGTTCTTTCGCTCAGCAACACCGATCATTTGAGGAACATAAGGGGCACTAAATTGTTGAACAATTCCCCGTGAATTGCAGAAATTCTCCATGTTGTGATTCTTGAATTATGTCCCGTTGTCTGTTCTGAGTATACGAACCTTGAGCTTATAAAGAGACTCATGTTTGGTAACCAATACTTGAATACAACCAAAAGTTTCAGATTTCTCTTTCAGAAAGAACACCCAAGAGTATCTGGAAAGTTCATCAGTAATGACAAGACAATATTGATCTCCAGCTATACTCTTACGGTTAACAGGACCAAAAAGATCCGTATGGAGAAGCTCAAGTGAAACAGTGATTGAGTGATACTTCTTTGGTTTGTGAGACTGCTTGACTTGCTTGCCCTTTTTGCAGGATACACAGACATCAGACAGCTTGAAATTCTTCAGAGTAACCCCCTCAACCAGATTGTTATGTACCAAATGATTCATCTTGCGGAGACTCAAATGACCCATCCTCTTATACCAAAGTATTGAATCTTTTTCAGTTGCCTTTGTCATAAAACATGAAGCTGTGGAGGATGTTGTTGAAGCAGTGGCCATGTTGAGTACATACAAGTATTGCTTTCTAGGAGCTGACAATAAGATTCAATCTCCAGGGATAACCACACCTTCCTTAAGAATGTAGCATTTGGAGTCATCAAAGAGAACCTTGTACTGTTTATCACAAATCTGTGATACAGATAGAAGATTATTCTCCAATTGCTTGACATATCTGACTTTATCAAATGAAACTTGCCCATTTGATAAAATTCCCTCTCCCGTGATAAAACCACCTTTGTCACCGGCAAACGCGACATATCCACCTCGAACTGAATTCACATTGGTGAGAAGCGATATATTACCAGTCATGTGTCTGGAAGCTCCACTGTCAACGATCCAAGAGCTGTTACGCGCACCTGTTGGGGCAACCTGAACAAAAATGAAACAATTAGTTCAATTTGGGAACCCAAGCCTTTACAG
Source organism: Mikania micrantha (assembly GCA_009363875.1). Lineage (NCBI taxonomy): Eukaryota > Viridiplantae > Streptophyta > Magnoliopsida > Asterales > Asteraceae > Mikania > Mikania micrantha. The sequence continues at coordinate 43,693,540 of CM018692.1, forward strand.
TCTTGGGTTGACCCAAAGAGTCTCGGATCAAAACATCGATCCATCTACCATCTGAAACAGCCTTGTCTGAAGTGGGTGGAACTGAAGTCTCAGACTTGACCTTCCAGACTGCATTTTTACTGAAAGAATTTTTCAGATAAATGGATGATGATTTAACTTGATTAACATTTTCTATCTTGGGAACATTCAAGTTCACCTGTTTCCCTTTACCCTTATCCATAGGTTTAACTTGTGTGAATTGTTTGGGTTTTGTCTGATCTGACTTGGATTCAGATTTGACAGCTTTGATGAAAACTTGTTTTAGTTTTCTGGGTGGTGCAATCTTTGGTCTAACCAGGTGTGGACTTTCTGACTATGTGTCCAGGTGCACCACACTCAAAACAAACGTTGTTACCTTTTTTATGAAAATGTTTTAATTCAGAGAAAGACTGTCTTTTTGGTTTGAAAACATTAGTTTGAGACTTGTTCTGATTAAAACCCAAACCTTTTCTCCCATTAGGAACAAGATTGTCAATCTTGTTTGACACACATGCTTCATTTTCTTTTGAAGCTTTAACAAAGCTTTAAGCTTGATAAATCTTTGATGATGAGATTGGGTCACCTTTCATAACTACAGAAGATTTATTCTGAGTAGTAACACAGTCAGATGAATAGTCAGATTCATCCTCAGCATCTGAGACCCAATCTTCAACAATCCCCTCCACAAAAGATTCCTTTGACAAGGAGGAACCCTCATCAGTAATCATCCCTATTGGATCAATTACTAATGGAGTTTTAACTTGAAAATCTTTAACATCTTTGTCATCAGGTGAATTGACAAAGCTGTTCAAGATTGGTGGAGGACAATGTTGATAACTAACTTTTCCCTTACCCTTTTGATCAGTACTCTTACTGATCATGTGCTCAATGATATAGGAAGAACTCTCATAGCTCTTGAGCTTTTGTCCTAGGGTCTCATAGTCACACTTGACTATAGCTAACTTCTTCTTTATCTCATTGATGGTATTGAGATAAGAAGTTATAGCATCTTGCTTGTTGAGAACAGCAATCTCAGCCTCATGAAGTTGTTTGTTTAAAAGTTCAATTTTAGCTTGAAAATCTTTTTCATTAGATTTTAAAACTTTGTTTGCTTCAATACACTGGTTGAGATCGCTGATCAAAGTAGCATTGTGATTTTGATAAGAAAGGACCTTGTTGTTAAGGTCAACACAATTAAAACAACTAGAACAAGAAGATGAACACTCATCAGATACCTGATCAGATTGTGAAGTTGCAGCAGGAGTAGCAGATGAGTTTACCATCAAAGCAAACTGAGTAGGAGATTCTTCAATATCAGCATCAGAATCTGCTAGAGTGTCTGAGTCTGATAAGCTTTCTGACTCTGAACCTGATGTTTCTTCTCCACTGATCTGTGCTTCTCCTGAAGTACTATCTTCATTTTGATCATCCAACTTCTTGATCTCAGCAACACATGCTTTATCCTGTTCCTTCTGATCATGATTAAATCTTAAATCCCAATTTTCACCCTCATCTTGTTGAACCATCAATGCTTTGCCTGAGTTAGATGAACTAGATTGAACAGGAGAATCAATAGGAACAAGCATTCTTTCTGGATTTGTAGAAGATGATTTCTGATGATGAAAAGGATTTTTATTTCCTACTTTCTTTGGCTGTTTGCACTGTCTAGCAAAGTGACCTTTCTCCCCACAATTGTAACAAGTGACAGAGGCCATGTCAAAACCAAACTTAGCTTCCTTGTTCAAGTTAATGTCTTTACCAATCCTGTTGACAAACTCCTTAGCTCTCCTTACAGCATTTGCCAAAGCCCACATGATGTCAATCCTTTCCATGTCATCTGTATCTATCTGAGAATAGTCATCATTTGTCAGATAAGGATTGCCAATCTGTCCTGCTACCAGTCCATCATAAGAACTAACCAAAGTGGACAAAAGACCCATATGCTCTTTAGCAATCTCAACAGTAACTTTATCAAAATTTTCAGTCTTCAGACTTGTGACAGGTTGATGATGTCCTTTTTGTGAGCTGGATGAAGAGGATGACTGACTAAAATGAACCAGAGCAGAAGATGGAGCTTCAGTCGTCTTAGAAACAAAGGTTGTCTTCAATGGAGCATGTGAAGATGATTTTTCAACTGTAGGAGTAGAATAATACAATGATGGATCTTGGACTTGAGCAACACGTTTAGCTTTCCACTTGTTCTCTATTTCCTGCTCTTTCAGCTTCTGGATGAAATCATTTATATCCATATGTGCCATCATCTCATTTTGTTTAAGCACCATCAAAAATGATTCCCACTTTGGAGGTAGAGCATCTGCTAAACACTGAATCTTTTCCTGAGTAGTAGTCTTGACTTCATGATTGAACAGCTCACTCAACAGATGATAGAATCTGGCAATCAACTCATCCAAAGATTCATTTCCAACATACATGAAACTGTTAAACTCCTTTCTTAAAGCCTTTGACTTGATATTCTTCAAAGCATCATTGCCCTCATAACGTTGTTGCAAAGCATCCCACAAATACTTAGATGATGTAAACTGTCTGAACTGATGGAAAATGTCAATAGCAATGGACTGAGATAAAACAGCATAAGCCTTCTTCTCATAATCATAAAGCTTCCTTTGAGGCTCAGTCATCCGTGTGACTAGCATAGGAGTTCCATCCTCATTCAGAGGCCTCAGATAACCTCCTTCCATCATCATCCACAAGTTAGTATCCACCCCATTGATGTGAATCTCAAATCTATATTTCCAGTGTGGATAATCATCTAAGGATAGCAACTTGGGAGCTTTGTTGGAGTTCCCTGTCTCAGTCTCAGTCAACAGTAAAGTCTGAATGCAATGATTCTGATTAGCCATTAATGCTAAATCTTCCATTTAAACAAGAACATTAGAAATTTTTTCAGACTAATGGCCGAATGAAGATGCTTGGGGCGAATGTCGGGCACCGAATGAACTGATTCTGGCGAATGACAAGCTGAGTATGACTATTAGGACGAATGAATCCTATTCGGCGAATGAAGGGTCGAATGAGGCTATTCGCCGAATGAGAGTTGAGAATGAAGCTATTCGCCGAATGAACAAAACGAATGGAGCTATTCGGCGAATGACACTGGCGAATGGTGCTATTCGGCAAATGACACTTATTCGGCCAAACTTATTCGGCCGCCATGCTCATTCGGCCGATCTGAGGGTTTTAGAAATGAAAATCGCAATAACTTTCGATTTAGACCGGATCTAAGTACCAAATTCGGTACAGAACACCATGATATGATTATGAACTAATTGGGATAAAAGTTCGAACAATAACACCACAAAAATCCACGGATTTTTAATGTAACAGTAACTTTTTGGCCAAGGCAATTAGGGTTTTGCAGGTTTCGAAAATCCAAACTGAGATCTGATGATTTTGAATGGAAATCAAGCAGAATCAAGAGCCTCTGATACCACTTTGTAGGACCTCGTAGGAGCTCGGAAACAATCCGATTCCAAGAGAAATCTGCTTGACAGCCTCTGGAATAGTGCGGAATCCTATTCCAAGGTTTTCCAATCGAAATTAACAGCAACCGTGGTGAATCGAGAGAGTAGAATCAACGTGTGAGTGAGAATCGATCACCATGGGTTGAGAATCGAAGTTGGACGGTAAGAATCGCTCAAAACTTCAAGGGTTTGACACTGGAGTGCACTGAGAAGAATGAGGACTCGGAAAAGTTAGGTTTGAAATGATTTGAACTTGTATATATAGACTGTAGTCATTCGGCCGAATGAGTGGCCGAAGCAGCTCATTCGGCGAATGACTATGTCGAATGGACAAGTCAGTCGAATGAGTCATTCGGCGAATGACTCATTCGCTCGCCTATGTCATTTGCTAGAGCGTTCATTCGGCGAATGACTTCATTCGTTAGAGTCATTCGCCCGAATGGTTAGAACACATACTTAAACATTAAACATTACTAAATCAAATCAAATCAAACAAACATATAATCAACATTTAAACATTAATATCAACATATAAAGACAACTTCCATTAATATAACTTGAACTTTACACGATGGTTAATACAAAATAGAACTAGGGACATAAAATGCATCCACATTCTTCACCACCGATTGTGGGTTCAAACCCACCGATGCCCGATTTAACTTCAAAAGCGGACAATACAGTTTCCAAAATTCAAACATGTACGCGTAATCCCTTCAATTACGGTTCAAACCATAATCTTAATTCCAAAAATAACACGATATCACACATTTAATAGATGTAAGAGATCTCGATCAAAATGGGAATCGTAAATCACTAAACAAGACACAGTTCAATTAAATCAAACACACACAACCATTAGCGACATTATTATGAGTCGAACGAAGCAACAAATTCACTCTAACACCCTCGGGAACTCAAGATCGGATTATCAAACCAACTCGGGTTGTTCCTCGATCAAACTCCTTCCAAACGTAGTCAAAACAAGTAAGTTTTAAATGATTTGTAATCGTTTATTCATAAGGATTAAAAGCCCTATGATTATGGAGGCTTACAAACATCGAATCAAACGAATTCGAATTCAATAGTTATATATAGGGTTCTAAATAAGATGGGGGAAACAGACATACTTAGGTTTTATATATTTTCAACTGACTTCCTTCCAATTAGAATACTCAGACTAACCGATTATCTATGGATGTATAAGAGCTCAGGGTCGGGTATATCGTGGTACGAATCCAGCTGAGTCGGTTTTGGCCCATTTTTTTTATCTTATGCCATTTTCCACCCGATCTTTTTAATATAATTTTTTATTTAAAAAAAACATTAGAATATCATTATTAACATTATGTTAAATTATTTTATATTCCAAAAAATTTTAAACATTTCTTTTTACAAAACCAAATTTCGAAACTAAAATACTTTTATATTATTACCAAGAATAATTTTATAAAATAATTTTAAAATATTATTATATTTTTATACCTTTATTTACAAACCTATGTTGTGCAAAATTAATTATACAAATGACATAGAATTATTTTATTACTAAAAGGAGTCTTATGAATTTTATAAAATCATAAATATGATATTAATAAAAAAAAAGAAAAAACATTTATTTAAATAAATTACTTTTTTTAAATAAAATTTTATATTTTATTCAATACTAAATCCAAGTCTTAACTATATTAAATAAGTAATATATTACATAACTGTGTAATAATCCCAAATCATGTTTAATAAACTTTAAAGTACAATAATATTACAATAAATAGATAGAATATTCCATATGAATAATTGATTAATTTTCTTAAAAGTTGTGGGAATAATTATTTAATTTATCAAACAAATATTCTAAAGTTATCATTGATTTTAGACAAATCATTTAGGAATTCCCTAGAGTGACATAGTTTTAGGGCACTGAACGTGAACTTTTAGGAATATCAAACTCATTAAGTTATTCTTATAATCTCTAGGTTGACGTTTGTCTTTTGACTTAAGAATCTATCAAGCATTTGGGCTAGCTAAACTAAATATCAGGTGAGTATTCATACTCCCTCTTTTACCTTTTGTATTTTTGGGATGTTACATATGTTTACTCAAAACAGTGTTTATAATCAAAATCATTCGATGCAAAGCTCTTAGTCTATTTAGTTAGAATTCTTACTATGTGTATACTTGCTTGTTTGAAATCTATTATTCATTATTCATGATTATTTATTGCAAAAGAGTTTGACATACTAGATGTTATGCTAGTATTGAAGCTTGTTTGAGAGACTATTATCTATTGCAGACTTAGTTGAAGTAGTAGTTTTATACTATTACTGGAACTGGTTTGAGAGACTATTATCTATTGCAAACTTGTGTTTTGCATGTCTTAGTTTAGGACTTGATCAGTCTTGACTAAGTTTTATGTAGTATACATGTTTGAGAGAACTGTATTGCTATTGTATTCATATTATATGCAAACATGACTTATACGTGCTTAGATTCTAATTTTAGATAATCTAATTGTTATGCATCATTTATTTAAAAAACTTATTTAAACTAAATGTTATACTCACCAAATATTCATATAGTTGACCCAAAACCATTTTTACATATGTAACAGGTTAAAGTGAAGATATGATGAAGACATATGATAAGTTAGTGGACCTAACTAATTGTAAACAAATGTTTAGAAATTTCAAATTGTAATACTTTGTATATTCAATTTCTGTAATGTTTGAATATGTTTTAATGAAAGTTGTACTTCTTTGTAACGATGATGCTTTAATAGCACCACGAGCTAATGAACAGTCCAGCTCGCGCCCTGACGCATTCCTTTATCAGTCGGGATGTGACACACGTAGCCATACCTTTAAACATTGATAATATCACTATATTATAGTTTTGGTTTGACCACATACAAGGATAATAGTTTAAAATTGATTATATTAATAATAATAATGTTACATGCAAAGGTGACACAACCCTTGCATGCATGCATGAATAAATGTTTGAAAAATTTTAACGATTACAAAGTTGGTTAGGGGTTCTATCATCGATATTATCGAGTCTGGTTTTAAAGACCCATCGAGATTAGAGTATTTGGTTAACACTTCGTTTTTAAATCATGGTAGCCATTGATACTAATAATATCGATGATTTTGTGAAGTTTCTAGTTAATATCGATATTAGTTCTACTAAAAAAGGTTAGTATCGATAATATCAAGGATTTATGTTTAGCCTCGATGGGACCAAGTTCAATGAGAACCAATTCAATGAAGTAATATCAATGTAAACCAATTAAAATGATTAGTATCGTTGGTGTTAAAGGAATGGTCAAGTTCTAAAGTATTAATATCGATGGAACAATACCAATAATAGTAAATTCGATGGGTAGTATCGGCAGGAAGTAAGTTCCATGGAGACCATGGTCGAGACTGTTAAATCGACGGGTCCTTATCGAATCTGTTAAGTTCGATCAAGCCTTCGTCGATACTACTAATCTCGACAATGTATCGACTAACAGTGTCGATGACACTGTTCATCATCTTCCATCTTAGTTTCTCCTTTCAATTGCAGGTTTGTTCAATATCCTTAAACCATTTATATTACGTTCGTTTATGAAGCTTTCATGTACAAAATAGGTTTACAAGGTGGTGTGATGAACCGGTTATTGTTTGGAACCAAAACCTGGTTTTAAACTCTTAGATCTACCTTGTTAACGTGTTTGAGAGCTCAAAATCTTTGTAATTTCGAGTTCTAGGTTGATGGAGAAGCGTGTTGATGCCAAAATCTTCGAAAATGGTTGATAAACAAGTAAGTTCTCTAGAGAGAAAAAGCTAGAGAGAGTGCCGAAAATGTAGAGAGAGAGAGAGTTTAGGGAGAAGGAGAAGAAAATGGACTTTTATATCCCAAGTTTAACTCGCGTGTGCTCGGGTTCTTTCCGTTTACGTTTAATCGTATTATCTTGTAGGGTTTTGTATAAAGTAACTTTAAAACAAGAAATATTTTATAAAATAGTTTTATTTCAAATCTTTTAAAGTGATAATTCTTAATAAGCGTTTTTAATTTCTTTTTATTATTTTAAAGGTCGTAAAAATATTTATTTTGGTTATCTCGTTGGAATGCGTAACTTACGTTTATATTCGTAAAGATCGTCACCTTTACCATTACAACGATCGTATCGTATTTCCAACTCGATTTATAGAATTACGAAATATTGTTTCAGATTATTAATCTTAATAGATGTATTCGTGTGAATCGTCACCCACGCGAACACATTACTAAGTTAACCTTTCTGAAATAATATTCACGTTTTAATTTAATGTTTGTGTCCTCACAATATTATTATTTCCATATTATTATTGTGTTAACTCATTTGTTTCAAATCTAACATTTAAGAACTTTCCACACTAAATCATATCACTGACACATCCATGATAGACCGAAGTAAGTTTATGCATAGAGCATACGTAGAAGTCGGTCGAAACCTATTCAGCCGCCAACCCACCACCACTTCGATAAACCATGACCTATGTCTTTGCCCATATATAGTGATAGAATCTTACACCCTTTTTCCAAAATCACTCAACCAAAATATGTTGTATATGTGGAAACTGCAATAACTACTCTGGGTATGTTCCAGTTATATTACAACTACAACTTCCCGGTAGTTCATGCGTTTCAATTATGTGTTCTCAATAATGAAATCCAGAGTTTATATCACAATGCAAAGTTAAATAATCTCAATAGCATAATGTGTTCTATCAATAATAAAATTCTTGCAATAACATTTACCTGAAAAGTAGTGATGTTACAATAGGCTTTCAGTTTATATAAACTAAACCACCTAACTAAAAAGCTTAATTTTAAAATATAGTAACTACTTTATATATAAAATAAAAATATATAAATAATTTAAATTCAAAATGCGATATTATACTCTGAATCGAATTGAATTCGAATTTGAAAATTCGAATCGAAATTCGATTTTTTCAAGTCTTATTCGAAAACTGAACACCCCTAATATTGATATTGGGTGAGCAATTTTGGATTCAGACAATGCGAAGATTTGGTTTCTTTTGACGAGCAATGTAAAGGGACTTCTAAAGCACATGTGAACACTCTAATTTTAATGATGGTTACTACAAAGTATGATGGGCTATTGGTGTGTGAGAGCACGTCATGATGATAAGTGGCATGACTAATACATTTAAGAGCTTAGACATGAAAATCGTTGAAGTTTTCCGGCATTTTTTATCATGACTTTCCTTGCTACATGTTTTGACGCTTTTAAGATCAATTACACCACTTTGAAAGATAAATTAAATGAGTAAATTTATATTAATGTGCGTATAGGAGGAGGAACCTCTGAAACTAGAAAAACTAGATGTTATTTACGTCACTACCATGGACCCAAAAAATAGAAATGGAAACCCTATTGAAGCTGAAAGAGTAAAATTCGAGAAGGTAAGTACAAATTCAACTTCTAGCTTAAACGCCTATTTAGAACAACCTCACACTGAAAATTATTTTGTAAAAAGTGGCATATACAATGAGATTAGCCTAAGTTTGATGTAGATACATCATACAAGTTTTGTCCCATGTTCACTATAATAGTCAATTTTGATGTAAAAAGATTTTATTATCTATAAATATAAAGTTTTGTCTATTGTTTGAGAGATATTGAATATCTATATTATTTATGTGTTGAATAGTATGAATGGGCCATAAGAATGAGCCATTTTGTACGAATGAATGATTAAGAATAAATGAGTCGCACGAATGATTCATTATCCTGAGTCATTTGCACGATTAAGCCATTAGATGACTCATTCTTATGAATAACCTTAGTCTACATAAACCTGTCAAACAAAATATTCTGGAACAGTCAAAATCATACCTAGTGGGAGATATAATTCCTAGTAAACCGACTACAACGGGAGTTTGGAATAATATGGTCAAGTTGGAAGGTGTTTTTCATGGCAGGGCCATAAATTTGAAAGCTTTGTTCAAAGGTGAAGTGGGTGATGGAAGCATGTTGAGTTTCTGGTCTGATTTATGGGTGGGGAAAATCCCACTTTGTTTTAAATTCAAACAGTTGTATAAGCTAGAAAGAAAAATAACTGCAATATTATGGAAAAGGATGCAAATCACAAATATGGCCCAAGTCATTGACTAGAAATTGAGCAGAGAGCCAATAGAGGAGTAAGAACTAGATGAAGAATATTTAAAAACTTTACTGTGCTTGGTAAAATTATCCGACCGAATGGACCGATGATCCTGGTTGGGTTCAAAGGACAAGATTTTTTTTAGTAAAATCATTAAAAGAGAGGATGTCTCGTGGGACTAGTGAAAAGTTCATCCTTTAGTTGAGCAAATGTGTTCCGGTTAAAGCAAATATTGTAGCTTGGAGGGCTGAAATGGAGTGGCTTCCTACTCGAGTGCCGCTCAGTAAGAGAAATATACTTATTCATTCTTATACCTACCTAATATACAGTGAAGGGGGGAAACGACAGAACATCTACTAATAGCATGCCCCTCTTGCAACTGTCATATGGCAATTCATCTTACAATGGTGCAAAATACCACCAATTTATGCTTTTAAGATAAAGGACTTGCTAGAGCTTTCTAAAAATTACAAAGGAAATAGACTAAAAAAGGAAATGATCCATGTAGTAATAATCATGGCTTTTGGGGCAGAGCCGGCCCTATGGAGGGGGGGGAGGTGGGCGACTGCCCCGGGCCCGGCATTTTTAGGGGCCTGAAATTTTTATATTTTTTTACATATTACAAAAAAAATTTAAAACATAGGACCCAATAAAATTTGGTAGAATAAAAATGATTAAATTGGTAATGGATTACGTGCTCCAGGGACCAGCCTCCACCGCTCCACGTTCCACCCTCCATCCTTCCATTAGAAGTTTCCAGCATTCCCATCTTGATCTTCCAAATTCAAAAAAATAAACCCTTGATTCACAGCCAAAAGCCTCCGCCTCTAGCCCCCACTCTTTATTTTCACAATTTCATAGCCACAGGCCCACCACCTACGAGCCTCCGCCTTCAACGAGTTCCGGCCGATTGAAAGGTCCAAAGCGAGATTTATCTATCGAAAATGGTCTCGTAGATAATGTTGGAAGACATTTTTCAACAATCATGTATACTAGAATTTTACCAAATAAGGAGAATTATGATAGAGAATGGCTAGTGTATCCAAAATGTTTTGTTTTTGTTGTAAACTATTCAAACAAGGAAATCGTCAAAGTTCGTTGGCTAACGACGGTTTCAGGGATTGGAAACACGCTACTGATAGACTTGATGTAACCTTTAGGGTTTTTGTAATTAAATTTAAAACGAAATTCGTGTCAAAATTATTATAATCAAAAGTTAAAGACTATTTTCAATTTTTAATTCATAAACATATACATACAAGTAAATATATATGCGAGGGTAGGTGTGTGTACACATTTAATTATATTTATATCTAATAATATATAACAATTGGTTAAGACCATTATAATTAATGACAAAAAAGTATACAAGTTATATATAGAACAAAACATTATGAATTATAATATTATACACACGACATTAGTTATATAAATATACATACATTTTTTTTGAACAACAAATGTTATCTCCTTTTAAACTACTACAAACGAATTACACCATTGCATGGGTTAGAACATGACCTCCCATTCTAAAAGGCGAAGCCTTTACTAAGTGAGCTGGTCCCACATTGGCATAAATATACATACATATATATTTACAACAATAGACATAAATACAAGAGTATTTATAAAGTTGTTTTAACAAGTTTTAATGACTAATTAAGCTGTGATAATTGTATTCGAGAATTACGTCATTAATGACGAAATCATATGTGGTCGTGCTTGAAGTCCACGCTGAATTGATAATTTTAATTATTACAGGTTGATAATATGCGAAAAATGGTGTTAGTAGATCACAAAGAAACATCCATCACATAATGCTTATTTAAATAAATGACCAACTGATTTCATGTTTAGAATCATAACTCGAAAATGAAGAGAATGAGTGGAAGCGAAATTTCGAAACGACGCTCCGATTTCAAGATACACCGAATCGAATATAGCGTTAAATAAGAGGTCAAATATTTTGAACTCTTTAGGTCTTGAGATTATAACCATTGGAAAGAGCTCGAAAAATCGTGAACGTAGGCGAAAACCGTGCGCAAAACGGAGTTCGTATGCTCCCGGAATCGCGAAAACAAAATCGGGTCTAACTAAGGCGGCGGAGGTACGCGAAGAAAACTCTCCGCGGTACGCGACGGATGCAGATGGCGTAAAAATCTGATTTTCTTGATCAGATTTCTTCCAGAACTCATTTTTTTCATTTCCTTCGACCTTGTACGACTTTCAGACGACCAAACCTTCATTTTCAGCCCTCAAACTCTATTTTGAAGCCATCAGAAGCCATAGATCGTACCAAGGAACATATATACAAGTCCCGATCATCATATCTGCCCGAGAAATCCGTCAGATTAGGTAACGGTTCGTTTTTAATCTTCTAGTTTGATTTTTTATTGGTTAAATCTTGTTCTTGAACGTAATGAGATAGTTAGGGTTGTTGATTATTGCCTAGATGATGGCTAGGAATGATTATAAACAAAGAACACGATGTTTTAACGGGTAAATCCTTGTTTTGAGCCGTTGTAATGCCCGGTTTTCATGAAACTATATCTTAGATTAAAATGGTTTAAACCATTTCAGTGTAACAATGATTGTGATTGTCTTGATCATTTATTGAAATGCTAGGTTTCATCCAAGTGTTTCAAACTAATGATAAGCATAAAGATAATCACTGGAATAACGATCTGATGTTTATGATAACAGTCAGACTAGTACATTGAGCATGGTTATTAAACCTATTTTAATATTGCATTCTCATGTTTCATGATACCTAAATGATCAATAACAAGGATTGATTATTCCTAAGCCAGAAATTCATCTAGGAATTGTCTTAAGTGAAATAATCAACAACAACATCTATTTGATTAATCTGAAAACGTTGTGACTAATTCAGTTAGTCATAAATTGTTATAGGAACCATATAGGATTTCCTATCAGCTGAACATCAAGATCATCATCATCCGCATATAACAGTGAGATCATAGCCCCCTTCTTTTATCGTTTTAAATGTCTACTAAAACTCGGGGTGGAACATGTAGATGTATTTTCAAAACGTATTTTATCAATCATCGTGAAATCATATATTATTATCATGAGGAACGTCATGATAAACACTTATCAAATCTTGTGAAATCATATATCAGAATCATCAGGATGATGATAAACATTTATCAACTTCGGTGAAATCATGTATTGGTTTCATCAGGGAAATCATAAAAAATCTATTTTGAGTAAAGCTTTTATTAAATCATTAAGAACAAGTGTATCACTTGGGAACTTTGGTTATGTGGAGGCTATTTGGGGTATTCTTCATGTGAACATCATTAACTTGTTATCAAGCCCTTGGTAGTACTGGTATGATCATATGCGGGAACTCAAGTATCATTAACACGGCGTTCTAGCGGGTAGCTAGACGCTAACACTACGGCGTTCCGGCGGGTAGCTGGACGTTGACACTACGGCGTTTGGCGGGTAGCCAAACGTTAGCATTTATCATTAGGTTTGATGTTTGCATGCTCAGGTGGATTCAATTTCAAAGTACCTGTTTGATCACTTGTGAATAATATATTATGAATATCATGGTTTGAACAATCATTTTACATCAACAAAACCTATGACTCTCACTCAACTATTCGTAGTTGACTCTTTTATCTACATGTTTCAGGTAATGGGGAACGACAGCAAACCAATCTAGGTCAGGATCAACAGCAGAACTAGTGGTGACCTAGAAAGAAAACTTAATCAATGTACCGTATAATAAATATCTTATGATAACTTGTTGTATAATATGTATGTTATGCGTGTTTAAATAAACTTAACTTTATTAAACATAGTAATCGTGGGTTGTTCTCCAACATTGGCATATGAACACATAGTCACGCGCCGTGGATTCCGCACGCGGCGTGGGTTGTGACAGATGTGGTATCAGAGCCATGGTTGTAGAGAATTAGGTTAACCCTAATGGATGACCTAGACTACAACTTAAGCGTCCCTTATGTGTTTGTGTGATTTCTTACCTGAAACTCCTCATCCTTATTTTATACATCAATCTAAATATATTGTTTGTCGTTCTGTCTTTAGAATGGCCGACAATAATCCCTCTGATGAGACAGAACGTTTGGCAGCTATCATTACTAGACAAGTGACGCAAGTTTTGCCAACTTTAGTTACTCAACTAAACAACTCTTATCAAAATTCTCCAAATGGTTCTCAGTATCGTCCTACTCAGAATAATGGTGAGAATTCGAATAACTTTACTTTTAAGCAATTCAACGATGCTAGGCCCAAAACTTTCTCTGGGGTAGAAGGTGCCACTGGACTCATTCAGTGGTTTGAATCGATTGAGGATACCTTGGACTACACTAATTGTCCAGATGATCAAAAAGTTAAAATGGCTGCAAGCACGTTCCAGCAGGGAGCCTTGACCTGGTGGAATGGCGAAAAGAAGAGTAGAGGTAGGGAAGCTGCCTTAAGCATGTCTTGGACTGATTTCAAAGCTCTTTTGGTTACACAATTTTGTCCCAAGCATGAGATGAAGAATTTGGAGGATGAATTGTACAATTTAGTTCAAGTAAGTGGAAACAATCGTACTTATACCAACCGATTTCAAGAGCTCAGTATTCTGGTGCCTCACATGGTTACTCCTGTATCCCGCCAAATCGACAAGTATATTGGGGGATTGCCATTGCTTATCAGGAGCATGGTGATGGGTAGTAAACCAGCAACACTGCAGTCAGCAATACATCTAGCTGCTGATATTACCAATGAATTTGTGAAGGGTGGTCAACTCACTCGAACCGATGATGTTCTTCCTGCGGTTAAGGAAGAAAAGAAACTAACAGAGCTACCTAAGAAGAAGCAGAAAACTAATAAAAGTTTTGCAATTTCATCAACCCCATCTGCTTCTATATATCAAGCACCGTCAGTTGGAGACTCTACCACAAACTCCCGAAGATCATACATTGGACCTTATCCTTTATGTAACAATTGCAAGTATCATCATCCATTTGGTCGACAATGTTGGAAATGTACCAAGTGTGGGAGATATGGTCATCTGGGACAAAGGTGTCAATTCAATGGGAAAGTGGTCAATGCAACTACGTCGATGGCCGCATCAAAATCCGTTGGGCCAGCATGCTATGAATGTGGAGCAACTGGTCATTTTAGGAACAGATGTCCCAGACTTTTTAACAACAATCAAAGCCAAAATGCTCCAGCACGCGTGTTTTCTATGAATGCTCACGAAGCACGCGAAGAAACCACGGTTGTCACAGGTACGTTCACTATTAACGATCATTATGCTTCAGTTCTATTTGATACTGGTGCCGACAAGAGTTTTGTCTCAACATCAATTATACATCATTTGGGTAAATCAGTAGAAGTATTAGAACCCCCGTATACCATAGAAATAGCAAACGGTAAACTTATACATGCCAATTCCATTATTCACAACTGTACATTGAAACTCATTGATCATGAATTTTCTATCAATTTGATCCCAATGAACTTGGGAAGCTTTGACATTGTTGTGGGCATGGATTGGTTATCTTCTAATCGTGCTGAAATCGTTTGCTCAAACAAGCTTGTACAAATTCCATTACCATCTGGGGAAACATTACGAGTCTATGGAGACAAGCCTTGTCGTACACTCAAGATAGTATCATGCATGAAGGCTCGAAGCTATCTTCGCAAACAATATCCTGCTTTCCTAGCACATGTTGTGGCTAAGGAATCTTCTAAGAAAACTATTCAGGATATTCCTGTCATTCGTGATTTTCCTGAAGTATTCCCTGATGAGCTACCTGGACTTCCACCAGTACGTCAAGTTGAATTCAGAATAGATCTTGTACCTGGGGCAAATCCTGTTGCTAAAGCGCCTTATCGTCTTGCACCATCTGAGATGCAAGAACTCTCAAGCCAGCTACAAGAACTATTAGATAAGGGTTTCATCAGACCTAGTTATTCTCCTTGGGGTGCACCAATCTTGTTCGTCAAAAAGAAAGACGGATCGTTTAGAATGTGCATCGATTATCGTGAACTCAACAAGTTGACTATCAAGAATCGTTATCCATTACCAAGGATCGATGATTTATTCGATCAACTTCAAGGAGCTACTTATTTCTCTAAGATTGATCTTCGATCTGGTTATCATCAACTGAGAGTTCATGATGATGACATTTCTAAAACAGCGTTCAGAACACGCTATGGACACTATGAATTTCTGGTTATGCCCTTTGGACTAACCAATGCCCCTGCAGTGTTCATGGATCTTATGAACAGGGTATGTAGACCTTATTTGGATCAATTTGTCATTGTCTTCATTGACGACATATTGATTTACTCTAAGACTGAGAAGGATCATGAAACTCATCTTAGACTGATTCTGGAACTTTTAAAGGAAGAACAACTTTACGCCAAGTTCTCGAAGTGCGCGTTTTGGCTAAAAGAAGTTCAGTTTTTAGGTCATGTTGTGGATCAGCAAGGTATTCATGTAGATCCAGCTAAAATTGAAGCTATAAAAGACTGGAAAGCACCAAAGACACCATCAGAAATTCGTTCTTTCCTAGGACTAGCCGGATACTATCGGCGATTTATCGCCAATTTTTCCAAGATAGCCGTTCCACTTACTACTCTTACTCAAAAGGATCAACTATTCGTTTGGGGTGAAGCACAAGAAGATGCATTCCAATTGCTTAAACACAAGCTATGCAATTCTCCTATTCTCAGTTTACCAGAAGGTAATGATGACTTTACAGTCTATTGTGATGCTTCTAACTTGGGTCTTGGTTGCGTGCTAATGCAACGAGACAAAGTCATTGCTTATGCGTCACGACAACTCAAGATTCATGAAAAGAACTATACAACACATGATCTTGAGTTAGGTGCTGTAATTTTTGCTTTGAAAATTTGGAGACATTACCTTTATGGTACCAAATGTGTTATTTACACAGACCATAAAAGTCTTCAACACATTTTTGATCAAAAGGAACTTAATATGAGACAAAGACGTTGGATAGAATTGCTCAATGATTACGACTGTGAAATCCGCTATCACCCAGGCAAAGCTAATGTGGTGGCAGATGCATTGAGTCGAAAAGACAGAGTTAAACCCAGAAGAGTGCAAGCATTGGAGATGACTATTCAGAGTAGTCTTATACCCCAAATCCGTGAAGCACAACAAGAGGCACTTACTGGGATTCATGTTTGTGACGAAGCTCTACAAGGTTTAAATCAACGATTTGAAACCAAATCAGATGGAGCCTACTATTTCCTAAATCGAATATGGGTACCTTCTTTTGGCAATCTAAGGAAAGTAATTATGGATGAAGCCCATAAATCTCAATATTCGATTCACCCAGGCGCGGACAAGATGTACCAAGATCTTCGTGAATTCTATTGGTGGCCTGGAATGAAGAAAGACATTGCTACATATGTTAGTAAATGCCTCACGTGTTTACGAGTAAAAGCTGAACATCAAAGACCCTCTGGGTTACTACAGCCATTGGAGATCCCAGTATGGAAATGGGAGCAAATCTCTATGGACTTCATAACTAAATTGCCTAAAACGCCTAGGGGTCATGATGCAATTTGGGTTATTGTTGATCGATTGACTAAGTCAGCACATTTCTTAGCCATTCGAGAAGACTACAATACGAACCGGTTAGCCAAACTTTATCTAGATGAAATTGTGAGTAGACACGGAGTACCAATCTCAATTGTCTCTGATAGAGATAGCAGATTTACTTCAAGGGTTTGGCAAACGTTTCAAAAGTCTTTGGGTTCACAACTTAATCTTAGCACAGCTTACCATCCTCAAACTGATGGCCAAACTGAACGAACCATTCAGACTTTAGAAGATATGTTAAGAAGTTGCGTTATCGATTTTGGTGGTAGTTGGGATACTCATCTTCCTCTTGTTGAATTCTCTTACAACAACAGCTATCACACAAGTATCAAATGCGCACCGTTTGAAGCTTTGTATGGAAGAAAATGTAGGACTCCTGTTTGCTGGGCTGAAATAGGTGAAAGTCAATTTACAGGTCCAGAACTTATACAAGAAACAACTGATAAGATTTCTGTTATACGAGACCGAATCAAAGCTGCGCAGGATCGTCAAAAGAGTTACGCCGATACTCGAAGAAAGCCTTTGGAATTTCAAGTCGGTGACAAAGTTATGTTAAAAGTTTCTCCATGGAAAGGCATAGTCAGATTCGGGAAACGAGGTAAATTAGCATCTAGATATATTGGTCCTTTCAAGATCCTTGAGAGGATTGGACCAGTAGCATATCGATTGGAATTACCTTCCGAACTCAGTAACATACATGATGTATTTCATGTATGCAACCTTAAAAAGTGTTTATCCGATGAATCATATGTCGTTCCTATTGAAGAAATACGAGTTGAAGATAATCTTCAGTTTATTGAAGAACCTGTTGAGGTTATGGATCGAGAAGTCAAGAAACTAAAACGCAGTCGGATACCTATCGTGAAGATCAGATGGAATTCCAAGCGTGGTCCTGAATTCACTTGGGAACGTGAGGATCGTATGAAGGAAAAATATCCTCACTTGTTCTTATAAGAAGACAATTATGGACGAGCACAAATTGAATTTCGGGACGAAATTCCAATAACAGGGGGAGACTGTGATAATTGTATTCGAGAATTACGTCATTAATGACGAAATCATATGTGGTCGTGCTTGAAGTCCACGCTGAATTGATAATTTTAATTATTACAGGTTGATAATATGCGAAAAATGGTGTTAGTAGATCACAAAGAAACATCCATCACATAATGCTTATTTAAATAAATGACCAACTGATTTCATGTTTAGAATCATAACTCGAAAATGAAGAGAATGAGTGGAAGCGAAATTTCGAAACGACGCTCCGATTTCAAGATACACCGAATCGAATATAGCGTTAAATAAGAGGTCAAATATTTTGAACTCTTTAGGTCTTG
Organism: Mikania micrantha; assembly: GCA_009363875.1. Classification (NCBI taxonomy): domain Eukaryota; kingdom Viridiplantae; phylum Streptophyta; class Magnoliopsida; order Asterales; family Asteraceae; genus Mikania; species Mikania micrantha. The sequence continues at coordinate 43,712,159 of CM018692.1, forward strand.
AGATTATAACCATTGGAAAGAGCTCGAAAAATCGTGAACGTAGGCGAAAACCGTGCGCAAAACGGAGTTCGTATGCTCCCGGAATCGCGAAAACAAAATCGGGTCTAACTAAGGCGGCGGAGGTACGCGAAGAAAACTCTCCGCGGTACGCGACGGATGCAGATGGCGTAAAAATCTGATTTTCTTGATCAGATTTCTTCCAGAACTCATTTTTTTCATTTCCTTCGACCTTGTACGACTTTCAGACGACCAAACCTTCATTTTCAGCCCTCAAACTCTATTTTGAAGCCATCAGAAGCCATAGATCGTACCAAGGAACATATATACAAGTCCCGATCATCATATCTGCCCGAGAAATCCGTCAGATTAGGTAACGGTTCGTTTTTAATCTTCTAGTTTGATTTTTTATTGGTTAAATCTTGTTCTTGAACGTAATGAGATAGTTAGGGTTGTTGATTATTGCCTAGATGATGGCTAGGAATGATTATAAACAAAGAACACGATGTTTTAACGGGTAAATCCTTGTTTTGAGCCGTTGTAATGCCCGGTTTTCATGAAACTATATCTTAGATTAAAATGGTTTAAACCATTTGAGTGTAACAATGATTGTGATTGTCTTGATCATTTATTGAAATGCTAGGTTTCATCCAAGTGTTTCAAACTAATGATAAGCATAAAGATAATCACTGGAATAACGATCTGATGTTTATGATAACAGTCAGACTAGTACATTGAGCATGGTTATTAAACCTATTTTAATATTGCATTCTCATGTTTCATGATACCTAAATGATCAATAACAAGGATTGATTATTCCTAAGCCAGAAATTCATCTAGGAATTGTCTTAAGTGAAATAATCAACAACAACATCTATTTGATTAATCTGAAAACGTTGTGACTAATTCAGTTAGTCATAAATTGTTATAGGAACCATATAGGATTTCCTATCAGCTGAACATCAAGATCATCATCATCCGCATATAACAGTGAGATCATAGCCCCCTTCTTTTATCGTTTTAAATGTCTACTAAAACTCGGGGTGGAACATGTAGATGTATTTTCAAAACGTATTTTATCAATCATCGTGAAATCATATATTATTATCATGAGGAACGTCATGATAAACACTTATCAAATCTTGTGAAATCATATATCAGAATCATCAGGATGATGATAAACATTTATCAACTTCGGTGAAATCATGTATTGGTTTCATCAGGGAAATCATAAAAAATCTATTTTGAGTAAAGCTTTTATTAAATCATTAAGAACAAGTGTATCACTTGGGAACTTTGGTTATGTGGAGGCTATTTGGGGTATTCTTCATGTGAACATCATTAACTTGTTATCAAGCCCTTGGTAGTACTGGTATGATCATATGCGGGAACTCAAGTATCATTAACACGGCGTTCTAGCGGGTAGCTAGACGCTAACACTACGGCGTTCCGGCGGGTAGCTGGACGTTGACACTACGGCGTTTGGCGGGTAGCCAAACGTTAGCATTTATCATTAGGTTTGATGTTTGCATGCTCAGGTGGATTCAATTTCAAAGTACCTGTTTGATCACTTGTGAATAATATATTATGAATATCATGGTTTGAACAATCATTTTACATCAACAAAACCTATGACTCTCACTCAACTATTCGTAGTTGACTCTTTTATCTACATGTTTTAGGTAATGGGGAACGACAGCAAACCAATCTAGGTCAGGATCAACAGCAGAACTAGTGGTGACCTAGAAAGAAAACTTAATCAATGTACCGTATAATAAATATCTTATGATAACTTGTTGTATAATATGTATGTTATGCGTGTTTAAATAAACTTAACTTTATTAAACATAGTAATCGTGGGTTGTTCTCCAACATTGGCATATGAACACATAGTCACGCGCCGTGGATTCCGCACGCGGCGTGGGTTGTGACATAAGCTTTATTAAAATAGATTACACTTTTATATTTCAAAATAAAATAAAATAAAATTGTTATTTAGAACAAAAGTTTTATAAAAAAATATAATAATAATAATAATAATAATAAAATTAAAAAACTAAAATAATTTTAAATAAAGAGGTTATATTTTATATTTAAAACAATAACCTAAACTAATTGAAATAAAATCTTTTCAAATCTTTCATAAGAATTCTCATAAAATAATACAATGGTAAACAAAGGATTGAAAACGTAATTTTTGAAATTAAGTTTATGAGTATAGAAACTTTGAAACAAAACTTGTAGATATATTGAAACTTGAAGGGTTAAGATTGTCAGAATTCGAAATTTGTTTTCTTCTTCCCCATCACAACCACGATCGAGCCACGAACACACCCGATTCAATCTATAATCCGACCAAATGTGTTTTAAGAATCAAAATGATGATGGTTATACGTTTCTGGTAGTATCAGGACTTCAAACCATTGATTAATTGCATTAAAAATTGAATTTAAAGCAAATGACCATTACAGAATTACGTTACTAAAATCACAACTCAAAACTAACTTAAACGTATACCATAATCAAATTAAACATGCACTCAAATTCGCGACGTTAATCTAAAATGATAGAGGTATCAATCGCACTCTAAGAATCTCAAGCCTCGAATCGAATTCATGAACTCGCAAGAAACCGAACAACCTTGAACATCATCGTTTTAACTCCAAAACAGGTAATTTTATACATCCATCTACTCGTTATCAAGTCTAGAATCAAAGCCCTATGTTCTCTACAGCACACGAACAACCATTTGATTGAATCTGATTTCAATTTGGAACTAGGGTTCTTAATGAGAATTGGGAGATTTCAATATGTTCTCTGAAGCACACTCTAAGAAGTTTCTTTTTTTCACGCGAGGAGAATTATAAAGTCAATTATTTTTTATGTATTGTTGATCAAGTTATTTCTTCTCTTGAATCAAGATTCGATCAATATCAAAAATATGAAGACCTATTTGGTTTTTGTTTCCCAAAAAGTCAAAGCAACTTGAAGAAAATCATCTTAAGTCGTGTTGTTATCGTCTTTGAGATGCATTGAAGTATGAAGAACAATCCAATATTGATGTGGATGAACTTTATTTGGAGTTGAAGTTTTAAACATTTTTGTGTAATAAAATCATCACCCTTTTTGATGCTATAAACAAGTTGAACCAGCTTAGGTTTTTTCCTAATGCATTAATTGCATATAGATTTTTGTTGACTATTCTGGTAACTGTGCCATCGGCAGAAAGAAGCTTTTCTAAGTTGAAGTTGTTGAAGTCTTATTTATGATTGTCAATATCACAAGACCGACTTAACAGATTAGCAATGATTTCTATTGAGAATGCTATCTTAAACAATATAGATACTGAAGAGACAATCGATACTTTTGTTTCAAAAAATGCTCGAAGAGCCTCACAGTTTACTTATGTATTTGAAATATATTAGTATGTTACAATATTTTGGATTTATTGATTTTTTTAACAAATATACTCATATTATATATATAAATTATTATATAAATTACTAATTTACTTTTTTAAGAGGGGCCCATTTTTTTCTAGTCCCAGGCTTTGGATTTTTTTTGATTCTCGGTACCGGCCCTGGTTTGGTGTATATAAAAGATAAGAATGATATTATTCACAATGGGGAAAATCTTTCAGTCAGGAGAGTGGTGGTGGAAGTCAAAAGTATTGGGTTCTTATGTATCAAGAATAGAGCAAAATTGGATCATTTAGATTGGAATAGTGGGAACGGTTTTAATGTAAATTTTTAATATCTAGCTCAATTGTATTCTTGGTGATTCCTTCTTCTAGCGACTTGATAGTTGGTGGGTTTTTATAAAATTTCTTTGCCGTTTAAAAAAAATGTTTTGATCATGAGATGATTAGAAACAAATAAATACATTATTATCACTTTAATTAAAGCATTAAACCTCTAAAAGTATTATGTTTTAAACATGCAAATTTTGCATGAATTAACACGTCGCAATGCGCGCAAGAATTGAGTTAGTTAACATTGTAAAGATCATTGGGCTTATAGTCTAGTGGTACTCCTTGACCACCAGCAATGGGAGGTCTTGGGTTCGAGTCTCGCCTAGAGCAAAAAATGTTCTGGGTGAGCTAGGGGTTTTCTCAGTGTGAGTTTCCTCCTAGATAGTGTGGCGGTTCATCGATTCGGTACTCGTCAACGCCCGGCTTTAAATGTTTGGGGTTGGTAGCGGTCTATGGTCGCAGCGCGTGGGTTGTTGAGTCCGAGGACTCATTTAGTTGTTCAAAAAAAATGTTAACATTGTAGAGGAACCATCTTTGTAAGGCTATTGGGTATGCCCCTTGACCCACTCACTCCACATATGCGGCATGTAGGCACTCACCATAACCACTCACCTCACTATTTTGGTAGAAATGCCCCATTACTCACTCACTCCACGTCATCATTCATTTTTAAATTAAAATGAGATATAGTTTAATAAAAAAAATACAAATTAATAAAAAAAATTACAAATTAATAAAAAAAATTTACAAATTAATTATCTCTATATTTATTACGAATTTTATCCTTCTCCCTCTCGGCAATTTCGCGGTCGAGCCCGGTTAAGTGTTCGGTGTTGGTGAATAGAAGTTGTAACTCTACCAACCGTTGACGTTCCCGTTTTAATTCGTTAAAGTCACCGATTCGTTGAGATAAGTGTTCTATTCCTTGGTTATAATCCGGGGTCGTATGAGATGTAGAGTCTCGTCTCGCTCTTGCTCGGTCGGATTTTGCGCGATCTCTACCGGTCGGACGAGTCAAATCCTCTATCTCGTCGTCGTCATCTTTGGCCGCTCCGATGAGTTTTCCATTTCTGGGAATAAATCCCGTTGAACCTTCTAACCTTTTGGTTCATGCCACGCCATTTGTTAGAAGCATATCGTTTGTACGATATTCCCCACGACCCATGGCTTGAAAAAACTGACTTCGGATTTTACTCCAAAAGTCCGGTCCTTTTTTGTTACGACCTATAAACAATTTATAAAAAAAATATTAACAATTTTAAAAAACTAAAAGGAAAGTAATTACCAACAATTGGATCTTCTGACACATCGATCCAAGCTTTTGTATGTTGAAACTCCTCCTCCGTAGACCATTTTTCTAGACGGGATGAACCTCCAACAACGGGTTCGGTATCCCCAACTTGTTTATTTCTGTGTCTACGCCTTTGTTTTGGTTGCGTGCTTGGACGGGCATTTGTAGTGGGTTGGGTCTCGGGTACAACTTCATCCTGAGATACTTGACAAAACCCGTGCGGTTGTTGACTCGAACCATAATCGGCGAATGTGTAAAACAAAAAAAAGGATAATCGACCAACCCCTTGTTGTGGGCTTGAATCAAAATTCGGTCGATAACAGTTTGAATCAAAAAAAAGATTTATTGGAGAAGGGCTGAAGAACCAATTCGAAGGTGGCGTGATCGGGTTTTGGTTAGATGGAGTGTTTGGGTTATAGTAATTTGGGTTTTGTTTGGGATCTATGGAAAATATTTTTTTGATTAAGAAAGTTTAAAATGAGAAGAGTGGGTATTTTTTGTGTTGAATGTTTGAAATGTGGAGTTAAAATTTTTTTGGGTTGAATGTTTGAATGTTTTAAATGGGTAATTTTTTTATTGTTATTCAATGGCTCTCCTCCAACGGCTACATCCCCTCACGCCCGTTGCACCTATCACGCCTCCCCTCCCACGCCCCTCTCACGCCACAAGGGGGTGGTGTGCCACGCCCTCCCACGCCCACCCATGTGTCTAAATAAAGTTTATAATTTTTGTGGAACCACGATGATGAGAATAACAGAGATTTTGAATTTATTTATGCATCCTATGCTATTTCGTAAAAGCTTTAGCTGTACACTAGTATGGCGGTGAAATCGCTTTGATATTTTTCCCGTTCATGGTACATTAGAGCAAATATTTGTCGTGATCTCAGATCCCACCAAAATCCAATCGAAATTATGAGATTTAATAATATGATTATTCACAGTTTTTAACAAAATTCTATTAGCAAATGGCTAGGGTTAAAAATTGGTATAATCAATCGAAGTCAGCTACTTTGATTTGGTTTATCTCCTTAATCACCTTCTACTCTGTCTTCCGTATGGCTTTGAAACTTTCTCCTTCTTCAAAAGGTAATCAATCGATTGACTGTTCAATTTCGAAACTGAAACTGATACGTTTAGCTCGATATTGATGTATTTGATTTAGGCAATTGTTTAATGATTGTATATCTACGTTAAGATTCGTTTTGGCAAATCAAATCTAGTCGTAATCATACTGTATAGATCGATCAACATGGAACTTGCTTTTTCAGGAAAAGTTAAGTTTTTTTTTTTTTTTTTTTTTTTTTTTTTTTTTTTTTTTTTTTGATATTTCAAAACATATAGAAGCGTGTGTTTGTTTCTAAATCTGTTTGAGCTCCAATTGTTCTTCAAGTTTATGTTCCTAATGTTAAATTGCACAAGTAGATAACATCTATTAGATAGTTAGATATTTGCGGTTATGTCGGTTACTTTCACTTACGCTTTTCTGTAATAGAGTTCGTATGTTTTGTCTTGGCTTCTATCATATTATATGTATGAGGCCATTGTTTGTGTTGATTAGTTAGTGAAATACATGCCTCTTTACTCAGCTGGCTAATATACTGACCAAAGGGTTGTCATCTACTTGTTTTGACACTCTTAGGTCTAAGCTTCATGTTGAGGTCATGGGTTCGGTGGAGAAACAGTCTCTTGCATAAATGCATAAGGTAAGGATGAGTACATCAGATCTCGAAGCGATCTGGCCCCTGTGCAAAGCGAAAGCTAAGTCAAGCACTGGGTGCACCCTTTTAGTTACGAGCATCACGTTTTTGCGCCTGTTTAGCTTGAGAGAGCATATTAGACAGTTATATATTTCCAGTTTTTTTTTTTCCAGTTACCTTCAGTTATACTGTACTGTTACAGAGTTTGTTTTCTTTGCATATATCACATTACATATAGGAGACCATTGTTTGTGTTGACAGTTAGTGAAATACATACCTCTTTTCTCTCTTATAACAGCCCTCCTTTTGGCAGATCTTCCAGTTTCAAATGAAGAGAGGTTGAAATTGTATGACAAAATGAGCAGGGATTTGTATGAACATGGTGCACTTTTTCTTAAACATGGGGAGACTTCACAGTCATTGTTACTTTCTGATCTCTTTGATGTTAAAAATGGATCTGTAACTCCTTCTTTGAAGGTGATTGCATACATGGCATCGTTACTTTGTTAAATTCATATGTATGTTTATTAAGTCTTAACATTATACTTGCTAGCCAATGTCTGTCTTCTACAGGCTGCTAATCCTCCTGTTCGAGCTAATGTCCTACATTTGAGCACTGAGTACTCACGTCCTATCGCGTATGGAAATTGAAATCTTACCTGAGTTTTCGTTTATTTAATGTTCTTTCTCATTATTTGAGTTGTGATCATGTTTGTTGTATTTATACCTGCTGTTTCTTTATGCAGGAAAGCAGTAAGAGACGTATTTTCACCAACTCTTAATGAAGGTAAGTTCATTGTTCTATAGAACTCGCGTATGGTGTCAGCAACAGTCTGCAAAAAACTTTGATTGTTATCTTGTTGATTTCTCTTGTAAAGCTTAGTCATTTTTGGGTTAGTAATTTGGTTTCAGAATTCCGAGTTCTACCATTTTAGTATGCTTCATGCTTCAAACCACATTTTACCCGTTCCTGCTTCAGAAGAGGAAGTAAGCATCTTTGATCTTTGTGTAGCGTCTTGATTGTTTTAAAATTTTTAAAAGTTTTCTTTTATTACTAAACGTAAATTTGGCAGATTGAGGCTGAAGTAGATGCCGTTAAATCAGTTGCAGATCAACTCTGTCCGATGAAAATTTTGTTGGATCGTGTCATTTTGACTTCAACTGGTGTACTTTTGGGTTGCTGGCAGGTACAATCAGTGTAAAGTTTTATTCAATTATTGTTTTATGATTTGCTGGATTTATTGCTCTTATTTCCTACATAGGTGATCTCGGGGACAGATCCTGTTAATATCCGTTCTCTATTGAGGAAATGTCTTCCTCGCGCACCAGAAAAGCAACTTGTAAGAACCTTACCAATCTTACCCTTCAATCATTTTTTGAGATATAGATAATATTTTTGTAAAAATCCAGTTAACTATTTTTGGCTTTTATGTTGTAGTATGCTCCTGTCATACTACATACATCATTTGCAAGGATTCTTGGTCACCCTAAACATTCATCTGAGGTTTGGTATACTATGTTCATGTTCTAAGTTTCGATTTCTACACGTACAACTTTTGATTGGAATATCCATGTTGCTTTGAACAACTTAGCTAAATTAGTCCAAAGCTCTTGTGTTGCCCAACTCATCCATTTTTCCACCTCTAACCGCCACCAAATCTCATCACCAATAGCGCATGATTTCGAAGCACAATAGATCTAAAAGAATACTCTCAAAGGAAAAGTCTATAAATCTCACTCTTTTTTATATAGAAAAGCCAGATTTGATAGGTATGTAAAAATCTTGGGAACTTGACATTGATGGCCTAAAATAGAAATTTAATGAATAAATAAACATGTAAATTAATAGCAACTTTGATTCATGGGTTTGACAAAGGAAACGAAATATATCAAAATGGCTGCGTTTGGGGGAAAATGTCAGAGTGAAATCAGGGCTCCAGATGAAGCAATTTCGGTCTGGTATCGTCCATAATTTGCGGGCTTGCAAATCCATACGAATCAAAAGTTATGTCTATTTTTAGTTGGGTCATTTTCTAGCCCACTTGCTTTTAGCCAGTTGCTCTAAATACTAATATGCTAAACTCTTAGATCCTATGTTGGCACAACAATTGCTTTTTATCTGTAGACCCTATTTTTTTACTTTTACTGGGTATTCTTGCACCAAAACATCCAATTTAACATGTTTACTCATGAAAGTTACTATCTAGGAAACGGATGTTGAATCAGAACTGCAACACTTTCATGAATTAGTAGCTCGTTTGAATAATCGCATCCACGGAACAAAGGTTTTTACTTCATATTTCATAATTGTTTCGTCAAATATAAATTTAGTATGTGCATGATTTACCATCCTGAAAACTTTAACTTGCAGGCAACTATCTCCGAGCTGTGGTATGTTGAAGAGTATGACTTGTTGGCTTTGGCTTTAGATGGAAAAATGAAAATACGTCGTTTTCCATTTCGATGTTTGAAAGCTTGAGGCTTGAATACTTTATTTTTATTTTTTATTTTTTGTATAATCTTTAAGGCTAGTTGTATTTATTCCCACGTATCTGTTGAAAAAAAATTAGTCACATATATCATGTTTTTTTCAAGGTGTTGACAATTAGATGTAATTTTTTTTTTTGTAATCTTATAATATTTTTAATTTGTCATTTATTTTTCTTGTGTATTAGGTATTTAATTAAAATGATATGGTTTATATATACAAACTAAAACGTTATGCCTTTGAACATAATTCTGTTGTTCTATATTAGGATTTAAAGTGAGAAACTCTGAAATATTTTAACCATTTTTGTTACCTTTTAGCTTTTAGCATAATGGTAGTGATATGAGGGATTCAAATACAGGTCAAGTGGAGCCCCATGATGGGGGTTGAATGATCAACGAGCTCTATCCACGTTTTCCATCGCCGGCAGCTTTATTTCCTATTCTATTTACATGTTTTATGGCAGTTATTTTATGTGTTTTAACTACTTGTACTCTTAGTTTAATAGATAGTACTTTAGTTACTTAAATTTGGACACGGGTAGGATTAGTTTCGTTATCAGCTTTATATATTATTTGTATTGAAATGAGAAGGTGGTGAATTTGTTATGAAAAAAAAAAAGATTGTTGAGTGTGTTTTTCTCTTGAAAATATAGTTTGTCGAGTGTGTTCTTTGGATCCTAACATTGATAATGAGTGGTGATTTTCTGTATCTCAATTTCAGTCAAAGGATGCCCTTTGGATGTTGTTATCTCCGTTCGACGTATATTATCTTATTCTATTGTGTGTGATTCTCTGACTGCCTATCATTTGGTATTAGAGCCGAAGCAATATGTTTCGACTCATAAACCTTTTCGATTTTTCACAAGAAAACTAATCCACTTGATGGCTGCTGGGCGACTCACTATGGAACAACAAGTTCGAGAATTGCAGGCACAATTGCAAGAATTGACGATCAACATGCAACATCGTCGAGGTAGGACCCGAACACCTCCCCGATATCTGCTCGACGATGATGCTGATGGCTACTCCGCTGCCGAAGATTATAATCCTTACGGTCGTAGGGATCATGAGAGGTCGTACAATTATGACATCAAAGTTGACATTCCTGAGTACGATGGGCGTCTAGACCTGGATGAATTTGTAGAGTGGCTTCAAACCGTCGAGAGAGTGTTTGATTACAAACAAACATCCGAAGAGAAGAGGGTGAAGGTTGTTGCGTTGAAGCTTAGAAAATACGCTTCAACTTGGTGGGCAAATGTTTGTTCGAAGCGTGAAAAACAAGGAAAAGACAAGGTTCGATCTTGGAGTAAAATGAAGAAATTATTGAAGTCGAAGTTTATGCACGTGTACTATCTTCAAGAGAGTCTTTCTAAACTGCATTTTATCAAGCAATGATCAAGAACCATTGAGGAGTACTCTCAAGAGTTTGAACACCTCCTCATGAAGTGTGCTATCAATGAAGTCGATCCACAAACGTTGGTTCGCTATCTCCGTGGGTTGGAACCAACGATTGCTAATATTGTGGAACTTCAACCCTATTATTCATTGGCTGAAATGAGGTTGCTGGCTCACAAAATTGAATCTCAACAGAAGAATCGAAGCAAGGTTGAACCATCCAAAACTGCGAGTAAGCTTCATGGAACTACAACCCCCGCATGAACACCCATGTTGGGTGCAATCCCTTCAAAATTTGTAGAGATACCTGAGAGTTCTGAAACTTTTTCAAAGAATGCAAGTATGGTGCGACATCATACCTATGGACGCATGTCATGTCCTATTGAGACGTCCTTGGTTGTATGATCGCCGGGTCATTCATGATGGGTATAAAAATACCTACTCTTTTGTTAAAGATGAGATGAAGGTCACATTACTACCCATGTTCTCCCCAACTGCAGCTAATCCACAATCTTTACTCGTAATTGAAGACATAACAGCATATAATGCAGGGGCTATAAAAAATTCATAACTGCTACAACTCCTAAACTCACTGCCTTTGAGCTTACAAGTGGATCTTTAAGTTTGAGGTCAAACATTTTTAAAGAAGGGGAGGATGATAGAAATCTCATGAGGGATTCAAATATGGGTCAACTGGAGCTCCATGATGGGGGGTTGATTGATCAAATAGCTCTATCCACATTTTCCACCACCTGCAGCTTTATTTCCTATTTTATTTACATGTTTTATTGCAGTTATTTTATGTGTTTTAACTACTTGTACTCTCAGTTTAATAGGTAGTACTTTAGTTACTTAAATTAGGACGTGGGTAGGATTATTTTCGTTATTAGCTTTTTATATTATTTGTATTGAAATGAGAAAGTGGTTAATTTGTTATGAAAACAAGATTGTCGACTGTGTTTTTCTCTTGGATTAACCAGTTTTTCGATTTTCCATTGCTAATCTAAATGTGGCAGTTTAGTTGGTATTCTTTGGATCCTAATGGTGATTTTTTGTATCTCAATTTCAGTCTTAGGCTGCCCTTCGGATTTCAGAGTGGTGTCCGTTGTTATCTTCGTATATTATCTGATTCTATTGTGTGTGATTCTCTGATTGCCTATCAGGTAGTCTAGTCATCACATTTTACTATTTTAAAATAGTAAAGATCACATCAATTTGTTATTTAATTCTATTGTCTTTTAATATTTTAAGAACTTAAAATTAAACAAAATTAATCCGGTTTTATAATCGATCCAACTGATTCGAACCAAACCATTAGTGTGAAGAATTAATAATATGATCATTTGTTGTATTTATATCTTAATTTTTACCATTCTAAAATAAGTCAGTATCATATCATCCGTCGTCGTTCTTTTTTATTGTATTCTTTCAATTTATATGATACTCATTAAAGATGTAATAATCAGAAGCTTAGGGTCTCAAGAACTGATTATCCAATCTCTAGGTTACCGTTCTGAGTAAGCATATCAATAAAATAATAGCACCTTATTTTTAGAGAAAGTGCCTTCTTGGGTGTGTGTCTTGAATATAATTTCTCTTTCATGATATTTCTTTTTCAGAATAAGAGATAGAATGTTTTTATCCTTGGTTTCCATTCCCTTTTAAAAGGTGTTTTTTAGGGTTGTTGGGCCTTATACAAGAATATCCTCTTTGTTTTAGTGGGCCTTCCATTTCTTCTGGTCCTACTATAACAAACTTTTCTTTTACGTGATTAGTGGGGATTTTCTTATGCTTCCCACCAATCACAATTGATTTCCTACAAGGTATTTATCCATTGATTTTATTATTTTTTTCCGTCTTTCTATGTACTTATCTCCTTAAATCCCCACATTCTATGCATTTTCTAAAAGAACCCTAGATTTTGTGACAACTAGTACATGACCGTCCGGAAAGTCCGTACAGTGTGTGTATCTACACCTAAACTACGTGTAAACACTATGTGATGAATAGTATGTGATAACAATTCAGTGGAAACAATTAATAGTTGTATATATTTCGATGAGAATTGAAATATTGGGCTTTAAACGAACCGAACGAACACGAACGAGCCCTTGTTTGTGTTCGTTCGTTTAACTTTTAACTTGTTCACGAACGGTTCACGAACGGTTACCGAACGAAAATTCGTGTTCGTGTTCGTGTTCATTCATTAAGGATTTAGCTTGTTCACGAACGGTTCACGAACGCTAACGAACACATATTTAAACAATAAAAATCAACATTTTTAATCTCAAGCAATGGAGATAATCATTTATAAATATATAAATTAAGATAATATAGTATTAAACTAAAAATAACTTTAAGTATTATGGTATTAAACTAAAATTTTAAAAAAAACAACACATTTAATGAATAAATATAATAAATGAACTTAACCGAACATAAACGAACGTAAACGAACATGTTACCGAACGTTCACGAACACAAATGAACGAACACGACCTCTGTTCATGTTCGTTCATTTAACTAAACGAACGGAATTTCTTGTTCGTGTTCGTTCATTTATTAAATGAACGAACATAAACGAACTTCCCGCCGAACGGTTCACGAACTGTTCGCTGAACGTTCGGTTCGTTTACAGCTCTATTGAAATATAAATATACAACAATACAATGTGAATAACAGTTGTGTGACAACAAGACTATGAAAACAAATAATAGTTGTATGTGTTTAAGTGAAAATTTAAACACAGTAAATACAACAATTCATGTGAAACAACAGTGTGAGAACAAGTAACGAAAATATATCGGTTGCGACTTGATTTTCACAAATAACAGAAATCAGATGGCCGATAATTCTATGAGTAAACAAGGTGAGACAAGTGTGATTATGTGCAGTTAGGTGTGTTTAGTTGAGTCCGTAATTCAATACAAAACAGAGATTCATTATCATTTCGGAATAATAAACTGACTGTGTGTTTGCATGGGTGACGATTCACACAAACATATTTGTGGGTTTAACGTCCTGAATGACATCTGAAAAAATAGAAAACGAACTCAGAAAGTGAAACGTACGATCGTATTCGGACAGTTAACGCTGTGTACGAAAACGCGCGTAAGTGACGTTTTCTGACTAAACGGCGAAAACAAACGATTTTGAACGTTAAAATAATGATAAAGTAAAAGAATTAAAAAGAGTTACTAGGAATAACCACCTTAAAAACCTAAAAATAAAACCATTTAATTAAACTCGTAAAATACGCGTTTACGATCCGGAACCGCAACGAAAACGAAAATCGAGCAACCGAAACGACCTAGAACACACACGGGGTATATAAACCCTAAATGAGTTCATCTTCCTTATTTATTACCTATTCACTCTCTCTCTAAACCCAATTCCCGGATCTCTCTCTCTCTAGGGTTTTCTTCCACAAAATCGTCCATAACTTCCTCATTTCTTGATGAAATCTTGCAAACTTGGTGTCTAATCGAAGCTCTCATCATCCTCTACTTGAAAGTACAACAGATCGGGAGCGAAAACCAACCAAAACTGAGGTATTTGATCTGCAAGTTTCGGATTCTAGGGTTTTCAAACCCTTTTGTTCGAAAACCATGATGTAACCGGTTTAAAACCCTTCTAATCGAACCCTATACCCCCGAAACTGGTCCTAACACACACAATCACAGAAAACCACCATGGACCTTGACAACAAACTTGGTTTGAGCAACATAGTCGACCCCGGCTACAGCTCGTCCGAATGGGTGCTTCGACCGAATGGGAGAAGTCTTGGCCTGGCCGAATGGCCATGGGTCATATGTACTAGCCACATGACCGAACCAACCCTTGGCCGAATGACCTCATTCGGTGCCACCTCCTTCGGACAACACACCATTCGCATGAACCAAGTTAGTTCGGGTTAGGTCTCATTCGGTCATCTCCATTCGGGTGATGCTTCAATCGGCCTAACATCATTCGGCCACATGACTAAAATGGGTGAACAACACTTGGAATCAAACTCAATTTAACAACGTGCATGGGTTATGTTGTTAAGGAGAATTACTACAAAGGTGATGAGATGAGTTTGGTTAAATCAATTTAATACTCAAAAACCTTTAACATGCAAAGTTTAATATCAATAAACCTAAGTTAATACTTAGGAACTATATGGACTTTCAAACTCAAAAATCAATAAACCTAGATCTATATTTTGAGAATATTATAGATTTTCAAAGGTGGACTAAAGATTAATAAAGATGATAGAGATCAAGACTTTAAACACAAATAACAAGATGTACTAAGCTTAACCTAATTTGTTAAGTGTGGGGATGATTCATCACAAACAAATATGGGCTAAGCGATAACAAAGACCTTCAAGTGTTAGCCGACTTTAGGGCTAACACACCCACACCAATATCTATGACTTATACTTATAAGTTACAAACAACGTGAAATCAATACAGGATCGTGAAAACAACCTCAAGAACAACAGTGAGCGCGTGCAATTGCTATTATTAATTAGTCAACTACTTCAACTACAAGGTGAGTTCATACGCCCCTTTTCTAATCTTAACTGATTTCTAATCTCGGGGCTGAGAAACATGCTAATCCTTTTAATTATTTAAAAGTTTTAGTACAACATTTCAATTATACTATGATTTAGATAATATTGTTATTCTTTATTATCACTTATCATTGTATGTATGCTTGTGTGATCATAACATAACTGAGATATCTAGGGTGAAACATGATAATATAGTTCATGATTCATCAACACAATAGAATAATATAAGTTGTAAGATTATATCTTATATCACCTTATTATTCTTACATGAATGAACAATGAGATAATCAGTAGACAACACTCTGACAATGACAATAACTAACAAGAATGAAATGATGATAACATAATTTCACCATATCATTCACCACCGAAGTAACTAAGTGCAGTAAGACTAGTTTTTACAACACTATAATTACAACTCGGTGAAGACTATGGGATAACATGAGACAATTACTAATGAGAACAAGAATGATGATCATGATAACATAACTTCATGATATCATTCACCACCTAAGCTAACTAAGTGTAGTAAGACTAGCTCTTACAACACTGTAGTTACAACTGGGTGAAGACTATGGGATGAAAAGAATGATAATCATGATAACAAAATCATTCACACATTACTAACATCGTGTACTAAGACAAGTTCTTATAACACTTTGTTAAAGACTATGAGATTCCTATGTAATGGTGAACATGAGGTTATGGGTTGATGACTATGGGATGAGGACTATAAGAACTCTATTGGTTTTAGTCAACCTATCTCAACTCTATCATTTCTGAAACGGGTGATAAGAGTAGATAGTGTCTGCTAATTATCTCACCACTTCTATCCTATGGACCGGTAGACTGAGAGACTGACCTCTCTCGAGTCACAGACTGGTGGCAGATAGCTGTGAGGTCTCGGAAAACTAATGAATCCGGATTTAATTGAGGACATTTTGGTTTGCCTTTGTGGTGGCTACAATGTGGTCAATTCAATTCTGATCAGCTATTGGGATATGACTACGTGTCAGACTTACTCTCACTTCCAAATCAGAAGTGAGTAATAGTAAGTCAAAGAGTAATACCACCATTTATAACTGTGGATATTGTTACTCTTCACAACATAGAAGTAATACCACCATTTATAACTGTGGAAATCCACCATTAATAACTGTGGATATTATTTCTCTCTACAACATAAAAGTACATACCACCATTCATATCTGTGGTAGTCCACCATTTATAACTGTGGAGAATTGTACTATTTAGATACCTATTATGCCATGTTGATATCATGGTAATGTAATGGGTTATCATATGGGAAATTCTGATTGTGAATAAGTCTACGCGTGATGAAACATGTGAGATAGAAATGGGTATCCATAGTTGTATTACAAGTGGTGTTGAATTCTGTTAAGTATGTGGTGGGATGGCGTCTGGGCGGGTTGTAGGCTCGACCCTTTCGTTTGCCCTATATATAAGCATACTTGATGGGACGAAATACTATTTGTAAGTATAACTATGGAGAGGACATTGTGTGAGACGGATGACACATGAATACATATGGGTTGAATAACAAATGGGGTGAACACATGTGAGATAGAAATGGGTATCCATAGTTGTATTATAAGTGGTGTTGAATTCGGTTAAGCTTGTGGTGGATGTTGGCTGGGGCTTGTTCCCCTACGTAAGCCCTATATATAAGCATGTTTGATTTGGGTAAAACACTATTTGTAAGTATAACTATGGAGAGGACATTGTGTGAGACAACTGAGACTATTATCAATAAGACTTGTGTGCAACATTGTGATTGTGAATGACAATAAATCAATTGTTTTCAATTGCTAAACTTATGAACTCACCAACCTGGTGTTGACTTTGTTTAAACGCATATTTTCTCAGGTGACGAACATTTTTAGTCGCCAGACTCAGGATGCATTAGCTAGTGGACTTTTATAGTGGACCTAGCTACAGTTTGTGTGCATAACTTTTGATGAAATATTTTGGTGAATCACTTTTGTAAATCTTGTGCAATACAAGATAGGAAAATCAATGATTCCTTTGAGTGGATTTACTTAGTTAAATTATGAACATGACAACGTAATTTAACTTTGTAATTATATATCAATGTCATATTTGCATTTCTCATTTATATATCATGTGCCGTGTAAACAATCTGATCACTATGATTATCAAATGATATCGTGCCCCGAGGACCTTCCGCCTGACGGGAAAGTCGATCCAGCCTGCCGGCTCGAGGTGTGACAGATTCCGAGTTTATTTTTATAGTTTCAACATAATATATTATATATACATAAACATATATGTATATACGTATATACTGCTTAATTTCAGCATTGTATTATTTACTTTATATATATAGGGACATACTTTTGACAATTTTCATTCGCCACTATGCGACAAAAGTGTCAATCGCCAATTTCCTACCGTTACGCTGACATCTTCCAGACACACTGTTTAGGCGTGATTGGACGCCTTATCGTTTTCCCCTTAATTGTCTTTTTTAGTTCCTCACTTTCTCGTTCTTTGCTTTTTTGGTTCCCAACGATGAGGTGCTTTGGATGCCCTCTGATTATGAGAAATTTTTACAAAAATATCAGATCGATCGAGATTAGATATCGAAACTTCCTAGTCCTGCTCAAGCGGCCGCTGACGTCCCAAACGACAAGCTATGCCAGTATGCTGACTTTTTCCGATCTGCATATTCCCGGCTTCCTATCAGTCGGTTTTGTATTAGGATGCTAGAGGGCTAGGGTTTACACGTTTTTCAGATGAACCCTCTAAGACTAATTCTTCTATATTATTATGAATTTATAATGAGAAGCCTGCTTCAGAAAGTGACACCGTTTTATTTCCGAGCTTTTTTCAAACTAGTGAAAAAGGATGATTGGTTTCTTTTGATAAACGTGACGGATTGTCCAATACGGAAGGTACCCTCGAGTTCTAAGGACAAGAACTAGAGAAATAAGTTCTTTTTATAGATGCAGGCATGATTCCTGGACGCATGCATTGGCGCCATAAGAATGAACCCTTATTCGATTTTCCGCCTGATGAGTCATTCTACAAAGTTGAAAAGTTTTTTAAGTGGTTGTGAAGTCATCTTACAAATATTCAAATGCTCTCAAAACATGCGTGCATAACTTTAAGCATGAGTCGTTTTTGGGATTCTCCTTCCAGTAAGCCTGCTTATGCGTGAAATGTTGGGAATGAATGTGCGATGCTTTTGTTTTGAGGTTTATTTATTTGGTTGGATAAAAAAATTTTGGGTGACTGTTTTTTTATGAGCTGGTTCTGGACAGCCAGCGTGGCCAACTAATTCCGATGGAAAGAGCTTTTGGTGCCAAATTAATTCCCATCATAGATCGTTCTTGAAGTTGTTTTGTCTTCCCTTGTATAAATGAAAAGGAAGGGGCGATAGCCACTTGGGGTCTGCTTGACCAAGTGTCAGTTCTAATCCCTAGCCCGCTTCGCTCTTTTTGCCTAGTTACACTTTCTTCGTCCAGTGATTCTTCTGACGATGGTTGTTGCTCCTTCCAAAAAATCTCTTGAGAAAAAGAGTGCCATCTCAGGTGCGGGTAAGAGTTTGATGAAACTAGTGGACCAAGGCCTTATATTTGATGCAACTGCGATGGATTTTTCTTACTCACGTGAGCTTCTTTTCTCTACCCCTCCCGCGAGTCAAGGTGATGCTTCCTAACAAGAAGGATCTTTAAGTTCTTCCACAAAGAAGAAAAGTCTTCCTCTAAGGCTTTTTCTGAAACAATGCTTCAATGTTCTTCAAAGAAGGGTCATGGTATGACCTCGTGTATTTATTATTATGTATTTATTACTACATATTTTTTACTTATAATTTTTTTAGGTGAAGGACCATTAATTTCCTCTACACCTAAGCATCCCCTAAAAAAAGATGAAGACCAGCCAAACCCTGCTTTCGCCACTAAGTCCTCGCAGTCCTCATTTAAGGTGGAATCTCTGGAAAAGGTGGTAGTGGAAGAGAATACTTCTGTCCTTTTGTAGCGGGATTGGAGGAAAATGTTTTTCCAGTCTCTACTGATGCTTTGTTGAAACAGTCTTCCAAAGTGGAACCTATCCCATTGTCTTCTAAACCTCCTCCTCCTTCCCATATCAGCCCCATTAACTCTAGGGTATGGCCTTCCTTTCCTTCTTGTGTTACTTCTAAGTTCTCCTAATTGGAACATTCTCCAGGGTGCGGCATTGGATACCCCCAAGGTTTGCCGTGACTTTCTTTACCGCGATATTCCTACGACAGAGGCTAAAAGGGTTCAAGAGTTGTCTACTACAGAGACGGGTGACCATATTGCTTTAGCGCTGGCATCATTGATATCTCGGGTTCCTAAGGTAAGCAGGAGAGATGAGTTTTCTGAAGCTGAAGTTGCTAAATCCAACATGGAAAGGAAGGTGATTGATGGGGAATTGACTTCCTTGGAAAACCAGAACCAGGATTTCCATGTAGCACACGCCAATGACGTGAAGTTAAAAGACGAATTATTTGAGTTCAAATCGGAACGAGCAAAGAAAAACATGTTGATCGAGTCTCTAAAAAGCAAATTGGCTACCTAAAGGGATGAGTGTGTTCAAATCTTCTCTTCAAAAGGCAATATCATCAATGCTTGTTGCTCTGATCTTAGAATGACGTGTTCTGAGAATTATAAATTAAAAGTTGAGTTAGATGCATTAAGGGTCTAGCTGCAATCAAGGGAAAAGGAGTATCAAGTGTTGGCGCATGAGAAAGAATCTTTGGAGGAGATGTCTGTTGTGCTCTGGTCTCAGAAACGTTGGGTAATCAGTGATGGCATTCCCCTCTCTTTCGAAACCATTCTCATGAGCCAAGAGTATCTGGACTTGATAGAAAAGCTTTCAATGGCTTCTGACCTGGTTGGCCGATGGTGTGGGTTGAAGGATTGTTTTAAAATGGCCCAAGTAGGTCGTTCGCTTGAAGGTCATCACATTTTCATAATTCCTGGTCATGAACAGTTGGGCGTGGCTTATGAGGCTTTAAGTGGTTTTGAACTTCCTATTATCAACGACATTGTTACTACAGCTTCGAATGATGATCTCACTACGTTGTAAACTTTGCTAAAATCTCCTGTAATGCCTAACAATGACGAGGTGGATTTGGAACAAGGTAGGAATTGATTGGGTAGTTTAGTGTTGGTATTGATCTGTGGTTTTATGAACAATGTTATCTTGTATAATTTCTTATTGTATTCTTGACAGAGTTATGCCGAGTAATGTTGTTTATATTTTTATGCTTGAACTATCCATACGGCGTTGAAGTTTATTTGGTTCGTTTGTATGTTGTATGTGATGATTATTGCATGATTGAATTGCATTTTTATGTGCTTTGTGTTGGAATAATCAAGTTTGATTAGCCATAACCACATTCTCCCAAGCCTTAACCACAATTTTCCTTCACTATTCTTTCCTAACCTTTAACCCCTCTTTACCTTAGCCAATTATGTCTCTAACCACTGAATAAATAACCCCTGAACCTTAACCCTGATGACAAAACTCATAACCAGGGATCCACACATTCTTCCACGGAGTTACTAACCATATAGGAAGTTCAATCCTTATATGCAGAGAGTTTCTCGATGCTTAAATAACTTATGGTACGTGGAAAATGGAGGCTCTAGGCATATGACCGGATGCAAATCTCTTCACAATAACTTTACTCCTAAAAATGAAAAATTTGTGTCCTTTGGAAATGATGCAAAGGGTTGGATGGTTGGGTCTGGCACTGTCTCTAATGTAAAGCTGCATTTTAATGATGTAAGATTAGTTGAAAACCTCATATTTAATCTCTTGAGTATTTCTCAACTCTCTCACAAAATTTATAGCTCATTTTTCACTAAAGGCAATTGCAAAATTCTCTCTCTAGAAATAAACTAAAAAATAAAGGCCTTAATAGACTAGCCTACTCTCTCTTCTGCCAAGAGAAATGGAAATATCTATGTTGTTAACATGACAACTGTCTCTCATTCCTCACCACTTTCCTTCTTATGAAGGCTTTATCTTCTAAAACTGCTCCATGGCATAGAAGGTTTAGCCATCTCAATCACCAAACTCTTCATGAGCTTTATACTCTTTCTCTTGTAGGAGGACTACCTGCTAAAGAATTTGACTTTGAAGGTCAATGTTGCTCTTGCATAAAGGGAAAGCAACATAAGTCTTCTCATAAGTCCGTTGAAGAATCAAAAACAACAACCTACCTTCATATGTTTCACATGAATTTATTTGGTCCAATGAAGGTAGCTATCTTAGGTAAGGACAACTACTGCTTGGTTGTTGTTGATGATTTTTCAAGGTATTGTTGGACCTTCTTTCTGTTCAGCAAGGATGAAACAACTGAGAAAATAAAGCCTTCATCACTTAGATTGAAAGACAATTTGATCTTCCAGTCAAAATAATAAGATATGATAATTGCACTGAATTAAAGAATCAAGTTTTTGATGACTTCTGCACCTTTAAAGGAATAATAAGACAATATATTGTTCCTAGAATTCCAGCTCAAAATTGTGTAGTTGAGAGGAAAAATAGACTTATTGAAGCTACAAGAACAATGTTTGCAGACTTAGTATCACCCTTATCCTTCTAGGTTGAAGTAGTAAACACTGGTTGTTATGTCTTGAACTTGTGAAAAGACATGACAAGACTACTTATGAAGTCATTCACAAAATAAAACCTCTTATCTCTTTCTACAAAGTGTTTGGTTGTCCATGCTTCATCCTAAACATAAAGGATTCATTATCCAAATTTGCTGCAAAAGTGGATTCTGGTTACTTTGTGGGATATTCTCAAACCTCAAAAGCGTATAGAGCTTTTAATCTTAAAACTATGAGATTGTTGAAAATCTATCATCTAGTGAAGATCTTTGAGATTCTCCTTTATCCTTTCCTTTCACTTCTCACCTAAGAAATCCTCAAGTTCCCATTGAACATGTTTCAACATCTTCTTCCCTAATTGTTGATAACACACCAATAATCCCTCCTCTGAGGAGCCTTCTCCAATAAGTGTTGGCCCTTCATCAAATGAAGCGGTTTCAACAAATAATTGTCTATTCACTATTCATTATGACAAGAACCATCCACTAGAAAAAATCTTAGGTGACTTGAATAAAGTGTCTAAACAAGAAGCCAAGTAGGAAACTTCTGTCTTCATGCAGTCTTCCTATTCCAAGTAGAGCCTTCTAAATAACAAGAATCTCTAAAAGATAATAATTGGGTGTAAGCCATGCAAGAAGAATTTCTTCAGTTCAAACGACAAAATGTTTGGAACCTTTGCCCCTTACCTAAAGGCAAATACCCCATAGGAACCAGATATAGGTATTTAGAAATTAAACTGATGACATTGGTATTTTAGTCAAAAGCTTATCCAGATTGGTAGCTCAAGGATACTGCAAAGAAGAAGGCATTGACTGTGATGATACTTTTGCCCATGTTTCTAGATTAGAAGCCATCAGACTCTTCCTTTCCTTTGCTACCTCATAAAATAAAGGTGTTTCAAATGGACATAAAAAGTGCCTTCCTCTATGGAACAATAAAAGTAGAAATTTATGTCTGTCAACCACTAGCTTTTGATGATGTTCATATCATGATTGAGTTTACAGACTAGACAAGGAACTATATGTACTGAAACAAGCCCCAAGAATATGGTATGACATTCTTTCTCAATTTCTCTAAAATAATAATTTTACCAGGGGCCTGTTGATAAAACCTTGTTCACCAAAAGGACTGGAAAAAATCTTTTATTGGTCCAAATCTATGTTGATGACATTATATTTGGATCAACCAATCCCGCTCTATGTTAACAATTTTCTAAACTCATGTATTCTAATTTGAAATGAGTACCTTGAGTGAATTGAAAACATTTTTAGGTTTTCAAATTCAACAAACCTCAAATGGTATTTTCATTCATCAGTCTAAATACATAAAAGATATTTTAAATAAATTTGAAATTACTAATTGTAAAATAATTTCAACTCCCATGGCATCTGCCCTTGGAATAACACCAAATGAAAATGGTGAACCTGTTGATGAAACTCTATACAGATGTATGATTGGTTAATTGATGTGTCTCACTACATCAAGGCCAGACATCATGTGTACCACATGTGTCTGTGCCAAATATAAATCATCCCTAAAACAATCTCACTTATCTTTTGTTAAGAAGATATTCAGATATCTGAGGTGAAAACTCCTCTCTTGATAGACAGTGAAGCTGCTAAAAATATAATTAAAATCTTGACTATCATTATAAAACTAAACATATGTAAATAAGACACCATTTCATAAGGAACTGTTATGAAAAGGAACTAATTGTTCTTAAACATGTCTCAACAACTGATCAAGTTGCAGACATTTTCATAAAACCATTGGATTCAACCACTTTTTCAAAGTTTGTTATCAAACTTGGCATGATGAATATGAGTTAATTTGTTGTAACCCCTGAATCAAAATAATTTTTTTTTCTTCTTCAAATTTTACTTTTTATTTTTATTTATTTATTTCAATTTACTTTTACTTTTATTTTTATCCTTATTTTTCTCTATTTTATTTTAAATTAACAATGGTCAATCAACTGATCCTAACAACGGTCAAAATGGATAACCACTGAATGATCAAAAATTTTCATTTCTATGTGATTTATCCTAACCACAGATAGACAACATCTTTATAACAATCCGTTGTTATATGCAATTTTTGTTATCCTATTCGTGTTTATAACCTTATGTTTTTACACAACAGTCCATAATTACAACTATACGTTGTTACTACATTATGTTTTTAGCATCACTTTGGTGATAAGTAAACAACAAGTCACTATATCCCCATGCCCTTCTTTCTTCTGTACTCAACATTCTTGACTCTGACTCTCCTACAACATTTTTTTGTGAGTCTCCTTCATGCTGAATTTATTCAGTGTGAATACCAAGGAGATCTCAAGAACATAACACTGTACAAAGCTTTCATTCACTCTAAATATAAATTTCTTTATCATAGTATTCTCCAATGCCTTTCCCTAAAAGACCACCGGTTGAGGAGAGATGCCATATGGCATGCAACATGTTTACTATGCTCTCCTTACAAACAATAAGGTGTTTCTCTCTCAGATCATCTGTCACACCCCCAAATTTCAACTAACGGAATCACACCGTTTGGGAGCATGACAAACCAGGATCTCAGATCATTAGACATAGCGAAGACCTCTATATGAATTTTAAAACATACTTTGGTCTTCAAAACATAACATCAGAGTTTACAAAAATTGCGGAAGCGTTTAAAAACCAATAACAGTTGAAAAGTAACATTACAAACCAAAATACTAAAACATTCAAATTCAATTGTTCAAAATGTTTAACATGCATGAGACTCTATCTCCTAGTCCATGCCAGCTGTAACGCGCGCCTTAGCGTCCTGAGAAAACATGCAAATCAAGTCAACACAAAGGTTGGTGCATAACACAGGTTTTAAATAATCATAGTGTTCAAAACATCAGTTTGAATAATAAGTTGTAGATAACATAATCACAAATGCACAGTCATGATAGCTAGTCATATAAACTATTTACATAAGTGTTCGACACCGAAGCTGACGGATTGCCATGCTATAGCATGTTTTCGCCTTGCCACTATTGTCTATCACAACAATAGTAATAATTGTGTTTGGTCAGTCAAACACCTGCGTAGATCCCATCTACCAGGTGAGGTTTGTCAAACCTAATAGATCTATTTCCAACTACCACGCTTTGCATTACAGCAAACTAAAGGGTTCGAGGTGTGTAAGGACTTTCAAGTTGATATGTTGTCACATAATGTAAACAGCTAACTCATGCAAGTGATATGTATCTAAAAATAGTTTGTTGTACATGTTTTCTCCCCCAAAACAGTTTAAAATAAGAAAGGGCCGTGTACGCACCTTTGATAATAGCAGAATGATCAAATACGTGTGAACTTGCGTAGAAATCCTCTACGAAGAATCTGTGATTTAAACAACAACCTAAAGTTATTCGGATTGTCGTTTTGTGCTTGAAATCACATACGTGTCAACACCCGTATGTTAAAGTGTGAGAATTATGCATACGGAAGTACGCGTGCCTTTGAAATCGTTTAAATAAAATCACATTTGATTTTATTTAAATAGACGTAATTATACGCGATTTCGGGTTCGGATTAAAATATGAATTTTATCATCCTAACACGTTCGTATTCTCGTTACGGTTCCAACGTAACTTGAACGGATTAAAACGGAGTCCGTATGTGGAAGATATTTCAAAAATACCAAAAATGCCATTTTTATCAAAAACCGGCCACCCCTTGGCTCGAACCCGCGACCCTTCACTCGAAACACACATGCTCTACCAACTCGCCCGCTAGGGTATCGCGATTAATCATCGGAAATCAATTCTTTTATATCCTATCTGATCGGATTCCCTTTGTTCTACTATAGCCGAAGCTTCAACTCCCCAATTGAACCCGATTTCGAACCTGATTGATCTCATCAACCTGGTTTTATGATTCTAAACACTTAGGCGTTCCTAGTGATGGTTCTAATTTGATCAAAACTTAATCAGTGAGTTCCAATTAATCTCAAATAGGTTCGGTTTTGAACCGAACTAACTTTCAACACAAAATCTTATAATTCACGATTATAACATCAAATTAACTTAGGCTTTCGTTTAACCGAAACATTCTGAAACTTCCTATCTAGTTTAATTCGATTATCAGTCCAATTAAACAAGAAACCCCCAAAACAGTTTTATGTTAAGTACCCTAGAATCGAATTCATACAATTCGATGTTGTAGGATAAAATCAACATAATGGTTTCGTTCTCTAAATCATTCCGAAACTACCCATAACATTTGATTCGATTCTTAACTCATTTGTGTTGAAACTCCCAAAACCGTTTACACTATGAACCCTAATAATGGAACTTGATCAATTCGTGAACCTATAAAGAAATTGAAATGTGGTTTAGTATAATCGATGGTTTCTGAAACTTACTACATAAATTAATTTGATTCTTAAACCAGTTTAAATCAAAACCCCCAAATCATTCAAATGAAGAACCCTAGATTATTGAATTCATAGAACCCGATGTTGAATGCCAGAATTCCCATAGGGATTAGTGTATTCAGTCGTTTTAGAGGATGTAGAATCAATCACTAACCTGTTTTGATATCTAATCGATGTAGAACGACTTGTGACTTGAATTCGGCCGACCCTCGATCACCTTCTTCTGTTTAAGCTTCTTGAAACCCAATTGCCGGTTGTAGTGTGTTCTAAATGTACCGAATAATAGTTCTAAAGTTCCAATTGTGACTATCTTGATCGAATTTAACGAGCTCAATCATTAATGTCTACGGTTACAACTTTTGATTTTCATAAATCTTTAATTCGATCCATCATGGTGCCAATAACGTTTGATAACGGTTATAGATCATTAATGTGTACTGATTGAAAAGTTTCTTCAATCAATTTCATCATAATGCCAACAATTCCAAATTAAATCAACATTTAGGCCGAATTTTGACTTTAAAAAGTCAAAATTGATCTTTCTAAACATTTTCAAGCTAAAACCCTATAACTCAAGTGTTTTGGACTTACTTCTATTAATTCAAACCTTTGAATTTAATTTTTAACAATAACCTGACATTTTGGTTTAATTTAGCATTAACGGAATTAATTCGGATTGTCGAATTGTCACAAATCAAATCAATTAAACTAATTTTGGGTTTGATTCATCCAATTGGGCCTCTTAAATACTATTGGGCCTAGTTTGGTCTCATTGGGCCTACCTTAGGCCTCATTGGGCCTTACTGGGCCTTTCTGGGTCTTTCTTAGCCTGGTTGGGCCTTCATTGGCCTTATTGGGCTACCCTTGGGCTTATTGGGCCTACTTTGGCTCTATTGGGCCTACATAGACTTCATTGGGTCTAATTGGTCTTGTTGGGCCTGTGATCTCACTGTTTTTCAGTTAACAAAGTTAATCCGAAAAGTCGGATTGTCACATCATCCCCTTGTTGAAGGAATTTTCGTCCCGAAAATTTAGCAAGTGTTAGGAGTAGTTAGGAAACTACTTACGAGTTTAAATCGTACATGATAGTGTGATTTGATCATTCCGTGTGCTTGTGTGTACTCACACACAAAGTCTAATGCTTGCAACATCACAACTCAAATGTGATCGTTCAATGTGACTGTTTGCGTGTACACTAGTTAGTTCACCTAACTGTGACTGTTTGTGTTTGATCATACTGTGTTGTGTAGCCTCACACATAGTGAGTGTCTGAAACTGTTTGTACTATGTAACCCCGCACATAGCAAAATGTATGTACTATGCAACCCCGCACATAGCAGAATGTGTGTAACCAATCATGTATGTACTACCATAACATGTAACATATGAAATGTAGCACATAAAATGTATAGAATATAATGTAGCACAAATGTTTGTAACAAAATCAAAATCAATTGAATAAATAAAATGTTTGTGCTTACAGTTTGAAATTTGCAGTGTTGATGTGTGAAAGCATCACGTCATCCCCTTGTTGAAGGAAATTTCGTCCCGAAATTTAACGTGCGCTCTCAGTGTTAGCAGTAGCTGTTTTGAATAGATGAGGATATTTCTTCATCATTTGATCTTCCCGTTCCCATGTGAATTCAGGACCACGTCTTGAATTCCATCGAACTTTGACTATTGGAATCTTGCTTTGCTTCAGTTGTTTGACCTCTCGGTCCATGATTTCCGCCGGTTCTTCAATGAATCGTAACTGTTCATCTACTTGTATTTCTTCCAACGGTACAATCAATGTCTCGTCAGAAAGACATTTCTTTAAGTTCGACACATGAAACACATCATGAACTCCACTGAGTTCATCCGGTGGTTTGAGTTGATACGCAACCAAACCAATCCTTTTCAGAATCTCAAAAGGTCCTACGTAACGTGGACTAAGCTTCCCGCGCTTGCCGAATCGTATCACACCTTTCCAAGGTGATACTTTTAGAAGAACTCGGTCTCCTACTTGAAATTCCAACGGCTTGCGATGTTTGTCTGCATAACTCTTCTGTCGATCCCGAGCCGCTGCCATACGGTTCCGGATTTGAACTATCTTCTCTGTTGTTTCGTGCACCAGTTCAGGACCTGTAATCTGACTGTCACCAACTGGTGAACGACATTTGCGACCATACAACGCTTCAAACGGTGCTGCTTGAATACTTGTATGATAACTATTATTGTAAGAGAATTCCACCAACGGTAAATGATTCTCCCAGCTGTCACCAAAGTCAATTACACAAGCTCGTAACATATCCTCGAGCGTTTGAATCGTACGTTCACTTTGACCATCGGTCTGTGGATGATAAGCGGTACTCATATCCAAGCGAGTCCCCAATGACTTATGAAGAGATTTCCAAAAATTGGAAGTAAACCGGGCATCCCGATCCGATATGATAGAAATTGGCACACCATGCCGTGCTACTACTTCCTTAATGTAAATGCGAGTCAGTTTCTCCATCTTATCAGTTTCCTTAATTGCTAAGAAATGTGCAGATTTCGTTAATCGATCGACAATTACCCATATCGTATCACAACCAGTCGGTGTACGGGGTAACTTAGTGATGAAATCCATCGAAATCTGTTCCCACTTCCACATTGGTATCTCTGGTTGTTGCAGTAAACCAGATGGCTTCTGGTATTCCACTTTGACTTTCGAACAAGTCAAACATTTGCTAACGTACTTAGCAATATCAGCTTTCATGTGAGGCCACCAATACAGTGCCTTCAAGTCATGATACATCTTGTCTGATCCCGGATGGACTGAATATCTGGACTTGTGCGCTTCGTCCATCACGAGTTCCCTTAAACCTCCATACAAAGGTATCCACATTCGATCAATGAAATAACGAATTCCATCAGGTTTAACATTCAATTGTTCTTCCATTCCTCGTAAAGATTCCGGTACTAAGTTTTCCTTTTTCAAGGCCTCAATCTGAGCACTGTGCACCTTGTCAGGTAAGTCAGTATGTATTGTCATCATAAGTGCACGAACCCGTCTTGTTGAAGTATCCTTTCTGCTTAAAGCATCAGCTACCACATTAGCCTTTCCCGGGTGATACTTAATCGCACACTCATAATCGTTCAACAACTCAACCCATCGTCGTTGCCTCATATTAAGCTCCTTCTGATCAAAGATATGTTGCAAACTCTTATGATCAGTATAGATAGTACACTTAGTTCCATACAAGTAATGCCTCCAAATTTTTAAAGCAAAAACCACTGCTCCTAACTCCAAGTCATGAGTAGTGTAATTCTTTTCATGTGTTCGTAGTTGTCTGGAAGCATAAGCGATCACTTTATCACGTTGCATCAACACACATCCCAAACCCTGTGCAGATGCATCACAATACACCACAAAATCTTCCGTCCCTTCTGGTAAGGACAGAATCGGTGCGCTGCAAAGCTTCTGTTTCAATAACTGGAACGCAGTTTCCTGTTTATCCGTCCAGTTATACTTTGTTCCCTTGTGCGTAAGAGCTGTAAGTGGTTGAGCGATCTTTGAGAAACCCTCAATGAATCGTCGGTAATAACCCGCCAAACCAAGGAATTGTCGAACCTCGGTAGGGGTCTTTGGCGCTTCCCAATTCTTAATCGCTTCAATCTTCGCTGGATCAACATGTATACCCTTTTCATTAACTATATGACCCAAGAACTGTACTTCTCGCATCCAGAAATCACATTTCGAGAACTTAGCGTACAGTTGTTCTTGTTTCAATAGCTCTAGCAGTAATCGAAGATGTTCAGCGTGTTCCTCCTCAGATTTTGAATAGATGAGAATGTCATCGATGAAAACTATGACAAACTTATCAAGATAAGGTTTACAAACACGATTCATGAGATCCATGAATACAGCTGGAGCGTTTGTCAACCCAAATGGCATGACCAAGAACTCATAATGGCCATATCGTGTCCTGAATGCTGTCTTCGGAATATCCTCCTCCTGGACTCTTAATTGATGATAACCCGACCTGAGATCAATCTTCGAGTAGTAACTCGAACCTTGCAACTGATCGAACAGATCGTCAATCCTGGGTAACGGATACCGGTTCTTGATAGTAACCTTATTCAATTCCCGGTAATCGATACACATACGAAAAGTTCCATCCTTCTTCTTTACAAACAATACTGGAGCTCCCCACGGTGAAAAACTAGGTCGTATGAAACCCTTATCCAACAACTCTTGCAATTGTGTGGATAATTCTTGCATCTCAGACGGTGCAAGTCGATAAGGCGCCCTAGCTATCGGTGCTGCATCTGGTGTAAGATCGATTCGAAATTCCACCTGTCTGATAGGCGGTAATCCCGGCAAGTCTTCTGGAAATACCTCCGGAAATTCACAAACTATTGGTATATCTTCAAGCTTCTTCTCATCTACCGGCTTTTCAGTTATAAGTGCTATAACTGCCGTATGACCTTTTCGCAGACATTTGTGTGCTTTCATACAAGATATGAGACGCAGTGGCGTACTGCTCTTCTCGCCTTGTACATATAATGTCTCTCCCTGCGGAAGAGGTATGCGAACAATCTTTTCATGGCATACGATTTCGGCCTGGTTTTTGGACAACCAGTCCATGCCAATGACTACATCAAAACTGCCTAAGGCAATAGGCATCAGATCAATCTCTAATGTCTGACCCATCAAATCAAGGATACATCCCTTATAAATGTTTTCCACTACAATTAACTTACCATCAGCTAATTCCACAGTGTAGGGACTATCTAAGGCAGTGGGACTAACATTTAGCAACTTAGCAAGTGAACAAGATACAAAACTCCGGTCGGCACCAGTGTCAAATAACATAGAGGCATAGTGATTATTTAAGAGGAACGTACCCGTAACAATGTTGGGATCCTCCCGCGCTTGACGTCCTCCAATCACAAACGCCCTGCCTCTAGCACCGTTGTTGTTGTTGTTATTGTTGTTATTGTTGTTGGTGCCATTGCCATTACCATTGCCATTTCCATTACCATTGCCATTATTGTCCCCGCCTTTCTTAAGTTGTGGGAAATCTTTCTTGAAGTGCCCCATCTTGCCGCACTCAAAACAACCTTTCTGAGCGTTGTTCTGGTTATTGTTCTGGTTGTTGTTGTTCTGTAGTTCTCCGCGACAATCTTTAGCCGCATGCCCAATCTTGCCACACCTCTGGCACTTAGCTCTGTCACACTGGTTACCCGCATGATGATAACCACACCTGTTGCACTTGGGGTGCTTACCAATATAGCCCCCCGATGATGATGATTGCTGGCCACTGTTGGAATTATGATAGGACTTGTTTGAGTCCTGCTTCCTGTTCTGCTGTTGGTTGTTACCCTTGAAGTTGTTACTTTCCCACTTTCTCTTGTGATCTCCTACCTTGGTAGCAGATGTTCGCTTAGGCAGGGTTCCCTGTAACACTGCCTGATCAGTAAGCTGATGCGCTAGACGAACAGCTTGTTGGATAGTGGTGGGATTTGCTGAAGTAACCATCCCCTGAATCTGAGGCACTAGTCCTCCAATATACCTTTCGATCCACTTACTGACTTGATTAGCCATGTGAGGTAGCAGTCTGGCCAGTTCATGCGATCTGGTCGTGTACTCCTCAATATTTGACCCCTCCATCTTGAGGTGCCAATACTCCTCCTCCAACTTCTGCATTTCACTACGAGGACAATACTCCTCTTGTAGTAAGGTTTTGAAGTTGTTCCAGGTCAACGCATTTGCTTCTCCCAACCCCAGAGTCTGAACATTGGAGTTCCACCAAGTCAGTGCTGGACCCTCCAATGTTCCAGTAGCAAATTTCACCTTGCTGTCATCAGGGCAGTTGCACATTTCGAACACAGACTCTGCCTTTTCAATCCATCGGAGAAGTCCTATGGCCCCCTCCGACCCTTTGAAGTTGTGTGGCTTGCAGTCCAAGAACATCTTGAACGTGCATGTCTGCGGGTTAAGCAATCCCCCAGCTGGACCATGTGGCCCCGTGTTGTGTGCCTGTGCGTACTGTGCTATTGCCTCTGCAACCCTGTTGTTGATTAGCTCGTTGAGCTCAGCAACTGTCATCTGAACATTTCCCTCAGCCATTTCCTTCCTATTTACAAGAAATGTTAGCGCGTAATCAAAATCCAATTTTGACATGTGTAAGTAAAAACAACAAACACAACATGTAATATAATCAACACAGTTGTTGGAAATGAACGATAACTTTTCAATAGATAGAAACTTTCTTTGAGTACAATACTTTTGAAATGAAATACAAGTTTTCAAACTACTAATGTAGGAACACAACCCGTTCCAAATAAGTTTAAATAAAACAAGAAAGAAATGAAAACAATCAATCGTCCTCAATGGTGGATTCAGGATCGGACTCAGCAACTGGTGCTGGTTCCTCCTCCTCATCCTCATCCTGTTCCTCATTCTCAACTACCACTAAATCCTCCAAAGCTTCAATCCTGCCCGCCAAAATCTCCTCTCGGTTCTCTGACTCTTCTAGACGACCAATCAAATTGATCATCTCATCCCGCATATCGTGAACAAGATGGGCAAGATCATCCTGCCTCTCAATAGCATCCCATAACTCCTGAGATCTCTGTGCTATCCTATCTTCTGCTATCTCCAGATCCTCGCGCAATTTGGCGATCTCCTCGGCGTCTGTCCTTTGCCTCTTAGGCTCAGGAGCATCTAGTACCGGTGGTGAGTGTGTAGAAGGTCCCTCAGCAGGGATCTGCTGAGTGCCCTCCTCAGGCTCCTCTTCCGGATCCTCATCCGGGTCCTCCTCTGGATCCTCGTCTGGATCCTCATATGGGTCCTCATCTGGATCCTCCTCTGGATCCTCCTCTGGGTCTGAGTCATCCATCTCATATGGTGGAGGTGATGGAATAGGTGGTGGTGGTGATGACGGTGGTGCCGGAACTATCGGTTCCTCGTCCTCGGAATCATCAATGTAGATATAGGGTACCGATGATGATGCCATGCCTGTTACATAATATCATATGTAAGTGCAGTGCCATGGAATACGTAAACAAGTCAATTACATAATGTCATATGTAATTTCTAAGCAATGTGTATAAGCAGATGTGTCTAATGTCTAACAGTCATAGTCTAGGCCTACAAATGCAAACCTAGTTCGCTATAACCAATGTCTCTGATACCAATCTGTCACACCCCCAAATTTCAACTAACGGAATCACACCGTTTGGGAGCATGACAAACCAGGATCTCAGATCATTAGACATAGCGAAGACCTCTATATGAATTTTAAAACATACTTTGGTCTTCAAAACATAACATCAGAGTTTACAAAAATTGCGGAAGCGTTTAAAAACCAATAACAGTTGAAAAGTAACATTACAAACCAAAATACTAAAATATTCAAATTCAATTGTTCAAAATGTTTAACATGCATGAGACTCTATCTCCTAGTCCATGCCAGCTGTAACGCGCGCCTTAGCGTCCTGAGAAAACATGCAAATCAAGTCAACACAAAGGTTGGTGCATAACACAGGTTTTAAATAATCATAGTGTTCAAAACATCAGTTTGAATAATAAGTTGTAGATAACATAATCACAAATGCACAGTCATGATAGCTAGTCATATAAACTATTTACATAAGTGTTCGACACCGAAGCTGACGGATTGCCATGCTATAGCATGTTTTCGCCTTGCCACTATTGTCTATCACAACAATAGTAATAATTGTGTTTGGTCAGTCAAACACCTGCGTAGATCCCATCTACCAGGTGAGGTTTGTCAAACCTAATAGATCTATTTCCAACTACCACGCTTTGCATTACAGCAAACTAAAGGGTTCGAGGTGTGTAAGGACTTTCAAGTTGATATGTTGTCACATAATGTAAACAGTTAACTCATGCAAGTGATATGTATCTAAAAATAGTTTGTTGCACATGTTTTCTCCCCCAAAACAGTTTAAAATAAGAAAGGGCCGTGTACGCACCTTTGATAATAGCAGAATGATCAAATACGTGTGAACTTGCGTAGAAATCCTCTACGAAGAATCTGTGATTTAAACAATAACCTAAAGTTATTCGGATTGTCGTTTTGTGCTTGAAATCACATACGTGTCAACACCCGTATGTTAAAGTGTGAGAATTATGCATACGGAAGTACGCGTGCCTTTGAAATCGTTTAAATAAAATCATATTTGATTTTATTTAAATAGACGTAATTATACGTGATTTCGTGTTCGGATTAAAATATGAATTTTATCATCCTAACACGTTCGTATTCTCGTTACGGTTCCAACGTAACTTGAACGGATTAAAACGGAGTCCGTATGTGGAAGATATTTCAAAAATACCAAAAATGCCATTTTTATCAAAAACCGGCCACCCCTTGGCTCGAACCCGCGACCCTTCACTCGAAACACACATGCTCTACCAACTCGCCCGCTAGGGTATCGCGATTAATCATCGGAAATCAATTCTTTTATATCCTATCTGATCGGATTCCCTTTGTTCTACTATAGCCGAAGCTTCAACTCCCCAATTGAACCCGATTTCGAACCTGATTGATCTCATCAACCTGGTTTTATGATTCTAAACACTTAGGCGTTCCTAGTGATGGTTCTAATTTGATCAAAACTTAATCAGTGAGTTCCAATTAATCTCAAATAGGTTCGGTTTTGAACCGAACTAACTTTCAACACAAAATCTTATAATTCACGATTATAACATCAAATTAACTTAGCCTTTCGTTTAACCGAAACATTCTGAAACTTCCTATCTAGTTTAATTCGATTATCAGTCCAATTAAACAAGAAACCCCCAAAACAGTTTTATGTTAAGTACCCTAGAATCGAATTCATACAATTCGATGTTGTAGGATAAAATCAACATAATGGTTTCGTTCTCTAAATCATTCCGAAACTACCCATAACATTTGATTCGATTCTTAACTCATTTGTGTTGAAACTCCCAAAACCGTTTACACTATGAACCCTAATAATGGAACTTGATCAATTCATGAACCTATAAAGAAATTGAAATGTGGTTTAGTATAATCGATGGTTTCTGAAACTTACTACATAAATTAATTTGATTCTTAAACCAGTTTAAATCAAAACCCCCAAATCATTCAAATGAAGAACCCTAGATTATTGAATTCATAGAACCCGATGTTGAATGCCAGAATTCCCATAGGGATTAGTGTATTCAGTCGTTTTAGAGGATGTAGAATCAATCACTAACCTGTTTTGATATCTAATCGATGTAGAACGACTTGTGACTTCAATTCGGCCGACCCTCGATCACCTTCTTCTGTTTAAGCTTCTTGAAACCCAATTGCCGGTTGTAGTGTGTTCTAAATGTACCGAATAATAGTTCTAAAGTTCCAATTGTGACTATCTTGATCGAATTTAACGAGCTCAATCATTAATGTCTACGGTTACAACTTTTGATTTTCATAAATCTTTAATTCGATCCATCATGGTGCCAATAACGTTTGATAACGGTTATAGATCATTAATGTGTACTGATTGAAAAGTTTCTTCAATCAATTTCATCATAATTCCAACAATTCCAAATTAAATCAACATTTAGGCCGAATTTTGACTTTAAAAAGTCAAAATTGATCTTTCTAAACATTTTCAAGCTAAAACCCTATAACTCAAGTGTTTTGGACTTACTTCTATTAATTCAAACCTTTGAATTTAATTTTTAACAATAACCTGACATTTTGGTTTAATTTAGCATTAACGGAATTAATTCGGATTGTCGAATTGTCACAAATCAAATCAATTAAACTAATTTTGGGTTTGATTCATCCAATTGGGCCTCTTAAATACTATTGGGCCTAGTTTGGTCTCATTGGGCCTACCTTAGGCCTCATTGGGCCTTACTGGGCCTTTCTGGGTCTTTCTTAGCCTGGTTGGGCCTTCATTGGCCTTATTGGGCTACCCTTGGGCTTATTGGGCCTACTTTGGCTCTATTGGGCCTACATAGACTTCATTGGGTCTAATTGGTCTTGTTGGGCCTGTGATCTCACTGTTTTTCAGTTAACAAAGTTAATCCGAAAAGTCGGATTGTCACATCATCTTTGATCACTTGGTGCACCATCAGAAGAACCACAAATTTTTGATGTTTCCACATTTTGTGATAGCATGTCTCTTTACTCAGGTCTCCACTGTTTGTCACATTGCCCCTCTTACTACAATATAGGCAGTTGACAAGCACAACTTTGCTAGGTTAAATACTGACGCAAAGAGTCTGGATGACACCTAGGACATAGTCGTCCAAGGTGAACCCACATCCACCACCACTTCAGCACATGAAAAGGTACCTACCAAAAGAATGTTCTAGTCTAATTAGTTGAGCTTAGGTTATTATTTGTTGGCATTAGGCTCATTTAGGTTGTCTTGTTTAGGCCGCCTTTAGATTTGGTGTAGTCTTGTAGAGGCTCTTTTGGCCAACGAGTCTGGCCTATGATGTCCGTTCATTTATCTGTGCCTAGCATAATGTTTACCCATCCTCGTTGCATTTGTTTGACTAGGTTGAACCACGTTTGCATTCGGATCGTATAGTTGTTCCTTTAAGCTGCTGTCTTGCCACACACGTTCAATCCTCATTGCATCCAGTTTGATAAAACTGTTGATCTTGATTATTCTTCATTATACTAGTTTTCTCTAGCACCATTAATATGAGTATTCATAGTCCCTCTTTTACTTTTAGTATTTTGGGATGTTACATATGTTTACTCAAAACAATGTTTACAATTAAAAGCATTCGATACAAGCATTTAGTCTATGTTAATTAGAATCCTTACTATGTGAATGTGTGCTTTGTGAAATATATTATTCATTATTCATGTGTTATCTATTGTAAACAAGATTGAAATAGTAGATGTTATGCTAGTATTGAAACTTGTTTGAGAGATTATGATCTATTGTAGACTTAGTTGAAGTATTAGTTATTATAGTATTACTGAAACTGGATTGAGAGACTGTTATCTATTGCAAACTTGTGTTTTGTATGTCTTAGTTTAAGACTTGATCAGTCTTGACTAAGTTTTATGTATTACGCTTCTTTGAGATAACAGTATTATTATTGTATTCATCTTATATGCAAACATGTAACTTATACATGCTCAGATTCTAATTTTAGATAGTCTGATTGTGATGCATCATTTATTTAAACTGTATTTTATACTCATCAACTATTCTTATAGTTGACTCAAAAACCATTTTTACATATGCAACAGGTTTAGGTGAAGACATGACGAAGACATACCAATAGGAATAGTAGACCTAGTTAAATTGTAAAATGATGTTTAGAATTTCAATTGTAATACTTTGAATATTAAATCCATGTAATGTTTTTTGATTATTCAACTAATGTTGTGATGGTTTTGTAATAATGATGCATTAAATATTGAAACTTATAACATAGCACCATGAGCTTATGAACAGTCAAACTCGCACCCCGACGTATTCCGCCGTCGGTCGGGGTGTGAGACCCAGCTAGTACCTCATCAATCCTCTCAACAGAATGATGTTGTATTATAAAGGGAAACCACACAAACCAATGCTGTATCACTTGATGCACATTTGGAAGTCCACTCTCCCATGGACACCTCTATTTTCTCCGATGAGATCATTAAGATGATCGACGAATCAAAAAATAAAACAAGTGAATTGACAACTAACTTTAATAATATTCAGACTGATGTGGCTAAACTCATAGAGTTAGCCCCGCAAAATTATTGAATAAGAAAGTCCTACAAACCCAATACAACCCAATGTAGGCACCATCTGCAAACCCAATCCAACCCAATCCAATCACTTCACCCACATTCACAGTTCCTACCCTTACCAATAAATACTTTAAGGATGTGCTAAACCTCTTCTTTATAACTAGGCTCAATGCCCTTTTTC
This sequence comes from Mikania micrantha, assembly GCA_009363875.1. Classification (NCBI taxonomy): domain Eukaryota; kingdom Viridiplantae; phylum Streptophyta; class Magnoliopsida; order Asterales; family Asteraceae; genus Mikania; species Mikania micrantha. The sequence goes on from CM018692.1 coordinate 43,750,283, forward strand.
ACAAATTTTCCCAAGATTTTAACTCCCCAACAAAATGGAGATGGAAAAACTAAAAATTTCTGATTATAGTAAATTAAGGTCCCTCAAAAATGAGGTGATTAATAGTAAAATATACCTGCACTCTCTTACAGGTATAGCTCCGCCTCCTCCTTGGTATAAATAACAGGTTGATGAAGCCAAAAGTGGGGGAGTGAGAAGCTCTTGTCTGCTACTCTATGAGCCAAATTGTCTCAAGATGAAGCTGAGAAGCAGAAAATAAATATTTTGAGACAAAGAATAAAGAAGCTCTTTTTAAGGCAGCCTTGGACCAACAGTTCTCCATTGCAAATGCCAAGGTTGGTCTTAAGTAAAAAAAGAAAGAAGCCTCCTCCCAGGATAAGATTGGTGTGACAATCCGACTTTTCACACTAACCTTGTTAACGGGAGTTGGTGCTATCACAGGCCCAACAAGGCCAATGGAGGCCCAACAAGGCCAATGAAGGCCCAGTAAGGCCAATGAAGGCCCAGTAAAGCCAAAGAAGATCCAGTGAAGTCAAGGAAGACCCAGCAAGACAAATCAGTTCCAATAAAGTCTATGAAGGCCCAACAGAACTAAGTTAGGCCCAACAGGGGCAAATGAGGCCCAATGTAATCAAATTAAGGCCCAATAAGGCCCAGGGAGGCCCAAGGAAATCTAGAAAGGCCAGTGAGGCCCAATTACATTTGAAAAGCTCAATTGGATTAATTTAGCCAATGATAGTTCAATTTGACTCAATTAGTGATAAATTAGGATTTTTATTGTAACTTTATTAATCGAAATAATGTGTTGTTGACTTGGAAGGATCTATAGAATTTAAGAATTAAGAAAAATCAGTATTTAAGTGTTAAGATGTTAGAGATTAAGTCTTGTAATTGAATTTAGTTCCAATTTTGACTTCTACAAGTCAAAATTCGGCCAATTTGGTGTATGGAATTCGAATTGCCACATTAAACTTAAGTATAACCGAAATTGATTAATGTAAATCATCCCATTGATGATTACAATCGGTTTCTATACGTTATTAGTATATTAACTCTTCGAATTATGATGCAATAATGAGGAATGTTCGAAACCGTCAACTAGGGTGTTAGAAATTGTATATTTCGACTTCAACATCACAAATTGAAGCTTCCTAATCATTATTCGGCACAATTAGAAGCTTTTTCACTCACCAATTCGTGCTCAGAGACCGTGAATCAAAGAACCGATTGTGAGGAGGCCGAATTTAGGGCTCAAAGTGGTTCTACTACAATTCGACATCGAATCAGGTAAGAAATCAATCCTACACCTCCTAACATGATCGATTAAGAGTTCTAATACATCAATTGCAACTGTTAACATCGATTTGATAAGGCTCGAGTTCTAGGGTTCTTAGCAAAGTCGGGTTTGGGGTTTTTAAACCAAATAAGCTTTAAAATGGAATTAAACTACATCATTAGTTTCAGAAAGGTTCGATGTAACTAAACCCAGTATCAATTTCATTAGGTTATAATGATTTGATGGTTTTCGATTCTAGGGTTCATCCTAGAAACGATTTGGGGGTTTCCTATCAAATGAGTTTAGAAACGAAATTAAATGGTTCTGTTAGTTTCAGAAGGATCCGATTGAGGTTAATCCTATGTTAATTGCATCAAAGTTCAACGAATTGATAGGTTCTTGGTTTAGGGTTCTTAATATAAACTATTTTGGGGATTTCGATTGAGATTTGCTCGAAAATCAAATTAAACAGTACTATGAGCTTCAGAAAACCCCGATTGATAGTAACCCTATGTTAGTTTTAAGAAACATTATCGAATTTAATGAGTTCGAATTTTTATGTTCTTTGATTAAAACGAATTGGAGATTTTGATCTAATCAGATGTGATAATCGAATTGTCATATACAGAGAGAGTCGAAATCATTTGTGGAATGAAAACCCTATGATTTCAGGTTCAATCAGGTTCGAAATCGGGTTCAATTGAGTATGGTTTGCTTCGGCTATAGTATGATCAAAGGGAACCGGCTAGTTAGGATTTAAAAGATTTAATTCCGGATGGTTATTGCGAAACCCTAGCGGGCTGAGATGGTGGGTGTGGTGTGTTTGGTGTTGAGGGTCGCGGGTTCGAGTCCCGGCCCAACCGATTTTTTTTATTTTGATCATTTTGATGTTTTGGTCATAACTTTCTCATACGAACTCCGATTAAGTCCGTTCAAGTTGCGTTGGAACCGTAACGAGAATACGAACGTGTTAGGATGATAAAATTTATATTTTAGTCCGAACACGAAATCGCGTATAATTACGTTTAATTAAATAAAATCAAATGTGATTTTATTTAAACGATTTCAAAAGCACGCGTAATTCCGTATGCCTAATTCTCACACTTTAACATACGTGTGTTGACACGTATGTGATTTCAAGCACAAAACGATTATTCGAATAACAATAGGTTATTGTTTATATCACAGATTCTTCGTAGAGGATTTCTACGCGAGTTCACACATACTTGATCATTCTGCGATTATCAAAGGTGCGTACACGGCCCCTTTCTTATTTTAAACTGTTTTGGGGGAGAAAACATGTGCAACAAACTACTTTTAGATACATATCACTTGCATGAGTTATCTGTTTACATTATGTGACAACATATCAACTTGAAAGTCCTTACACACCTCGAACCGTTTAGTTTGCTGTAATGCAAAGCGTGGTAGTTGGAAATAGATCTATTAGGTTTGACAAACCTCACCTGGTAGATGGGATCTACGCAGGTGTTTGACTGACCAAACACACATTTACTATTGTTGTGATAGACAATAGTGGCAAGGCGAAAACATGCTATAGCATGGCAACTAGTCAGCTTCGGTGTCGAACACGTATGTAAATAGTTATATGACTAGCTATCATGACTGTGCAATTGTGATTATGTTATCTACAACTTGTTATTCAAACTGATGTTTTGAACACTATGATTACTTAAAACCTGTGTTATGCACCAACCTTTGTGTTGACTTGATTTGCATGTTTTCTCAGGACGCTAAGGCGCGCGTAACAGCTGGCATGGACTAGGAAGATAGAGTCTCATGCATTTCTTTCATTTTGATTATTTAAATCTGAATATTTAAGTACTTGAATTGTAATGTTTGATTTACAACTGTTTATGGTTTTTAAACGCTTCCGCACTTTTTGTAAACTCTGGTTATTATGTTTGTTTTAAAGACCAACGTATGTTTTTGAAATTCATATAGAGGTCTTCGCTATGTCTAATGATCTGAGATCCTGGTTTGTCACGTTCCCAAACGGTATGATTCCGTTAGTTGAAATTGGGGGTGTGACAATTGGTAGCTCTGGTGTTACCTAGAAGCCTAAACCCAAGGCTTTCACACCAGTGCAAACTACACCAATAAAAGCCATACAAGTGGGTTCTTCTGTACTTGCTTCTCCCACACATGTACTGCCTTCCCTCATTCATAATTTCCTTGTACATACCTCAAAACCCCCTTCACCGACCAAAGAACCTTTTCCTATTCTTTCTCCTAACACTGCTTCTCTCACCTTACTTAACGTCTCTCAAATTCCTTCCAAACCTCAACCTAAAGTAAAACTTTCCTTCTCTAGAAGAAAGAAAAGTTTGCTAAGAAATTCAAACCCTTCCCTTGCAAACTTAACCAAAAACCAACTCAAATCCATGAGTCTGATTCTAACTCTGATGACAAAAAGCCTATCTAATCTCTAATGCGAACCTAACAAGTTCATAAGGAATAACAAAGGGTCCTCTAGTGAGAATGAAGATTTAAGTCACTCACATCAAACTCATATGTTAGTGAACAAACTGATGCGAGTGAAATTTTTCTAGAAGAACAGGTAAGGGTTACATGATGAGAGTGAACAATCTCTACACTCGCATCAACCCATAATTTAAAAATCCAACTTGTCACTTCAACAAATTACTATTGACCAAACTTATAAAATTAATGAACATGCAAATTAAAGAAAATGTTAAAGTAAAAAGAGGCACAAACTAAGTTTGAACAGATAATTAAATTAATAAATCCTAATATGGGATCCTTGTTATAAAGGAAGTTTTGCAAGCATATGTGTGGAGATTGCATTTGTCACTTTCTCTTGTCACACTTGTTTAAACCAACGTAGTAAAAATTTTCTGTAGGCGATGATTAATCGGTAGTCACCTATGAGCATAATTGATGTCTTATAATCGGAGGAGAAAATCACTAGATGGGTCCTAGTCGGTCAAAGTTGGAAAAAGTGATGATTTATCAACTTATGCAATTAAATTAAACGAACTATGGTAAAATTTTATGTGAGTATTGGAATTCCAGCTACTTTTGTAATTCAAGTGTCATTTGAAATTCAGTAATAAAAACCAACGACCTTTGAAATTGCGGTAACTTTGAAATTCCAGCGAGACTTTTGGCAAAATAAGAAATTACGGCGAGTTTTGTATGCATAAAATAGAATATTTTAGAAAAATATAGAAATTATTTGATTAGATACATAAATGCATACATGTAGGGGAAGGAAGTATTCATAACCTATGTAAAATGAGCTAAGCCATTAACTATCACCCAATGGTTAAACTAAAAGTTAAGTGAATAAGGTCGTGTCACGGGTCAGTATTCTTTTTTTAATATGGGAGGGCATTTAAGGCATTTTGTATCATTCAAAAGGCCAGATTTAATATGGTATGACAAAGGTCACAATCTAATATATTTTATCAATCCAATTTTTTATATAAATTTACCCCATCTTTTTTTTAAAATTAATAACTTGTTTATACTATATTATTTTTTTATAAAATTTGCACCATTATACTCGTCTCATTTTTCTCTTTAATTTTATTACATTCTCGACTACTTTGTTAATTTTTTATATTCATATTTACATCAATGTAACGAGTATTAGATAACACATTATTTTGAATTTTTTAATATTGGTAAACTACATCACTGCCTATTACATTACTTTAATTTACCATCTTTAGAAAAAAAAATTATAAAAATGTGTTATGCTAATGCTCGTTAAATCTATATAAAATAGGTTAATTACATTATTGTAAATTACATAACTGTATATTACATTATTTTAATTTACCATTATCGAAAAAATTAGAAAAAAATGTTATGTTTATGCTCGTTACATCAATGTAAAATGGGAACTCTGTATTTTTTTTAAAACTATTATAGTTTACAACGGAATTGTTGGGATCGATGCTAGTGTTATTAAATAGAAATATTCAATCCACTAATTATTGATTTTAGACTCTAAAAGGTTAATTGGACGATCTCCCTCTAGAATTATGCTAAGGTATTTTTTCATATTAAGAAATAAAGGGTTTTCTCAGAAAAAACACAGTTAAGATATCATAGGAAATGCGTCGTCATTAATTTCAAAGAATGTTGGGGATTAAATATCCAGCAATAGTACAAGAGGTGATATCACTTTGATAGTGACATCAAACATAAAGTACATTAAAAGATGAAAGTAAATTACAAGCACTAAATAAAGAGAAACGCGTAACAACTGAATTATTACATTACAACAACGGAAACAAAAGCTAGACTAATGTCTTATGTGGTTCTTCAGTTGTGACAATTCGACATTTCGGATTAAACCCGTTAATTAGATTTTAACAGAAACAATACTAAATTAAACAAAAATCAAACTAAAGGGATTGTAATTGAACAAAACAAGTCTAGAAGTAATAAAAATTACAAGGATTGAACTTGTAATTACCTAGAACAATCAATTTTGACTTCTAAGGTCAAAATTCGAGTAGAATATCAAGGTAAAAATTCGAATTGCACAATAATAAGGCTTGTAACCGAAATTTAACTATCCTAAATCATCCCATTGAAGATTACTAATGATTATCAGACGTTACTAGTCCATTAACATCGAATTAAATCCGAATAAACGATTTGGAAGCCAAAACCGTTTCTAATCATCACACAATTCGTATAATCGAGCATAATACACCAAAATTGAGTTCACAGAACCCATAGTTGGCACATTCAGAGTGGAATACAACCAACAATTCGATCCCAAGGTGTTCGCGTAGAAGAGTCGATTGAGAGCTTGGCCGAAACTCAAGCTAAAGTCTATCTACTTCAAGTTTACATCAAATCAAGTAAGTAATTACTCCTAAACAACCTAAAGTGGCCGACTAAGCATAGCCCTATGATAATTCGTGGTTCTAGTATCGAATTGTAACATCAGTGCTGGAAACGTCACCGGAACAGTGATCGTAAACAGTGCGTGAACAGTAATCAGGTACAAGTCTTATGTAATTCAGTGTATTTCATATTCATATCAAGTTTCAGTATCATTTTATGCTATCAAAACAGAGAATTCATAATCAATTCAGAAAACTCAGTCCAGAACAATGGTTCTTGAGTCAGATAATTATCTGGCAACACAGAACCATCATGTGATTTATTGTTAGGATTTTATTATGTATAAACGTATGTGAGGCTTTACAGAACAAAACAGCACGAATATCGTTACGTGAATGCTAAACCGACGGATTTTTCGTATAGGTGACGATCTGTACGAATAAATCTGAAAGTTTAACGTTCTGAATGATATTCAATAATTAGAAAACAATATTGAAAAGTGTAGTTATCGTCGTGTTTGATCGGGTGACGATTCGAACAAATACGCGCGATGACCGCGCGATTCGATTTAAACATTAAATAAATATTTTGTAAATTTAATAATTGAAAGATATTTAGTTAATTTATTAGGAATCACAACCTAAAATAATTTTATAATTTCTATTTTAAAACCGAGTCGTTTCGTTACTAAAACGACGAGAAACTAACATTTTTACGCGAAACCACGCGAAACCGAACGAACCCGGTTAAACTTAAGCCATTTATTATGGCTATTCAAGCCATAAATCTTCCCACCAACCAGCTCCACATCCCCACCCTCGTTCACATCTCTCTCTCACTACTCTCTCTCTAACAAACCCACCTTCTCTCTAAGATTCCTCACTCAAATCTTAACCATTTTGTGTGTTCTTGGTGTCAAAATCACCACTATCACTTGTAGATTACTAAAGTACAACGGATCTGAGCTTACATCCATCTGATTCGAGGTAAAAATCGATTCTATGTTCGGTTTGGGGTTTTGAAAACCCTAATTTCGGACCCTCATGTTTAATCGATTTCAAACCTTCTCATGCCTTAGGATCTTCACAAAAACATCATAGAAGAGTGTAGGAACATGTTATGGTTCACCAGCTAGTCATTTAACCCGAAAACCGTGGCTGCCGTGGTGACCAGGTGCGACGGCCGAATGGGTCAGCCCAGGTCGGCGAATGGCTACCGGCCGAATGGCCCTAGCTCTCTCTTGGTCGAATGACAAATGCCCTTATTCGACTCAAGCCCATTCGCCATCATCCTATTCGCCGAATCAGTGGGACGAATGGCTCCATACTCCCTCCCTCAATCGCCGAATGGCTCAAGACCGTATGAGGTCATTCGATCAGGTTCCCTTCGGCCGGCCAACCACATTCGCCACTAGTCACATTCGGCCAGTCACATTCGCCCAGACTCCTTCGACCACATTGGTTCAGTCGGCCACCATTGCTACGGCAACCTTCTTTCGGCTCAATCTTGCACGAACCATGGTTGTTAGGTCCGAACTAATTAGGATTGGGTTGTGTAGGTGAGATCGAGTGATGAAATTGCATGCATGGGAGTTGACCACGTGTGTGTGCGTGCGTGCATGGTGATAACCTTAGGTTTCCATGCAAACAACTTTGAGTTAAACGTGGAGGTTATCTACTAAATGTCATTAGAGTTAACAAAGAAACTAGTAGGGTTTATCAATAACAAGAGTTCTTAAACATTATCATTATGTGAACATGGAGTTAAACATTTATGAATCATGAGGATCAAAATGATAATCTAAGGTGATGGGTTTTTGATTTAGTTCTTAACATCTAGCCTTAGAAAAAGCTATAAAAACATATAACTAACTTAGATGGTTGTCATAAATTATCAAGATCTAGTTAATCAAGAAACTAACATGAACTCGTTTAAAGATTTAAAGTCTCATACATGGGCTCGAAAGTGGCCCAATGGGCTTAAACAAAGCCCATCATATGTAAATGTTCTTTATTTAAATTAGTATATTTTAATAAAAGAAAATAATATATAAACTTTATGAATTCATATTAAATAATGTTTCTGAATAGTTAACCTAGAATGAAAAGATTCAAAATACGATTTAATTGAGAACATGTAATAATGAATTGTGGGATAAGGGTTACTGATGGGTAATAAGTTAGACTAGGTTAGATGAAGTCTTAGAAACACAATAGTAACCTAGGACACTTAGTTGCACACAGAGACCAAACCCAAGTTACGACAACTACCGTATGTACTTATCGTATTCGAATCTCTTAAAACAACTCAGGAACCGAAGATACATAAGCTACAACAACGAGTGCGCATTTTGTGGTAATTCTATACAAAGCAACACAGGTGAGTTCATTGCCCCTTTTCTAAACATTTTGTTTTTAAACGCGGGGCTGAGAAGCATGCGTAAATTGTTTTTATTTAATCTGTTTATTTAAATGCTTTTATTGTTATATGTCGTTACATATATATGTTGTTGATACTCCTGGACTTCTGTCTAGGAAATTATTGAACAGATCAAGTTATCAAATAAATTTAAGTACTCTTATGAGTAATACCTTAAATTTAAACTCTAAATAAACCCTTAGTCCATCAATTTCAAATTCAAGAATCTAAAGTCAAAGTGAAATCAAATGAACAAAATCACTAGATCATATTCCAAGGAATCATAACTCAGGGTGTGATCTGAGATTCAAGAATCATAATCAAATCAATTACCATTGTAAATCATGGAAATCCCAAAGATCAAGATCAAGAGACTCAAGGAATGAGAAATCATAAATGTGTGTGAATTATTGTAATAATGAAATCATTATAATCTAATGAAATCATTAATACTCAAGTCAAGGTGGATGTCAGTTGTATATGGAATCAAGACCACGTGTAACACACATATAAAGTCCCTTCAGGTATAGAAGACTCTTGTAGTCAGGCTATACGGGCAACAACGTGAACAATCATTGAAATCAATATCAAAGTCTAAGAGAATCAAGAGATCAAGAATCAAAGGATATCCTTAAAGTCCCCGCATGTACAGAAGACCTTTGGGTCAAGCTGTAAGGGCAAAACATTAAAGTCCCCGCATGTACAGAAGACCTTTGGGTCAGGCTGTATGGGCATTATTAAAATCCCGTCACGCCCAGGTATACTCCTTGTGAGTTATGCCTGGTATGGGTCACGTGTGAGAGGTTACAACTTGGACAACCACCAATAACTAAGTCTAATTGATTGAGTAAAAACCATACCCAATCATCATGTCTTAGTTGTATTTAAATGTTTTATTTAATTATTTGATTAAATAGTTGACAATTTACTAATATCACTGATTTTGGGAAATCATGTATCTATGTTCAAAATCAAGAGAGTCAAAGGTAAATCAAGTTTTGGGAAATCATAATCTAAATCAGAGGTGTGTTAGGTAAAAATGCTTAATTATCATTAACATCAATGTCCTATGCGGATTAGTATGTGGTGGGATGGCGTCTGGGCGGGGTTGTAGCCTTGACCCAGGGGTATGCCCTATATATAAGCATACCGATCTGGATGATGCAGGTGATGTTAATGAGGTTAGGGTCTTTACCAGAAGAGGTTATCAAATCATTTCCATTTACAAAACTATATGAACTCACCAACCATGTGTTGACTTGATTTTTGCATGACTTCTCAGGTGACGAACAGGTCAACTAAGGAGTTATTCCTTTTGGACTAGGACTTCAGATAGAAGACTTAGTGTTATGGACCTGCATACTTTTGAAGACATCATTATACGAATTTTTGTATATCTTGTGTAAATACAAGATAGAAAATTTATGATGTTGATGGTAGATTTACATTGTTAAATTATGAACAAAACTGATGTAATTTAACTTTGTAATTCTATCATATTTAGCATTTCTCAATTTTGTATCATGTGCCATATAACAATCTGATCAAATCCGATTATCACTCATGATATCGCGCCCCGGGAACTTTCCGTCCGTCGGGACAACCGATCCTATCCCGCCGGCTCGGGGTGTGACACGAATTGATCGAGTTCTATTACTAGGGTTCATAGCATAAACGGATTTGGGGGTTATCGTTCACACGATTTTAAAAACCAAATCGAGTAACACAGAATGTTTGGTGATGCTCTGTTCATTGAAAACCATATGTTAATTCCGGTTTGTAACATCGAATCATATGGATTCGATTTCTAGGGCTTGTTATAAAAACGAATTGGGGGTTTTCATGAAAAAGAATTTAAAAATCAAATTAAACCATACTAGTAGTTTCAGAAACCTCCGATTAATAACACCCATATGTCAATTTCATGAAATTATAATGAATTGTATATGATCAAGTTATAGGGTTCTTGTAGTAAAAAGATTTGGGGGATTCGATCTAAATGCTATTTATAATCGAAGTAACTTATACATAAAGTTTCGAAATGCATTAATAAAAGAAAACATCACAGTGATTTTATATAACAATCACGAATTTGATAAGCTCGATTTTAGGGTTCTTGATTGTAAACGAGTTGGGGGTTTCGAACTAATTGAACTCGTTATTCAAATTAAACACCACAGATAAGTTCGAAATATCATATCAAATGAAAACCCTATGAATTCGGGTACTGACAAGATCGAATTTAGTTCGATTGAGTCGGGGATGAAACCGGATTTGTTTGGAATTGATTTAGGATGTTGGGATTTGATAAATAATCAAATTGAAACTATGATTGGACTTGGTTGAGTTGCTGAAACAAAACCCCTAAGGTTTTGGAGTCCATTGGATTTGAATTGGGGCTCAATTGAGGGTTCCTTGGTTCAGTTTAAGAAAACAAAGGGGACCCGACCCTGTGTTGGTTAAAACAAATTAGAAAGAAGTCTGTTAATGAAATTTGAAACAGTTGAGTTGGTAGGGTGTGTGTGATATGGGTGAGAGGTCGCGGGTTCGAGACTGGATGCCACCGGTTTTTGATTTAAAAACAAATTTTTGTATTTTAAACATAACTTCTTTATTCTAACTCCGATTCGATCCGTTCGACTTGCGTTGGAACCAGAATTCAGTTCCGAACGTATTAGAATAATAAAATATATATTTTTTCATGAAACCATAAATCACGTATAAATACGCGTGTTTAACGAAATCGTATATAGTTGAACGATTTAAACAAACGAACTTAAAACCGTACATATTTTTGTATGTACGTTTCGAACATTATAACATACGTGTTTTGACACGTATGTGACTACAAACATGATTTAACATTACGTATAACACGACGTTATTGTTTAAACATAGATTCTTTGTAGCGGATTTTCTGCGCGATTTCACGTGTGTGATCATTCTGTTTGCTATCAAAGGTGCGTACACGGCCCCTTTTCTTATTTTAACTGTTTTGGGGGAGAAAACATGTGCAACAAACATTTTAGATACATATCACTTGCATGAGTTAGCTGTATACATTAAGTGCGAACATAGCATTACAAGTCCTTACATATCGAACCGTTTAGTTTGCCGTAGTGCAAAGCGTGGTAGTTGGAAATAGATCTATTAGGTTTGACAAACCTCACTTGGTAGATTGTAGGTCTACGCAAGGTTTGACTAGCCATTTCACATTACTATTACATTCTAACAGTCAGCTTCGGTGTCGACCGCTTATGTAAATAGTACAAATGACTAGCTATTATGACTATGCATGTGTGACTATGTTATCTGCAAACATTTCGTTTCAAACAGTTGTTTCGAACATTTATGATTAAACAAACCTGTGTATGCACCAACCTTTGTGTTGACTTGATTTACATGTTTTCTCAGGACGTTAAGGTACAAGAACAAGCAAGCATGGACGAGGATGTGGAGTCGCCTGAATATTTTAATTCTTGTGTTTTGAATTTGGACATTTAAGATTTTGACTTGTAATTTACAGTTTTCAAACCGTTATGTTTGTTATTGTTTTAAAAACGCTTCCGCAACGTGAAAACTTTGATATTACAGTTTTAGACCAAAGTTATGTTTGAAAAGCATATAGAGGTCTTTGTTATGTCTAGTGATCTGAGATCCTGGTTTGTCACGTCCCAAACGGTATGATTCCGTTAGTTGAAATTTAGGAGTGTGACAGATTGGTATCAGAGACATTGGTTATAGCGAACTAGGTTTGCATTAGTAGACTTAGACTATAACTGTTAGACATTAGACACATTTGTTTACACATCTGAGTTTTGCCTAGTATTTACATATGGTCTTATGTAATAGATATGGCAGCACCATCACCACCGCACGTGATCGTACTTGAGGACGAGGAGCCGATAGCTCCAGCATTTCTGGGTTATGAGGTGGATCCGGAGGAGGATCCCGAGGAGGCCCCAGTGGAGGATTCGGAGGAGGATCCTGACGAGGACGACCCAGAGGAGGATCCAGAGGAGGATCCTGAAGAGGATCCTAAGGAGGCACCGCAGGAGGACCCACAGGAGGCTCTTGAAGAGGATCCTGCTGAGGAGTCATCCGACCGGATGCTACCGACATTTCGTGCCTCTAAGAGGCCACTATTCGAGTATGATGATATCACCCAACTGACCTGGGAGTCAAAGTGGGCTAATGATAGGATCGAGCACATAGAGATGCGAACGCTCGATATGCGGAGCTTCGTAGTGTAGTCTAGGGGATGGAGTCTCACATCGTACATCTGACTACACGAGTGCAGGAGGAGGAACACCGAGCTAACATTGCTGAGGGGAAGTTGATTGCGTTGGAGGAGCAGTTTGTATCCGACGTAGAGGAGGAAGAGGAAGAGGAGGAGATACCAGCACATGATGTTGATTCTGATGCTGATTCTACTATTGAGGATGCCTGATTTTTTTTTTAGTTTAAACCTAGAAGGGGCGGGTTGTGTCCCTGTATTAGACGTTTGAAACCTTATGTTTTGATATTGAAAGCATTGTAATCATTTTGAATTATTATCTATTGGAAAGTTATTACTTATTGCCAACAGTTGTGTTAAATCATATAGTTACATCTTTGTTTGTTGTATTGTTTACACATTTCACATTAGATTTTGATAACTCTCTAACACTCATTCTAACTATGAAGATCATGGCTGGCGAGAACATACATATGACTGTTGCTGAGCTCAATGAGCTGATCAACAACAGGGTCGCGGAGGCTATCGCTAACTACACCCAGACACACACGACAGGACCACATGGTCCAGCAGGGGGATTGGTGAACCCACAGGTGTGCACGTTCAAGACGTTCTTGGACTACAAACCTCATAATTTCAAAGGGTCGGAAGGGGCCATTGGACTCCTTCGATGGATTGAGAAAGCAGAATCAGTATTTGAAATATGTTACTGTCCGGTGGAAAACAAAGTCAAATATGCTACAGGTATGTTGGAGGGTCCAGCGTTGACCTGGTGGAACTATAATGTTCAAACTTTGGGATTGGGAAAAGCTAATGCCTTAACCTGGAATGGGTTCAAGACATTACTGCAAGAAGAATATTGTCCTCGCAGTGAAATACAGAGGTTGGAAGAGGAATATTGGCATCTGAAGATGGAGCGATCTAACATTGAGGAGTACACTACTCGGTCACACGAATTAGCCAGACTTATACCTCACATGGCTACTCCACCGAGCAAGTGGATTGAGAGGTACATTGGTGGATTAATACCTCAGATCTAGGAATTAGTCACTTCTGCAAATCCCACCACTATTCAACAAGCTGTTCGGTTGGCGCATCAACTGACTGATCAGGCAGTGTTACAAGGAACTCTGCCTAAACGAACAGTAGCTACTAAGGTGGGAGACCACAAAAGGAAGTGGGAGAGCAGTAATTTCAAAAACTCTTCTCAACAATCGTTTTAGCAAAACCGCAAGCAAGATTCAACCAAAACTTATCACAATTCAAACAATGGTCAGCAGTCATCTGGGGGGTATATTGGTAAATACCCAAAGTGCAACAAGTGTGGATTCCATAACGTTGCGAATCAGTGTGATAAGTACCCGTGCCAACGGTGTGGTAAAGGAGGGCATGCAGCCAAAGACTGCCGCGGGGAACTGCAAAACAACTCCAACAATTAGATTAACAACCAGAACAACACTCAAAAGGGGTGTTATGAGTGTGGCAAGCCGGGGTATTTCAACAACAATGGTGCTAGGGGCAGGGCGTTTGTGATTAGAGGACGACAAGCACGGGAGGATCCCAACATTGTCACGGGTACGCTCCTCTTGAATAATCACTATGCTTCTATGCTATTTGATACTGGTGCAGACCGGAGTTTTGTATCTAGTTCATTTTCTAAGTTGCTAAATGTTAGTCCTACTGCCTTAGAAAACCCATACACTGTAGAGCTAGCTGATGGCAAGTTAATTGTAGTTGAACAAATCCTTAAGGGATGTATCATTGATTTGATGGGTCAAACACTAGAAATTGATCTGATGCCTATCACTTTAGGCAGTTTTGATGTAGTTATTGGCATGGACTCGTTGTCCAAACACCAGGCTGAAATAGTATGCCATGAAAAGATCGTTCGTATACCTTTTCCACACGGAGAGACACTGTATGTACAAGGTGAGAAGAGCAGTACGCCATTGCGTCTCATATCTTGTATGAAGGCACATAAATGTCTGCATAAAGGTCATACAACAGTTATAACACTTATAACTAAGAAGCCGGTAGCTGAGAAGAAGATTGAAGACATCCCAGAAGTTTTTGAATTTCCTGAAGTATTTCCAGAAGACCTACCGGGGTTATCGCCTATCAGACAAGTGGAATTTCGAATCGACCTTACACCAGAGGCAGCACCGATAGCTAGGGCGCCTTATCGACTTGCACCGTCCGAAATGCAAGAGTTATCTACACAACTGCAAGAGTTGTTGGATAAGGGCTTTATACGACCTAGTTTTTCACCGTGGGGAGCTCCAGTCTTATTTATTAAGAAAAAGGACGGGACTTTCCGTATGTGTATCGATTACCGGGAACTTAACAAAGTTACCATAAAAAACCGGTATCCGTTACCTAGAATTGAAGATCTGTTCGATCAATTGCAAGGTTCGAGTTACTACTCGAAGATTGATCTCAGATTGGGTTACCATCAACTCAGAGTCCAAGAAGAAGATATTCCGAAGACAACATTCAGGACGCGCTACGGCCATTACGAATTCTTGGTCATGCCATTTGGGTTGACAAACGCTCAAGCTGTATTCATGGATCTCATGAATCGGGTTTGCAAACCTTATCTTGATAAGTTTGTCATTGTTTTCATTGATGACATTCTCATCTATTCTCAGACTGAGGAGGAGCATGCTGAACATCTTCGATTGCTGTTAGAATTACTGAAACAAGAACAATGGTACGCTAAGTTCTCGAAATGTAACTTCTGGATGCGAGAAGTTCAATTCTTGGGTCATATAGTCAATGAAAAGGGCATACATGTTGATCTAGCGAAAATTGAAGCGATTAAGAATTGGGAAGCACCAAGAACCCCTACCGAGGTACGACAATTCCTTGGTTTGGCGGGTTATTATCGACGATTCATTGAAGGTTTCTCCAAGATCGCTCAACCACTTACAGCTCTTACTCACAAAGGAATGAAGTATAACTGGACAGATAAACAAGAAGCTGCATTCCAGCTATTGAAACAGAAACTTTGCAGTGCACTGATTCTGTCCTTACCGGAAGGGACAAAAGACTTTGTGGTGTATTGTGACGCATATGCACAGGGTTTGGGATGTGTGTTGATGCAACGTGATAAGGTGATTGCTTATGCTTCACGACAACTGCGACCACATGAAAAGAATTACACCACTCATGACTTGGAGTTGGGAGCAGTGGTATTTGCCTTGAAGATTTGGAGGCATTACCTATATGGAACCATGTGTACCATTTACACTGATCATAAGAGTTTGCAACATATCTTTGATCAGAAGGAACTCAATATGAGGCAGCGACGGTGGGTCGAGTTATTGAACGATTACGAATGCGCGATCAAGTACCATCCGGGAAAAGCTAATGTGGTAGCTGATGCTCTAAGTAGAAAAGACACAACATCAACAAGACGGGTTCGCGCACTTATGATGACGATACATACTGGCTTACCTGACAAGGTACGCAGTGCTCAACTTGAAGCTTTAGAAAAGGATAACTTGGAACAGGAATCCTTACGAGGAATGGAAAAACAATTGGATGTCATGCCTGATGGAACTCGTTGTTTCATTAACCGACTTTGGATACCCTTACACGGTGGTTTAAGGGAACTCGTGATGGATGAAGCGCACAAATCCAGATATTCAGTCCATCCGGGGTCAGACAAGATGTATAATGACTTAAAGGCACTGTATTGGTGGCCTCATATGAAAGCCGACATTGCTAAGTATGTTAGCAAATGTTTGACTTGTTCGAAAGTCAAAGTTGAATATTAGAAACCATCTGGTTTACTGCAACAACCAGAAATACCCATGTGGAAATGGGAACAGATTTCGATGGATTCCATCACTAAGTTACCTCGTACACCAAGTGGTTGTGATACGATATGGGTAATTGTTGACCGATTAACGAAATCTGCACATTTCTTAACAATTAAGGAAACCGAAAAAATGGAGAAACTGACTCGCATTTACATCAAGGAAGTGGTAGCACGACATGGCGTACCAATTTCCATCATATCAGATCGGTATGCCCGATTCACTTCAAACTTTTGGAAATCACTCCATAAGTCCTTGGGAACTCGTTTAGACATGAGTACCGCATATCATCCACAAACTGACGGCCAGAGTGAACGTACGATTCAGACGCTCGAGGATATGTTACGAGCTTGTGTCATTGATTTTGGTGACAGCGGGAAAACCACTTACCGTTAGTGGAATTCTCTTACAATAACAATTATCATACAAGTATTCAGGCAGCTCCGTTTGAAGCTTTATACGGTCGCAAATGTCGTTCACCAGTTTGTTGGGCTGAAATTGGTGACAGTCAGATTACAGGTCCTGAACTAGTACACGAAACGACAGAGAAGATAGTTCAAATCCGGAACCGTATGGCAGCGGCCCGGGATCGACAAAAGAGTTACGCTGACAAACGTCGCAAGCCATTGGAATTTCAAGTAGGAGACCGAGTTCTTCTAAAGGTATCACCTTGGAAAGGTGTGATACGATTTGGCAAGCACGGAAAGCTTAGCCCACGTTATGTAGGACCTTTTGAGATCCTGAAAAGGGTTGGTCCGGTAGCGTATCAACTCCAATTACCGAATGAACTCAGTGGAGTTCATGATGTCTTTCATGTTTCAAACTTGAAGAAATGTCTTTCTGACGAGACATTGATTGTACCACTTGAAGAAATACAAGTGGACGAACAGTTACGGTTCATTGAAGAACTAGCTGAAATCATGGACCGAGAGGTCAAACAACTCAAACAAAGCAAGATTCCGATAGTCAAAGTCCAGTGGAATTCAACACGTGGACCTGAATTCACATGGGAAAGAGAAGATCTAATGATGAAGAAGTATCCTCATCTGTTCAAAACAACAACTGCAAATACTGTGAAGAAACGTTAAATTTCGGGACGAAATTTCCTTCGACAAGGGGATGACGTGATGCTTCACACATCAACACTTCAAATTTCAAACTGTAAGCACAAACATTTTATGCAATTGGTTTTGTTACAAACATTTGTGCTACATTACATTTTATGTGCTACATTTCATATGTTACATGTTATGGTAGTACATATATGATTAGTTTCAAACATTTGCTATGTGCGAGGTTACATAGTACAAACAGTTGCGAACACTCACTATGTACAAGATTACATAGCACAGTATGATCAAACACAAACATACACAGTTAGGTGTACTAACTGGTGTGCATGTAAACAGTTACATAGAACGATCACACTTACGTGTGGTGTTACAAACATCGAACCTTGTGTGTGAGTACACACAAGCACACAGAATGATCAGACATCGCACTAGCACGTACAATTTGAAAACCACAAGTAGTTTCCTAACTACTTCTAACATTTAACAATTTTCGGGACGAAAATTATGTGACAATTCGACATTTCGGATTAAACCCGTTAATTTAGATTTTAACAGAAACAATACTAAATTAAACAAAAATCAAACTAAAGGGATTGTAATTGAACAAAACAAGTCTAGAAGTAATAAAAATTACAAGGATTGAACTTGTAATTACCTAGAACAATCAATTTTGACTTCTAAGGTCAAAATTCGAGTAGAATATCAAGGTAAAAATTCGAATTGCGCAATAATAGGCTTGTAACCGAAATTTAACTATCCTAAATCATCCCATTGATGATTACTAATGATTATCAGACGTTACTAGTCCATTAACATCGAATTAAATCGGAATAAACGATTTGGAAGCCAAAACCGTTTCTAATCATCACACAATTCATATAATCGAGCATAATACACCAAAATTGAGTTCACAGAACCCATAGTCGGCACCTTCAGAGTGGAATACAACCAACAATTCGATCCCAAGGTGTTCGCGTAGAAGAGTCGATTGATAGCTTGGCCAAACCTCAAACTAAAGTCGATCTACTTCAAGTTTACATCAAATCAAGTAAGTAATTACTCCTAAACAACCTAAAGTGGCCGACTAAGCATAGCCCTATGATAATTCGTGGTTCTAGTATCGAATTGATCGAGTTCTATTACTAGGGTTCATAGCATAAACGGATTTGGGGGTTATCGTTCACACGATTTTAAAAACCAAATCGAATAACACAGAAAGTTTCGTGATGCTCTGTTCATTGAAAACCATATGTTAATTCCGGTTTGTAACAACGAATCATATGGATTCGATTTCTAGGGCTTGTTATAAAAACGAATTGGGGGGTTTTCATGAAAAAGAATTTAAAAATCAAATTAAACCATACTAGTAGTTTCAGAAACCTCCGATTAATAACACTCATATGTCAATTTCATGAAATTATAATGAATTGTATATGATCAAGTTCTAGGGTTCTTGTAGTAAAAAGATTTGGGGGATTCGATCTAAATGCTATTTATAATCGAAGTAACTTATACAGAAAGTTTCGAAATGCATTAATAAAAGAAAACATCACACTGATTTTATATAACAATCACGAATTTGATAAGCTCGATTTTAGGGTTCTTGATTGTAAACGAGTTGGGGGTTTCGAACTAATTGAACTCGTTATTCAAACTAAACACCACAGATAAGTTCGAAATATCATATCAAATGAAAACCCTATGAATTCGGGTACTGACAAGATCGAATTTAGTTCGATTGAGTCGGGGTTGAAACCAGATTTGTTTGGAATTGATTTAGGATATTGGGATTTGATAAATAATCAAATTGAAACTATGATTGGACTTGGTTGAGTTGCTGAAACAAAACCCCTAAGGTTTTGGAGTCGATTGGATTCGAATTGGGGCTCAATTGAGGGTTCCTTGGTTTGGTTTAAGAAAACAAAGGGGACCCGACCCTGTGTTGGTTAAAACAAATTAGAAAGAAGTCTGTTAATGAAATTTGAAACAGTTGAGTTGGTAGGGAGTGTGTGATATGGGTGAGAGGTCGTGGGTTCAAGACTGGATGCCATCGGTGTTTGATTTAAAAACAAATTTTTGTATTTTAAACATAACTTCTTCATTCTAACTCCGATTCGATCCGTTCGACTTGCGTTGGAAACAGAATTCAGTTCTAAAAGTACTAGAATATTAAAATATATATTTTGTCATGAAACCATAAATCACGTATAAATACGCGTGTTTAACGAAATCGTATATAGTTGAACGATTTAAACAAACGAACTTAAAACCGTACATATTTTTGTATGTACGTTTCGAACATTACAACATACGTGTGTTGACATGTATGTGACTACAAACATTATTTAACATTACGAATAACACGACGTTATTGTTTAAACACTGATTCTTCGTAGCGGATTTTCTGCGCGATTTCACGTGTGTGATCATTCTGTTTGCTATCAAAGGTGCGTACACGGCCCCTTTTCTTATTTTAACTGTTTTGGGGGAGAAAACATGTTCAACAAACATTTTAGATACATATCACTTGCATGAGTTAGCTGTTTACATTAAGTGCGAACATAGCATTACAAGTCCTTACATATCGAACCGTTTAGTTTGCCGTAGTGCAAAGCGTGGTAGTTGGAAATAGATCTATTAGGTTTGAAAAACCTCACTTGGTAGATTGTAGGTCTACGCAAGTGTTTGACTAGCCAATTCACATTACTATTGTTTGTGCTAGACAGTAGAGATAAAGGCAAATTACATTCTAACAGTTAGCTTCGGTGTCGACCGCTTATGTAAATAGTACAAATGACTAGCTATTATGACTATGCATGTGTGATTATGTTATCTGCAAACATTTCGTTTCAAACAGTTGTTTCAAACATTTATGATTAAACAAACCTGTGTATGCACCAACCTTTGTGTTGACTTGATTTACATGTTTTCTCAGGACGTTAAGGTACAAGAACAAGCATGCATGGACTAGGATGTGGAGTCGCATGCATATTTTAATTCTTGTGTTTTGAATTTGGACATTTAAGATTTTGACTTGTAATTTACAGTTTTCAAACCGTTATGTTTGTTATTGTTTTAAAAATGCTTCCCCAACGTTAAAACTTTGATATTAGTTTTAGACCAAAGTTATGTTTGAAAAGCATATAGAGGTCTTCGTTATGTATAATGATCTGAGATCCTGGTTTGTCACATCCCAAACGGTATGATTCCGTTAGTTGAAATTTGGGGGTGTGACATCAGTCTTTAGTCTTCTGTGTCCTCAGTGGTTATATTCAGTGCTTGATCCATGTTTTCTTATCTGTGGTTTTTGATAGAGAGAGATCTTATGTGGTTGTCTTCCCGGGTTAGGAGATTAGTTCTCTCCATGGTTTTTGACTCCTAGGTTAGGATATGTGGTTATGCTCAGTGGCTTATTTACACATCTTCTATAGTTAGTAACTCTATGGAAGAATGTGAGAATTCATGATTATGAGTTTTGTCTCCTAGGTTAAGTGTTAGAGGTTATTTATTCAGTGTTTAGAGACAGAATTGGCTAGAGTCAAAATGGGTTAAATGTTAGGAAAGAATAGGGAAAGAAAATTGTGGTTAAGGCTTGGGGGAATGTGGTTATCGCTCATCAGACATTGTTTTTCCAATAGGTTTTAAATAGAAAAATTACATTACTATAAATAATAAGCTAAATCACTGTAAATAATACGTTAAATCACTGTAACTTACCGTTGTTAGAAAAAAATCAAAATAATGGTTATGTTTATGCTCGTTACATTGATTTAAATACAACGAATACGGAAGTCGAGATTATTATGTGATTAAAGAGAAATGTGTTATAATTATACGCATTACACTTATGTAAATACGAGCATAAAAAAGTTTAACAAAACTAGTCGAGACTATAATGAAGTTAAAGAGAAAGCTGAGATGGGTATAGCGGAGAAATTATTGAAAAAAATAATATGATATAAAAATGTTGTGATGGTTAAAAAAAAGGGGTAAACTTTATATTAAAAGTTAGATTGATTAAAATATATTAGAAGGTGGAACTTGTCACCACCATATAAAATCTAGCTTTTTGATGGTTACAAAATGACTTAAATATCCTCCCATACTAAAAAAATAATAATTACACGTGACACGATCCTATGCACTTACTTTTTAGATATATATATATACATAGGTATATATATATATATATATATGATTGGGATCCTATAATAGCCCACCTTAATTGCGTAAACCCGACTAACTCTGACAAGATCAACCCAATTCTTTTGTTTTTTTCATGATATTACTATACATGTAGAAAATTATGTTATTTTATGGGTTTATGCAAATTTTGTATGGTTTGGGTTCTTACGTCAGTGTAATGGTCACAACAGGAAATAAATATTTGTAGTGTAACGCAAACTTACACATGATTTAGAACCCAAACGGTGATGAATTTGCACAAAAACATAAAATAACATAGTCTTGTACATATATAATAAAGGTCAAGAGGTAAAAAACCCCAAAGATTTGGGTTGATTTTGTCGGAGTTAATCGGGTTTTCGCAATTAATATGGGTTAAGAATAGACCCTTACCCTATATATGTGTGTATACACACACACACATATATATATATATATGTATATATGTGTGTATATATATAGGAATATTAATAATAATGCTCCTCATTTTGGATAAACTAAGAAAGCTCATACTAAACAATAAAATTTTAGAATTTTTTTATAAGGTTAGAAATATTATAACAATAAAAAAATAATTATATTTGTAAATCATGATTTAGAAAGTTACATATATGTAACTCAAAAAGGTCACGTGTAACTTGTTGAAAACAGAAACCCGAGAGGAGGCTGTTTAACCAGGAAAAAAGGCTTTAGACACTTAGTCAATGCTTTGGTATTAGCCCTCTCTAAAGTTTTGCACAAGGTTAGTTTTGTTGTTTACTTTCTTGCTAGAGAGAGAGAAGAACAGAGAGAAAGCACAAGGAATTTTGGGGGGGAAGTAATTCATTTTACTCAGAGAATGTTGGGACTTAAATACCCAACATTCAGAGATACAAGACATGAAATAATAAGACAAATAGCTGACACTTTTACAGGCACTGAATCTTCTGACTAGTACAAATACAAAGTCAACAACAACGGAAACAAGAGTCTTCAGGAGTCTTCTGGTCTTCCGATGTTGAGATAGTTCTACTGATGCTCAGTGGTTATTCTTTCGGAAGATGTTTATCGGAAGCTGATTAAACAATCAGTTATTTCGGAATAGGAGACTGTCTTCAGAATTATTTGATGTCTTCCGATGCAATGGTTGTCTTCCGAAGGTATCATGGTCAGCTAATGTATTTCGAAGTAGAGAAGTTCAGCGGTAGTTCTTTTTGGTGAATCTTCCGCTTTTAAAGTTCCGATGTTGAAGCAGTTCTTCAATCGGAAGAGAAGCATCTGCGGTTGGTCAATCCGTGGTTTATTTATTTGTCTGGCTTCAGTGATTTTGCTCATCAGTCCTTATTTTCCAACAATCTCCCGCTGGACTGATGAAGCCAAAACCATTTATTTTTGTTTTAAAGCCATACCAATTTTAATTCTGAGAGCTCGAACATAGTTCAGTACTTCATACTCTATATCAGCTTTATCCAGAGTCATGTGCTGCATTTCCTTCAGGTCATTACTTGGTAGAGTGAGAATTTCATCCCAATTTGGGAAGAAAGTTCTTGAACCATTATATCTTTCAATGGTCATGCTCTTGGAGACAGAGTCATAGAACCATCTCTTTTTTCTAGTTCAGGAGTTTTTGATCTGAGGAGGCTGGGATTTAGAAGGTAGACCCAAAGGAAGAGGTGCTCCAGCAGGCCAATGAATTATTTCTCTTATTTTCACTTGATCATTTGAATCATGTACCTTCTTTACTACAACATTGTTGTGACAATCCGACTTTTCGGATTAACCTCGTTAACTGAAAGTGGTTAGATCACAGGCCCAATAAGACAAAGAAGGCCCAGTAAGGCCCAAGAAGGCCCAGTAAGGCCAAAGAAGGCCTAGTAAGGCCAAGGAAGGCCCAATAAGGCCAAAGTAGGCCCAATGAGATCTAGGTAGGCCCAATTACAAATCCAAGGCCCAAGGTAGACCTAATTGTATTTTGTAAGGCCCAAGCAGATAGAAGTAGGCCCAGTTAGGATTATTAGGCCCAATTGAGTTAACTTAGCCCAATAATGATCAATAGGCTCAATTAGTGACAATTCGTTATTATGGGGATAATTCCGTTAATAAGAATTAGTAGAAATGACCATGATGGTTCAAAATATCATGTTGGAAAGTCCAAAATGTTGAAAAATCAGCCTCTAAACATGTTGAATAGTGAGAGTGGATTGTAATTAAAATAAAATGTCAATTTTGACTTTAGGAAGTCAAAATGTCGCATAGAAATCAAGAGGTAAAGTGAAATTCGTGACACTTGAGGTCTTGTAACCGAAATTGGCACTCAACAATCATTATACTGATGATTTCCAACAGCCATAAGGAGTTATTAGGATTATTAAGAATCGGATTTAAAGCAATTGATGTCCAAGAGTTGTAACCGTCCATGTGGGGGACAAAACCATTCGAATTGTGATATAATCGATCACAATTGATCAAGACTCAGATACCCACACATTATTCGGCACCCTTAGTAGCTTTTACACACGAGAATTCAAGATCAGAAGCTTCGAGTTGAAGGATTGGATTTCGTAGAAGCCGAACCTAGGGCTAGAAGGGATCTCTTTCAATTCATCAGCAAATCAAGTAAGTTATCGTTCCCACATCTTCTAACATGGCCGATTAAGGATAAGCACAGATCAATTTCAATTTCTAATATCGGTTTAATGGGATTCGAGTTCTAGGGCTTGTTTTAAGAACGGTTTTGGGGGTTTCTTGTTTAATCAGTGTAATGATTGAAATAGATTACATGGGTAGCTTCATAAATAGCCGACTAAGGTTAATCCCAAATCAATTTCGGCTAACAACATCGAATTATAGCATTTCGATTTCTAGGGTTCTTAACATAATCGGTTTTGGGGGATTCGATTGTGATGGGTTTAAAAGTTAAATCAAATGGTGCTATTAGATTCAGAACCCACCGATTAACAATAAGCACATCTCAATTTCATAATATCATAACGAATCGTTAATGATCAAGTTATAGGTTTCTTCGGGTTAAACGGTTTGGGGGTTTTCATAGAAACAAATTTTAAAATCGAATTAATTGGCATGAATGGGTTCGGGGAACTATGTTGAAGAAGATCTGATGATTTCATGAATTGAGGTAGATGAATTCGATGAAATCGAATGGTGGGTTTTAGAGATAAAGTTCGAACCTGTGCACTATCAATTAAAAGGGTTATAGTGTTTTGTTTTCGAATTAAAAACACCTGTGAACTCGTTTGTATCAGTAGGAACAAAGCCCCATGGTCACAGGGTTGATCGAGTTCGAATTCGTGGTCAATTGGATGGTTGAATGCTTCGGCTATGGTGTCAAAGGAGAAACCAGTTAGTTGAGTACTTAAAACAATTTAATTAGGACGTCTAATGCGAAACCCTAGCGGGCTGAACTGGTAAGACGCGTGTGTATGGTGTGAAGGGTCGCGGGTTCGAGCCTTAGGGCTGCCGGTTTTGGTATTTTCAAATCCTTTTTGAAATTAGCCCATAACTTCTTCGTTTAAACTCCGATTTGAACCGTTCGAATTGCGTTGGAACCAGAATTTCATCCCGAACCAATTGGAATGACAAAAATGGTATT
Organism: Mikania micrantha; assembly: GCA_009363875.1. Classification (NCBI taxonomy): domain Eukaryota; kingdom Viridiplantae; phylum Streptophyta; class Magnoliopsida; order Asterales; family Asteraceae; genus Mikania; species Mikania micrantha. Next base: position 43,775,733 of record CM018692.1, read on the forward strand.
TTAATCCGAAAACAAAATCGCGTATAATTACGTTTATTTAAATAAAATCGTATGTGATTTTATTTTAACGAATTCAAAGACACGCGTACTTTCGTATGCACGTTCTTAACACTCTAACATACGTGTGTTGACACGTATGTGATTTCAAGCACAAAACGACTATTCGAATAACACAACGTTATTTTTTAAACACAGATCCTTCGTAAGAGGATTTTCTACGCAAGTTCACGTATTTGATCATTCTGCTAAAATCAAAGGTGCGTACACGGCCCCTTTCTTGTTTTAAACTGTTTTGGGGGAGAAAACATGTGCAACAAACTATTTTCAGATACATATCACTTGCATGAGTTAGCTGTTTACATTATGTGACAACATAGCAATTGAAAGTCCTTACACACCTCGAACCGTTTAGTTTGCTGTAACGCAAAGCGTGGTAGTTGGAAATAGATCTATTAGGTTTGACAAACCTCACCTGGTAGATGGGATCTACGCAGGTGTTTGACTGACCAAACACACATTACTATTTTTGTGCTAGACAATAGTGGCAAGGCAAAAACATGCTATAGCATGGCAACTCGTCAGCTTCGGTGTCGACCACTTATGTAAATAGTTTATATGACTAGCTATCATGACTGTGCATGTGTGATTATGTTATCTACAACTTGATATTCAAACTGTTGTTTTGAACATTGTGAATGCTTAAAACCTGTGTTATGCACCAACCATTGTGTTGACTTGATTTACATGTTTTCTCAGGACGCTAAGGCGCGCAATAGAGCTGGCATGGACTAGGAGATAGAGTCGCATGCATTTATTATATTTCAGTTATTTGAGTTTGAACACTTGATACTTTGTATTGTAATTTACATTTTACAACTATTACTGGTTTTAAAACGCTTCCGCAAATTTTGAAAACTCTGATGTTATGTTTTAAAGACCAAAGTATGTTTTGAAAATTCATATAGAGGTCTTCGTTATGTCTAATGATCTGAGATCCTGGTTTGTCACGTTCCCAAACAGTATGATTCCGGTAGTTGAAAATTGGGAGTGTGACAGATTGGTATCAGAGCCAGGTTATAGCGAATTAGGTTTGCATTTGTAGACTTAGACTATGACTGCTAGACATTAGACACATATGTTTACACATACTACTTAGAAATTACATATGGCTTTATGTAATTGACTTGTTTACACATTCCATGGCACTGCACTTACATATGGTATTATGTAACAGGCATGGCATCATCATCAGTACCTTACATCTATATTGATGATTCTGAGGACGAGGAACCGATAGTTCCAGCACCACCATCATCACCACCACCACCTATTCCATCTCCTCCATCATATGAGAGGGATGACTCAGATGCGGAGGAGGATCCGGAGGAGGACCCAGACGAGGATCCCGAGGAGGATCCAGATGAGGACCCGGATGAGGATCCGGAGGAGGAGCCAGTGGAGGGCACTCAGCAGATCCCTGCTGAGGGACCTTCTACACATCCACCACCAGTATTGGATGCTCCTGAGCCTAAGAGGCAAAGGACGGACGCTGAGGAGATCGCCAAACTGCGCGAGGATTTGTGCGAGGCAGAAGATAGGATCGCACAACACTCTCAGGAACAATGGGATGCTAATGAGAGGCAAGAGGAACTTGCCCATCTGGTTCATGATATGCGGAATGAGATGATTAACTTGATTGACCGTCTTGAAGCTTCAGAGAACCGAGCTGAGATCTTGGAGGGCAGAATAGAAGCCTTGGAGGATTTAGTAGCATCAGACAATGATGAGGAGGATGAGGAGAATGGAGAGGAAGAAGGGGAGGAACCAGCACCAGTTGTTGATTCCGATCCTGAATCCACCGTTGAGGATGATTGATTTTTTTCTTTATTTGTTTTGTTTAAACTTATTAGGAACGGGTTGTGTTCCTACATTAGTAGTTTGAAAACTTATGTTTTATTTCAAAAGTATTGTACTCAAATCAAATCTTTATCTATTGAGGAACTATTATTTAATCCCAACAGTTGTGTTGATTTATATTATATGTTGTGTTTGTTGTTTTACTTACACATGTTACATTAGACTTTGCAAGCATGCTAACACTTCTTGTAAATAGGAAACTAATGGCTGAGGGAAACGTACACATGACAGTCGCTGAGCTCAACGAGCTAATTAATAGCAGAGTCGCTGAGGCAATCGCACAATATACTCAGACACACAACACAGGGCCACAGGGTCCAGCTGGGGGATTGGTTAACCCACAAGTCTGCACGTTCAAGATGTTCTTGGACTGTAAACCACACAATTTCAAAGGGTCGGAGGGGGCCATAGGACTCCTTCGATGGATTGAAAAGGCAGAATCTGTGTTTGAAATGTGCAACTGCCCTGACGAGAGCAAAGTGAAGTTTGCAACGGGAACATTGGAGGGTCCAGCATTAACCTGGTGGAACTCGAATGTTCAGACTCTGGGGTTGGGTGAGGCAAATGCCTTGACATGGAACGACTTCAAAACTTTACTGCAAGAGGAGTACTGTCCTCGCAGTGAAATGCAGAAGTTAGAGGAGGAATACTGGCACCTCAAGATGGAGGGGTCAAATATTGAAGAGTACACAACCAGGTCACATGAGTTGGCCAGACTTCTACCACACATGGCTACTCCAGCCAGCAAGTGGATTGAAAGATACATTGGAGGACTAGTGCCTCAGATTCAGGGGTTGGTTACTTCAGCAAACCCCACCACCATCCAACAAGCTGTTCGTTTAGCGCATCAGCTTACTGATCAGGCAGTGTTACAGGGGACTCTACCTAAACGAACATCTGCTACCAAGGTGGGAGATCATAAAAGAAAGTGGGAAGGTAACAACTCAAAGAGTCACAACCAACAATCATATCAGCAAAACCGGAAGCAAGACTCAAACAAGTCTTATCATAATTCAAGCAGTGGTCAGCAATCGTCATCATCGGGGGGTTATATTGGCAAACACCCCAAGTGCAACAGGTGTGGGTATCATCATGCAGGTAATCAGTGTGATAGAGCTAGGTGCCAAAGGTGTGGCAAGATTGGACATGCGGCTAAGGATTGTCGCGGGGAGCTACAGAACAACCACAACAACCAGAATAATAACCAGAACAACGCACAGAAGGGTTGTTTTGAGTGTGGCAAAATGGGGCATTTTAAGAAAGATTGCCCGCAACTCAAGAAAGGCGGGGACAATAATGTCAATGGCAATGGGAATGGCAACGATAATGGTAATGGCACCAACAACAACAATAACAATAACAACAACAATAATGGTGCTAGGGGCAGGGCGTTTGTGATAGGAGGATGTCAAGCACGGGAGGATCCCAACATTGTTACGGGTACGTTCCTCTTAAATAATCACTATGCCTCTATGTTATTTGACACTGGTGCCGATCGGAGTTTTGTATCTAGTTCACTTGCTAAGTTGTTAAATGTTAGTCCTACTGCCTTAGATAGTCCATACACTGTGGAATTAGCTGATGGTAAGTTAATAGTAGTTGAACAAATTTTTAAGGGATGTATGCTTGATTTGATGGGTCAGACATTGGAAATTGATCTTATGCCTATCACCTTAGGCATTTTTGATGTAGTCATTGGCATGGACTGGTTGTCCAAACACCAGGCTGAAATAGTATGCCATGAAAAGATTGTTCGCATACCTCTTTCGCAGGGAGAGACATTGTATGTACAAGGCGAGAAGAGCAGTACGCCACTGCGCCTCATATCTTGTATGAAAGCACACAAATGTCTGCGGAAAGGTCATACGGCAGTTATAGCACTTATAACTGAAAAGCCGGTAACTGAGAAGAAGATTGAAGATATACCAGTAGTTTGTGAATTTCCGGAGGTGTTTCCAGAAGACTTGCCGGGATTACCGCCTATCAGACAGGTGGAATTCCGAATCGACCTTACACCGGATGCAGCACCGATAGCTAGAGCGCCTTATCGACTTGCACCGTCAGAGATGCAAGAGTTATCCACACAATTGCAAGAGTTGTTGGATAAGGGTTTCATACGACCTAGTTTTTCACCGTGGGGAGCTCCAGTTTTGTTTGTCAAGAAGAAGGACGGGACTTTCCGTATGTGTATCGATTACCGGGAATTGAACAAGGTTACTATCAAGAACCGGTATCCGTTACCCAGAATTGATGATCTGTTCGATCAGTTGCAAGGTTCGAGTTACTACTCGAAGATTGATCTCAGGTCTGGTTATCATCAACTAAGAGTCCAGAAGGAGGATATCCCGAAGACAGCATTCAGGACACGCTATGGCCATTATGAGTTCTTGGTCATGCCATTTGGGTTGACAAACGCTCCAGCTGTATTCATGGATCTCATGAATCGTGTTTGTAAACCTTATCTTGATAAGTTTGTCATTGTTTTCATTGATGACATTCTCATCTATTCACAGTCTGAAGAAGAACACGCTGAACATCTTCGATTACTATTGGAATTACTGAAACAGGAACAACTGTACGCTAAATTCTCGAAATGTGATTTTTGGATGCGAGAAGTACAATTCTTGGGGCATATAGTTAATGAAAAGGGTATACATGTTGATCCAGCGAAGATGGAAGCGATTAAGAATTGGGAAGCACCAAAGACCCCTACAGAGGTACGACAGTTCCTTGGTTTGGCGGGTTATTTTCGACGATTCATTGAAGGTTTCTCAAAGATCGCTCAACCGCTTACATCTCTTACGCATAAGGGAACGAAGTATAACTGGACGGATAAACAGGAAACTGCGTTCCAGTTATTGAAACAGAAACTTTGCAGCGCACCGATTCTGTCCTTACCGGAAGGGACGGAAGACTTTGTGGTGTATTGTGATGCATCTGCACAGGGTTTGGGATGTGTGTTGATGCAACGTGATAAAGTGATTGCTTATGCTTCCAGACAACTACGACCACACGAAAAGAATTACACTACTCACGACTTGGAGTTAGGAGCAGTGGTGTTTGCTCTGAAGATTTGGAGGCATTATCTGTATGGAACTAAGTGTACTATTTATACTGATCATAAGAGTTTGCAACATATCTTTGATTAGAAGGAACTCAATATGAGACAACGACGATGGGTTGAGTTGTTGAACGATTATGAGTGTGCGATTAAGTATCACCCGGGAAAAGCTAATGTGGTAGCTGATGCTTTAAGCAGAAAGGATACTTCAACAAGACGGGTTCGTGCATTATGATGACAATACATACTGACTTACCTGACAAGGTACGCAGTGTTCAGATTGAAGCTTTGAAAAAGGAAAACTTGGTACAGGAATCTTTACGGGGAATGGAAGAACAATTGGATGCTAAGTCTGATGGAATTCGTTATTTCATTAATCGACTTTGGATACCTTTGTATGGAGGTTTAAGGGAACTCGTGATGGATGAAGCACACAAGTCTAGATATTCAGTCCATCTGGGATCAGACAAGATGTATCATGATTTGAAGGCACTGTATTGGTGGCCTCACATGAAAGCTGATATTGCTAAGTACGTTAGCAAATGTTTGACTTGTTCGAAAGTCAAAGTTGAATATCAGAAGCCATCTGGTTTACTGCAACAACCAGAGATACCGATGTGGAAATGGGAACAGATTTCGATGGACTTCATTACTAAGTTACCCCGTACACCGACTGGTTGTGATACGATATGGGTAATTGTCGATCGATTAACGAAATCTGCACACTTCTTAGCAATCAAGGAAACTGATAAGATGGAGAAACTGACTCGCATTTACATCAAGGAAGTGGTAGCAGGACATGGCGTGCCAATCTCTATCATATCAGATCGGGATGCTCGATTTACTTCCAACTTTTGGAAATCACTTCATAAGTCATTGGGGACTCGCTTGGATATGAGTACCGCTTATCATCCACAGACCGACGGTCAAAGTGAACGAACGATTCAAACGCTCGAGGATATGTTACGAGCTTGTGTAATTGATTTTGGTGATAGTTGGGAGAATCATTTACCGTTAGTGGAATTCTCTTACAATAATAGTTATCATACAAGTATTCAAGCAGCACCGTTTGAAGCTTTGTATGGTCGCAAATGTCGTTCACCAGTTTGCTGGGCTGAAATTGGGGACAGTCAGATAACAGGTCCTGAACTGGTGCACGAGACGACTGAGAAGATAGTTCAAATCCGGAACCGTATGGCAGCGGCTCGGGATCGACAAAAGAGTTATGCAGACAAACGTCGTAAACCATTGGAATTTCAAGTAGGAGACCGAGTTCTTCTAAAAGTATCACCTTGGAAAGGTGTGATACGATTTGGCAAGCGCGGGAAGCTTAGTCCACGTTACGTAGGACCTTTTGAGATTCTGAAAAGGATTGGTCCGGTTGCGTATCAACTCAAACTACCGGATGAACTCAGTGGAGTTCATGATGTCTTTCCTGTATCGAACTTAAAGAAATGTCTTTCTGATGAGACATTGATCGTACCGTTGGAAGAAATACAAGTAGATGAACAGTTACGATTTATTGAAGAACCAGCAGAAATCATGGACCGAGAGGTCAAACAACTTAAGCAAAGCAAGATTCCGATAGTCAAAGTTCGATGGAATTCAAGACGTGGTCCTGAATTCACATGGGAACGGGAAGACCAAATGATGAAGAAATATCCTCATCTATTCAAAACAGCTACTGCTAACACGGAGAGCGCACGTTAAATTTCGGGACGAAATTTCCTTCAACAAGGGGATGACGTGATGCTTCACACATCAACACTGCAAATTTCAAACTGTAAGCACAAACACTTTATTCAATTGGTTTTGTTATAAACATTTGTGCTACATTACATTTTATATATTTTATGTGCTACATTTCATATGTTACATGTTATGGTAGTACATGCATGATTAGTTACACACATTTTGCTATGTGCGGGGTTACATAGTACAAACAGTTATAGACACTCACTATGTGTGAGGTTACACAACACAGTATGATCAAACACAAACAGTCACAGTTAGGTGAACTAACTAGTGTACACGCAAACAGTCACATTGAACGATCACATTTAATTGTGATGTTGTAAGCATTAGACTTTGTGTGTGAGTACACACAAGCACACGGAATGATCAAATCACACTAACACGTACGATTTAAACTCGTAAGTAGTTTCCTAACTACTCCTAACACTTACTAATTTTCGGGACGAAAATTCCTTCAACAAGGGGATGATGTGACAATCCGACTTTTCGGATTAACCTCGTTAACTGAAAGTGGTTAGATCACAGGCCCAATAAGACAAAGAAGGCCCAGTAAGGCCCAAGAAGGCCCAGTAAGGGCAAAGAAGGCCCAGTAAGGCCAAGGAAGGCCCAATATGGCCAAAGTAGGCCCAATGAGATCTAGGTAGGCCCAATTACAAATCCAAGGCCCAAGGTAGACCTAATTGTATTTTGTAAAGCCCAAGCAGATAGAAGTAGGCCCAGTTAGGATTATTAGGCCCAATTGAGTTAACTTAGCCCAATAATGATCAATAGGCTCAATTAGTGACAATTCGTTATTGTGGGGATAATTCCGTTAATAAGAATTAGTAGAAATGACCATGATGGTTCAAAATATCATGTTGGAAAGTCCAAAATGCTGAAAAATCAGCCTCTAAACATGTTGAATAGTGAGAGTGGATTGTAATTAAAATAAAATGTCAATTTTGACTTTAGGAAGTCAAAATGTCGCATAGAAATCAAGAGGTAAAGTGAAATTCGTGACACTTGAGGTCTTGTAACCGAAATTGGCACTCAACAATCATTATACTGATGATTTCCAACAGCCATAAGGAGTTATTAGGATTATTAAGAATCGGATTTAAAGCAATTGATGTCCAAGAGTTGTAACCGTCCATGTGGGGGACAAAACCATTCGAATTGTGATATAATCGATCACAATTGATCAAGACTCAGATACCCACACATTATTCGGCACCCTCAGTAGCTTTTACACACGAGAATTCAAGATCAGAAGCTTCGAGTTAAAGGATTGGATTTCGTAGAAGCCGAACCTAGGGCTAGAAGGGATCTCTTTCAATTCATCAGCAAATCAAGTAAGTTATCGTTCCCACATCTTCTAACATGGCCGATTAAGGATAAGCACAGATCAATTTCAATTTCTAATATCGGTTTAATGGGATTCGAGTTCTAGGGCTTGTTTTAAGAACGGTTTTGGGGGTTTCTTGTTTAATCAGTGTAATGATTGAAATAGATTACATGGGTAGCTTCATAAATAGCCGACTAAGGTTAATCCCAAATCAATTTCGGCTAACAACATCGAATTATAGCATTTCGATTTCTAGGGTTCTTAACATAATCGGTTTTGGGGGATTCGATTGTGATGGGTTTAAAAGTTAAATCAAATGGTGCTATTAGATTCAGAACCCACCGATTAACAATAAGCACATCTCAATTTCATAATATCATAACGAATCGTTAATGATCAAGTTATAGGTTTCTTCGGGTTAAACGGTTTGGGGGTTTTCATAGAAACAAGTTTTAAAATCGAATTAATTGGCATGAATGGGTTCGGGGAACTATGTTGAAGAAGATCTGATGATTTCATGAATTGAGGTAGATGAATTCGATGAAATCGAATGGTGGGTTTTAGAGATAAAGTTCGAACCTGTGCACTATCAATTAAAAGGGTTATAGTGTTTTGTTTTCGAATTAAAAACACCTGTGAACTCGTTTGTATCAGTAGGAACAAAGCCCCATGGTCACAGGGTTGATCGAGTTCGAATTCGTGGTCAATTGGATGGTTGAATGCTTCGGCTATGGTGTCAAAGGAGAAACCAGTTAGTTGAGTACTTAAAACAATTTAATTAGGAAGTCTAATGCGAAACCCTAGCGGGCTGAACTGGTAAGACGCGTGTGTATGGTGTGAAGGGTCGCGGGTTCGAGCCTTAGGGCTGCCGATTTTGGTATTTTCAAATCCTTTTTGAAATTAGCCCATAACTTCTTCGTTTCAACTCCGATTTGAACCGTTCGAATTGCGTTGGAACCAGAATTTCATCCCGAACCAATTGGAATGATAAAAATGGTATTTTAATCAGAAAACGAAATCGCGTATAATTACGTTTATTTAAATAAAATCGTATGTGATTTTATTTAAACGAATTCAAAGACACGCGTACTTTCGTATGCACGTTCTTAACACTCTAACATACGTGTGTTGACACGTATGTGATTTCAAGCACAAAACGACTATTCGAATAACACAACGTTATTGTTTAAACACAGATCCTTCGTAAGAGGATTTTCTACGCAAGTTCACGTATTTGATCATTCTGCTAAAATCAAAGGTGCGTACACGGCCCCTTTCTTGTTTTAAACTGTTTTGGGGGAGAAAACATGTGCAACAAACTATTTTCAGATACATATCACTTGCATGAGTTAGCTGTTTACATTATGTGACAACATAGCAATTGAAAGTCCTTACACACCTCGAACCGTTTAGTTTGCTGTAACGCAAAGCGTGGTAGTTGGAAATAGATCTATTAGGTTTGACAAACCTCACCTGGTAGATGGGATCTACGCAGGTGTTTGACTGACCAAACATACATTACTATTGTTGTGCTAGACAATAGTGGCAAGGCAAAAACATGCTATAGCATGGCAACTCGTCAGCTTCGGTGTCGACCACTTATGTAAATAGTTTATATGACTAGCTATCATGACTGTGCATGTGTGATTATGTTATCTACAACTTGATATTCAAACTGTTGTTTTGAACATTGTGAATGCTTAAAACCTGTGTTATGCACCAACCATTGTGTTGACTTGATTTACATGTTTTCTAAGGACGCTAAGGCGCGCAATAGAGCTGGCATGGACTAGGAGATAGAGTCGCATGCATTTATTATATTTCAGTTATTTGAGTTTGAACACTTGATACTTTGTATTGTAATTTACATTTTACAACTATTACTGGTTTTAAAACGCTTCCGCAAATTTTGAAAACTCTGATGTTATGTTTTAAAGACCAAAGTATGTTTTGAAAATTCATATAGAGGTCTTCGTTATGTCTAATGATCTGAGATCCTGGTTTGTCACGTTCCCAAACGGTATGATTCCGGTAGTTGAAAATTGGGAGTGTGACAGATTGGTATCAGAGCCAGGTTATAGCGAATTAGGTTTGCATTTGTAGACTTAGACTATGACTGCTAGACATTAGACACATATGTTTACACATACTACTTAGAAATTACATATGGCTTTATGTAATTGACTTGTTTACACATTCCATGGCACTGCACTTACATATGGTATTATGTAACAGGCATGGCATCATCATCAGTACCTTACATCTATATTGATGATTCTGAGGACGAGGAACCGATAGTTCCAGCACCACCATCATCACCACCACCACCTATTCCATCTCCTCCATCATATGAGAAGGATGACTCAGATGCGGAGGAGGATCCGGAGGAGGACCCAGACGAGGATCCCGAGGAGGATCCAGATGAGGACCCGGATGAGGATCCGGAGGAGGAGCCAGTGGAGGGCACTCAGCAGATCCCTGCTGAGGGACCTTCTACACATCCACCACCAGTATTGGATGCTCCTGAGCCTAAGAGGCAAAGGACGGACGCTGAGGAGATCGCCAAACTGCGCGAGGATTTGTACGAGGCAGAAGATAGGATCGCACAACACTCTCAGGAACAATGGGATGCTAATGAGAGGCAAGAGGAACTTGCCCATCTGGTTCATGATATGCGGAATGAGATGATTAACTTGATTGACCGTCTTGAAGCTTCAGAGAACCGAGCTGAGATCTTGGAGGGCAGAATAGAAGCCTTGGAGGATTTAGTAGCATCAGACAATGATGAGGAGGATGAGGAGAATGGAGAGGAAGAAGGGGAGGAACCAGCACCAGTTGTTGATTCCGATCCTGAATCCACCGTTGAGGATGATTGATTTTTTTCTTTATTTGTTTTGTTTAAACTTATTAGGAACGGGTTGTGTTCCTACATTAGTAGTTTGAAAACTTATGTTTTATTTCAAAAGTATTGTACTCAAATCAAATCTTTATCTATTGAGGAACTATTATTTAATCCCAACAGTTGTGTTGATTTATATTATATGTTGTGTTTGTTGTTTTACTTACACATGTTACATTAGACTTTGCAAGCATGCTAACACTTCTTGTAAATAGGAAACTAATGGCTGAGGGAAACGTACACATGACAGTCGCTGAGCTCAACGAGCTAATTAATAGCAGAGTCGCTGAGGCAATCGCACAATATGCTCAGACACACAACACAGGGCCACAGGGTCCAGCTGGGGGATTGGTTAACCCACAAGTCTACACGTTCAAGATGTTCTTGGACTGTAAACCACACAATTTCAAAGGGTCGGAGGGGGCCATAGGACTCCTTCGATGGATTGAAAAGGCAGAATCTGTGTTTGAAATGTGCAACTGCCCTGACGAGAGCAAAGTGAAGTTTGCAACGGGAACATTGGAGGGTCCAGCATTAACCTGGTGGAACTCGAATGTTCAGACTCTGGGGTTGGGTGAGGCAAATGCCTTGACATGGAACGAATTCAAAACTTTACTGCAAGAGGAGTACTGTCCTTGCAGTGAAATGCAGAAGTTAGAGGAGGAATACTGGCACCTCAAGATGGAGGGGTCAAATATTGAAGAGTACACAACCAGGTCACATGAGTTGGCCAGACTTCTACCACACATGGCTACTCCAGCCAGCAAGTGGATTGAAAGATACATTGGAGGACTAGTGCCTCAGATTCAGGGGTTGGTTACTTCAGCAAACCCCACCACCATCCACAAGCTGTTCGTTTAGCGCATCAGCTTACTGATCAGGCAGTGTTACAGGGGACTCTACCTAAACGAACATCTGCTACCAAGGTGGGAGATCATAAAAGAAAGTGGGAAGGTAACAACTCAAAGAGTCACAACCAACAATCATATCAGCAAAACCGGAAGCAAGACTTAAACAAGTCTTATCATAATTCAAGCAGTGGTCAGCAATCGTCATCATCGGGGGGTTATATTGGCAAACACCCCAAGTGCAACAGGTGTGGGTATCATCATGCAGGTAATCAGTGTGATAGAGCTAGGTGCCAAAGGTGTGGCAAGATTGGACATGCGGCTAAGGATTGTCGCGGGGAGCTACAGAACAACCACAACAACCAGAATAATAACCAGAACAACGCATAGAAGGGTTGTTTTGAGTGTGGCAAAATGGGGCATTTTAAGAAAGATTGCCCTCAACTCAAGAAAGGCGGGGACAATAATGTCAATGGCAATGGGAATGGCAACGGTAATGGTAATGGCACCAACAACAACAATAACAATAACAACAACAATAATGGTGCTAGGGGCAGGGCATTTGTGATAGGAGGATGTCAAGCACGAGAGGATCCCAATATTGTTACGGGTACGTTCCTCTTAAATAATCACTATGCCTCTATGTTATTTGACACTGGTGCCGATCGGAGTTTTGTATCTAGTTCACTTGCTAAGTTGTTAAATGTTAATCCTACTGCCTTAGATAGTCCATACACTATGGAATTAGCTGATGGTAAGTTAATAGTAGTTGAACAAATTTTTAAGGGATGTATGCTTGATTTGATGGGTCAGACATTGGAAATTGATCTTATGCCTATCACCTTAGGCAGTTTTGATGTAGTCATTGGCATGGACTGGTTGTCCAAACACTAGGCTGAAATAGTATGCCATGAAAAGATTGTTCGCATACCTCTTTCGCAGGGAGAGACATTGTATGTACAAGGCGAGAAGAGCAGTACGCCACTGCGCCTCATATCTTGTATGAAAGCACACAAATGTCTGCGGAAAGGTCATACGGCAGTTATAGCACTTATAACTGAAAAGCCGGTAACTGAGAAGAAGATTGAAGATATACCAGTAGTTTGTGAATTTCCGGAGGTGTTTCCAGAAGACTTGCCGGGATTACCGCCTATCAGACAGGTGGAATTCTGAATCGACCTTACACCGGATGCAGCACCGATAGCTAGAGCGCCTTATCGACTTGCACCGTCAGAGATGCAAGAGTTATCCACACAATTGCAAGAGTTGTTGGATAAGGGTTTCATACGACCTAGTTTTTCACTGTGGGGAGCTCCAGTTTTGTTTGTCAAGAAGAAGGACGGGACTTTCCGTATGTGTATCGATTACCGGGAATTGAACAAGGTTACTATCAAGAACCGGTATCCGTTACCCAGAATTGACGATCTGTTCGATCAGTTGCAAGGTTCGAGTTACTACTCGAAGATTGATCTCAGGTCTGGTTATCATCAACTAAGAGTCCAGGAGGAGGATATCCCGAAGACAGCATTCAGGACACGCTATGGCCATTATGAGTTCTTGGTCATGCCATTTGGGTTGACAAACGCTCCAGCTGTATTCATGGATCTCATGAATCGTGTTTGTAAACCTTATCTTGATAAGTTTGTCATTGTTTTCATTGATGACATTCTCATCTATTCACAGTCTGAAGAAGAACACGCTGAACATCTTCGATTACATTGTGTAGCACAACACTCGAAACCTCACGAAACACTCACACATTGAACTAGGAAGTTCAAACAAGGCCAAACGATGGTTCGGAAGCGTGAAAACGGCGACGAACGGATCAAACCCATTAAAAAGAGCTTATTGGGCTCTTCAGGGGTCCACCACGGTACGCGGCGGCCCAACAAGAGGCCCATCCGCGATACGCGGCCAACATCGCGGAGTTTGACTCCCGAAATCCGCCGCGGTACGTGGAGACGAATTGAAAGCCCCACCGCGGTACACGACGCCGTCCAGTCGACAATATCTTTATAAAACCAAGACAATGATGCCTATACTATCCTTTACCATCATTTCTTCGGCTTCACACTCTATTTCCCGACCATATCACCATCTTTAACCTCTGCAACACTCAAAGAAGCTCAAGGAAGCCATTGGAGACCTCCTCAAAGCTCAAGTTTGAAGATTTGGAGTCTTGACATCCCTCTCTAGAGCTTGAAACCACCATCACTCTTGCAAACCCACATCATCCATTGTTCCAGAGGCTGTGGAATCATTCTCATCAGGATTTCAAAGCATTAGAAGGTAGCTCTATGCTTAAAACTCACTTTTACATCCATTACACACACATGCAAGTGTTAAAACCCACATGCAAGCACCTATAACCCACATGCACGAATTTATTTTCTGGGTTTGTTGATTTCACGATGTTTCTTGATGATCTATGGTGTTTAGATTTAGTTTTTTGACGATCCATGATGATGTGTGTCATTAGGATGCTTGATTTGGTCATAACTTGGTGAAATAGTCACATGCATGTGCAATCTAATGCATTTTTGATGATCTTGAAGGATGATATATGACTATAAATGTTATTGGTGATGATCTACATGGTTGAATGTCATTGGAGTGGTTAAAACTAGGATTTTAATAAATCTTTCTATATTTAGAAACTTTTTACTTAAGAAATGATGATTTGGTGACAATGATGGTCATGCATGTGTATGGGAATGTTGTTTTAATGTATTTAGAATGATATTGAAGGTTAGGATATGACTTTGATAATGTTTATTGTCATTTTGACAAATTTACTATATTTAGTAACTTTTCGGGTCGAAATAATGATAGGAGACGATTTGACTATATTGGTATGTTTAAAATGATGCTAGATTGATTATTATGATGATTAATGATGCTAAAATGGTTTAGAAATAGTAAATGGTTATTTCTATGCTAAAAACTACAAGTTACTATTTTTAGTAACTTTATTTTTACAAAAATCGATTTGTAAACATGATGTGTGATTCGAGCATGCTAAATGGCTTAATATTTTATAACACGATGATTAGATGCTAAGTTAGACGGTTTCCGATGTCACGTATGCTATAAATGGAAACTTTCCATTTTAGGAAACTTTTATGTGCTAACATGCTATAAACGATCTATGTGAATCCGTATGATGAGGTGCTATGTGTTAACATGATCACGTAGGACAAATGAGCATGCTAGAACTCTAAAACCGTTATGCTTTGTGAACTTTCCAAAAATGGAAACTTACTATAAATAGTAAGTTGTCCATGGACGCGACATGCGCATTTTGCACATGATGAGCACTTACACACTTGCTACACAATTCACAACCGTCACACGGTTCACCAACGGATCGTTGACTTGACACGATCAACTTTGGTTAACTCTAGTCAAACACAGTCAAACACGGTCAATGTGTACCAACATGAGCAAACACGGTCATTGTGGACCGACACGGACAAACATGAACAACCAAGGGTTGTTGGCACTAACACGAACACTGGCACGACCACTTTCACGAACTCACGTACGGTATACAATATAGGTTGCCGGTGACCGATGCGCCACTTACTCGAGGAGCTTACGCATACTTACGTTCACTTCACTAAGGTGAGTTTACGGCCCCTCTTTACTCTTTTCAAACGCTTTTAAATAGGGGGAGAATACTAGTTACATCGAGTCAAACATTTATGCTATGACAAACATTTTATTGTGTATGCTGGTTTATTGGACAAACATTAAGTGTTGAACTCGTATTAAGCCCTTACAATGTCTTACCGTTAATGTGCAAACAACGTGGTAGATTTGGATGGATCCATTAGGGAATGACTAACCCCACGGGGCACTATGTTGACTGGATGTCATAACTCGTGCAAACTCTGACCTAACTTGCTATGCATACGAGGCATAGCGGAGGCAAGGACAAACAAGTCTAGTTCGGTAGTGACGCACTGACACTTTGGGCCTAGGGCTCGGTACTCACATTTTGATAAACAGCATGACACACTTTTATTACTATATGTATATCAAAACCTGTGAACTCACCAACCATTGTGTTGACACTTTTTCTAACTTGTATTCTCAGGTAACTAGCGCGGCTAGCATGAGGACAGGAATGCACAAATTAAGGGACGAGCATTAGGGACTTACATGCATTCTGTCGTTTTGAAAACGTTTTACTTTCATTTTGTTAAACAATGTTGTGTTAAACTATATTCTTTTCCGCTGCAATTTGTCAAACATTTGATTTCCGCTGCAATATGATATGAATCACTTTTCCGCTGCAAACTGTTTTATTAAGTGTATGTGTCAAACGTTGGATTCGTAAACGCATATAGAGTTGTTCTATATGGCCTTGAGCTGTGATTCTGGACACGTCACGCCCACGTGGACTGACACCACGAGTGAGAATTTGGGGGTGTGACAAACATGCTGATGAGGCTCGTAATGCCTCAGAAGATCAGGAAGAATTTCCTTATCAACATCAACCCAGGGTCTGAATTTGACAGTAGATGGAGATTGCTCAGACCCAACACCTAGGCTTACCATGCTGATTGGTTTTTCTGGCCACACTCTTTTGTCTTCTTGAGAAAGACTGAGTGATTATTGGGGCTGGTTTTTGCCAATTTTGTAGGCATTGAGAGTAGTAGGAAGGGAGGTATGTGAAGATAGTTCTAGGAGGGTTTGAGAGGCAGAATTTGGATAAAGGGTAGGTGAATTTTCTTTATTTGTGTGTATGGGTGAAGAAGGGATAGATATGGTGGGAGTGATCTGTTTAGAAAAGATGGGGTTATGCTCAAATTGGACAGAATCAGTTGGAATTGGTATGTCCTGAGTAGTTGAGGCAAAAGAAGATAGGGCGGCGGTTGTGGGCTTTATTGTCTCAGTGGGAGCTGATTTGGAGGGTTTGGGTTTCCTGGATACTCCAGATGTTCCAGTGTTTATTTGAGCTTCAAATTCCCTTTGACTCTGCTCAGAGCTAGCCTTACCAGCTTAAGTCTAAAACTCTGGATCCAGTGCTGCTTTGAGGAGTGCCTCCTGGTTTTTCAGTCTTATTTCCTTCATCCTCCTTTGCTCAGTTTTGTCTTCTGCCCTCTTGGCAGCTTGGGCAGCAAACAAGAGCCGTTCATTCTCCCTCTTTTTGGCTTCATTAGCATGTTCCTTGAACTAGGGAGAAGGAAGAGCAATCCCAGTAAGAGACTCTAGAAAACGAGTATGGTTAGGTACTTCATGTTGTAGAGAGGAGACTTTGGAATCTACTGAAATTTTTAGTAGATCCAGTTGTATCTTTTGAGTGGTGAGGAAATCTTGGGTAAAGTTTTTAAGCAGGGTGATGAGATGGGCAGTAAGAAGTGGGTTTAACACTTCTTGAAAAGCTTGGCCTGAGAAGGTGGGGGCAGTGGAAGTAGGTGGAATGTTTGGGGTACCTTCAGGTGAAGGTGCCTGCATTGGGATGGATTTGGGTTGCAGGGCTTGGTTATTCAAGATTGTTGCGACTAACTCAGTGAGTTTGGTCACATCAGCCTGAATGTGAGCAATAGAATCCGTCAATTCCTTTAATTTAAGATCTGATTCGTCCATCCTTTTACGGATATCATCCGAATCCCTGACTAGTGAGTTAGTTTTATCATGACCTGAGTCCATCTCAGGAATGTCATGGGCCCCTTTTTCTTGGTTCCGGGGATTTCCAGCCTCAGTTTCAAGACCTTCATGGGTTGTTTCCATAACGGGAGTCTTATTGCTTCATCCATTCAGATGAGATCCCATTGGATTCTCATGTGAGATGGATGCTCCAAATATATGATCATGATGTCTAGATGGACTGCACATCCTAAACTCATCCTCTTCTCCATGGGTAGGAGATTGATGAGTTTGAGCAAAGGTTTGATGGGGCTGTTCCTGTATTGGTGAAGGGGGAGGAGAACCAAGTTGCTCAAAGACAGAATCAATCTCAAGGAGAACTTGGGTAGGAGAGTGAGGGGATTTTTTTGGAAAAGAAACAGAGATGTCATTGGGATATTGGATTGCCATTTGAGTGTCAAGTGACACTTCAGTGGTTAGAGAGGGTTCCCTTTGGAGTACAACATCATCCTGTTGAGAGGAATGATGAGGAGCTAGATGGGGTGGAGATGCTTGATTCATCTGTGAGGATGTAACAGATGTATCCAATTGCCCAGTGGGGGCATAGACATGCTTAGGGATCTCATCTTCCTGAACAGTCTTTTTGAGCTTTTTAGGTTTAGAGGCTTTGGTAGAAGTTTTCCTTTTGGCTGGTACCTGTACAGGTGTGGAAGAGGAAGTGGATGTGGGTTCACCAAGGACGGGTGTTTCCTCAGTGTCATCCATGTGTCTTGCATCAGTGTTCAATCTAGTGAACACTTGTTTTTCAATGCTCTTGATAGTAGAAAGAGGAGCAATATGAAAAACATTATTAAGATCAGCAAAACGGCAAGCCACCACAATTCTAGGATACACTAGAAATTTGGGGCTCTTCTGGTGATGTACCAGATGATCAAAAATTATTTGTGACAAGTTGAATTTGGTTGGAAAGAAGAACATACATGACATATTGCATGTCATACGTCATTTCTCCCCAACTAGTCGTCATTTGAGAAAGACAACTGTAAATTCGTGTGATACATAAATTTGTACTTAGGGTAGAAGAAAGCTTTGTACAAAGTCCTGTTTTTCAGGTCACCCTGATAATCACACTGAACAAAAGCATTATGGAGAAGTTTTAAAGAAATAGTGGTGAGTGCCTCGGTGTAGTTCAGATTTAGGTCAACACTTACTTTGGAACGGGTGAGGGTGACTTGTTGACCAGCGACCACCGAAGCGATGCTTTCAACAGAGTCATTCTATGTCACCAAGGTTGAGTTTGCCCAAAACTGGTTTAGAGCAACTACCGAGATAGAAGGATTTAGGATGAGAGCAGTATGAATGAAAGAGTTTACCAGAATGTCGAGTGCTTCGTTATAGTGTGGGTACTCAGAAGATTTGACAAGGTAGGCTTCGAGGTTGTGAATCGACTTGATTTTCAAAGCTTCAGACACTATTTTTGCGATGATTAACACCAAGCAGTTATGAGTGCGAAGTGTGATTACAAATCTTTGCCTTAACTTTAGAGAAAAAGGAGATGAAGAAGTTTAACCGTTTGCACACAAGGGCGGTTTCAAAAATAAAAACCTCCACTACTTATAACTTATCAAGAGTTTTACATTAGGATTTTTACCCGTTAGACAAACCTGTAAGCAAGAGAGAGAAAGACAAATGAAAAATGAGTACGTTCATGCACACCCTGATGTACCGACAAAGCTTTGTAAGGAATGAAGCCTGGTCCGATGTCGTTACACCATCATCATGAGCATCAAGTTCAGACGAAATCAGTCTAAGTGTGTTTTGCCAGGCGACATGCCTGACAAGCAGTTGTCCTTCGCCATAAGCAGTATTCGGAAGGTTTGAATTTGAACGAAGGGTTTTCTTGATCAAAAGAAGATGAAGAAACTTCGTTAAGTAATTATGAAAGAACTGAGAACTGAAGAAGATAACCACTGATATAAATAAGATCAGTGGTCATTAGAGAGGAGAGGGGTAAGATGGTAAAAAAAATGAGAAAATATTATCGAGCCGTGAGAACAATTAATGAGGGTCAATTCAATTAATTGTAGGGAGCCTAATCTTGCAAAGTGATAGTGACGGTCAAATCAGGCGTAAGTATCAAGAATTTGTTAACAATAGAGAAAATAAGTTAACCACGGAAGAGATTTTTAACCTCGGAAGAGCATTATCCTCGGAAGAAATGTAACAATGGATAAGTTACAAGGTTAAGAGTCTCGGAAGGAATGAAGATCTCGGAAGGGAAAGAAACCACAGAAGGTTTAAAGTGTAACAACGAATGGTTTTAACCGCTGATAGATATGAAGCAGTGGCTAACATAACCACTGATCCTATCCGTGTTTCGGGATAACCACTGAGAGAGACCAAGGTCGCTTTATCAGTGGTTTATGAAATATACGTTGTTAGGATAATCCTTGTGAATTATCCTTTTATATATTTATTGTAAGGTTTAAGAAACATATTCTTAACCGTGTTTATTAGCTCATATTTATCATTCCCAATTTGGCAACAAACTTAGAAAAAGTTGAAGAGTCCAGATGTTTGGTAAATATGTCCGCTATTTGGTCACTAGTAGAAACATGTTCTGGGACAATTAGTCCCTTTTCAAAACAGTCCCTAATGAAGTGATGCCTTATTTCTATGGGTTTGGTTTTTTAATGATAGACATGATTCTTTATTATGTTTTTGGCAGCTTCGCTGTCTAATAAGAGAGGTGTTTTTAGTTCAGTTATTCCAAAATTCAACAGTTGGTATTGTAACAAAAGGATTTGGGCAGTGCAGTGGGCTGCTTCAATACACTCAGCTTCAGCAGTTTAATTTGACACCGATGTTTGCTTTTTTCTTTTCCATGACACTAAGCAATTAGCAAAGAACTGACATCTTCTTGAAGTAGACTTTCTAGTGAACGAGCATCCAGCATAATCACTGTTTGAAAAACAACCAAGCTTACAAGTTTGATTAGCAGGATACTAGATACCTAGCACATGAGTGCCTTTAAGATATCTGAGTATCCTCTTCACAAATGATAAATGGGATTTTTTGGGGCCGGACTGGTATCTTGCACAGTCACATGTTGCATACATGATGTCTGGCCTTGATGCAGTAAGATACATCAAAGATCCAATCATGCACCTGTAGAGATTTTGATCTACAGGTTCACCATTTTCATCTGGACTTATTCCTGGATTTGTTGCAATGGGGGTAGAAATTATTTTACAATCATTCATATCAAATTTATTTAGAAGATCCTTTACATATTTAGATTGATGAATGAAAGTCATTGTTTGAATTGAAGTCCTAAAAATGTTTTTAGTTCACTTAAAGCACTCATTTCAAACATAGAAGACACTAATTTAGAAAGTTGTTCACACAAGGAAGGTTTTGTTGATCCAAAAATGATGTCATCGACATAGATTTAGACCAGCAAAAGTTCCTTGTCTACCCTCTTGATGAACGAAGTCTTATCAATGGTTTCCCGAGAAAATTTATTAGAAAGAAGAAATTAAGAAAGAGTGTCCTACCATGCTCTGGGTGCCTGTTTCAG
The DNA here is from genome assembly GCA_009363875.1 of Mikania micrantha. Lineage (NCBI taxonomy): Eukaryota > Viridiplantae > Streptophyta > Magnoliopsida > Asterales > Asteraceae > Mikania > Mikania micrantha. The sequence goes on from CM018692.1 coordinate 43,796,712, forward strand.
ACCATAAAGTGCTTTGTCTAGTCTGTATACTCAATCAGGATGATGAACATCATCAAACCCTGGAGGTTGACAAACATAGACTTCCTCCTTTATAGTTCCAAACAGGAATCCACTTTTTATATCCATTTGAAATACCTTTATGTTATGGGATATAGCAAATGCTAGGAAAAGTATGATGGCTTCTAGTCTGGCCATGGGGGCAAAGGTTTCATCATAATCGGTGCCTTCCTCTTGGCAATACCCTTTTACTACCAATCTGGCTTTATTTTTGATCACGATGCCTCTGTCATCTGTTTTATTTCTCAATACCCATCTAGTTCCGATAGGGTATTTTCCTGCTGGCAAGAGGCAAAGAGTCCAAAAATTTTGCCTTTTGAACTGAAATAGTTCATCTTGCATAGCCTCTACCCAATTATTATCTTTAAGAGCTTCCTGATATTTGGAGGGCTCAATTTAGGACAAAAAGGCTGCATGAAGGCAGAAGTTTGAAATCTGGCTCCTAGTTTGAATACCTTTATTTAAATCACCTAAGATCTGCTCTAGAGGATGATTTCTGTTGAAGGGAATGATGTCCAAACAGTTATTTGTAGACCCAACATCGGAAGAAGATGAACTTTCAGTGGGGCCAGGAGAGTTTTCTAGTGGGGAAACATGAACATGTTCAGGAATATCTACAGGTACATTATCCAAGGCTGGGGATAAGGGAGTAGATATTTGTTCAACTTGGTCTTGAGGATTTATTTGATAAGAAGGGATAGAGGTAAAGAATTGAGATACTGAACATTCCTCAAGAGAGGATAGATCTCCAGAAGTTTTACACGATTCTGAAGAAGGAGAAGAAGAAGGGGTAGGAGAAACGTAAGTGAAGCTTTGAAGATCAAAGTGGTCATCAGAAGCAGATGGGAAAGAGGACGTTGATGCAGATTCATTGAATTTAACATCAATAGTTTCCTCAACAATTTTGGTCTTGAGATTGAAAGCTCGGTAAGCTTTAGATGTTTGAGAGTATCCAACAAAATATCCAGAATCAACTTTAGCAGCAAACTTGGACAAAGAGTCTTTTGTATTCAAAATGAAACAAGGACACCCAAAAACTTTGAAGAAAGAAATAAGAGGCTTTATGTTATGAAGGACTTCATAGGCAGTCCTGTTATGCCTTTTCACAATGTGAACTCTGTTTAAGACATAGCAAGTAGTGTTTACTGCCTCATCTCAGAAAGATAAAGGTAATCCTGAGTCTGCAAGCATAGTTATTGCAGCTTCAATAAGTGTCATATTCTTTCTTTCCACAACTCCATTTTGAGCAGGAGTTCTAGGAACACTATATTGTCTAAGGATTCCTTTAGAGATGCAGAACTTGTCAAGAACCTGATTCTTGAATTCTATGCCACTATCACTCCTAATTGTCTTGACAGGAAGACCAAATTGTCTTTCAAGTTGAGTGATAAGGGCAATTATTTTATCAGAAGTCTCGTCTTTGCTGAAGAGAAAGAAGGTTCAGCAAAATCTTAAGTAATCGTCCACAACAACTAAACAATATCTCTTTCTTACCAAGCTGGCTACGTTCACTGGACCAAATGGATCCATATGAAGCAGATTGAGACAGTTAGTTGATTTGGATTCCTCAATAGACTTATGTGATGTTTTATGTTGCTTTCCCTTTAAGCAAGATTCACACTGTCCTTCAAAGTGAAATTCTTTCGAGGGCAATCCTCTTACTAAAGAAAGGGTAGAAAGCTTATGAAGAGTTTGGTGGTTAAGGTGACTGAATCTTCTATGCCAAAGAGCAGTTTCAGAAGATGATGCTTTGGCTATCAAACATGTAGGAGAAGATGTTTGAGAATCAGTAATCATATCTACAACATAGACATTTCCACTTTTTTTAGCCGTTAGCACAATGTGTTGATCAATTAAGGTCTTTATTTTTGAATTTATTTCGGGAGAAAGAATTTTACAACTGTCCTTAGTGAAAAATGAACTAATGTTCTTGTCCGCTAATTGAGAAACACTCAAGAGGTTGAACTTGAGGTTTTCAACTAAGCTTACATCTTTGAAGTCTAGTTTTCCACTCAGGACAGAACCAGACCCTACTATCCAACCCTTTGAATTATTTCCAAAGGAAACAGATCCTCCATTCTTTGGAATGAAGTTATTTAAAATGGATCTGCATCGTGTCATGTGCCTAGAGCCTCCACTGTCCACATACCATAGATGATTTTGGGTTGAAGAAGGTCTTTGCACATGAGGATCAAATGCAATAGGTTAGATACGGGTCATTATTTATTTTTAGAAGAAAGGGGAGAACATTTTAGATGCTTATTTGTTTTGCTAAGTGTTATTCATCAACTTCTACATCATTTGTATCAGCTGTTGCTGATTTTGATGCAAGATGTTGATTTGTGAATCCACAGAAGAAGGGTTCACATCAGTAGGAGAATAGGAAGCAGGAGTCACCATGGGATAAGAAGGTGGTGTACCAAGAATGAATGGCCCGGGAGAAGCAGATAGAGGTGAGGACAGGTGAAGAGATGAATGGGTGTTGGATCTTATTGCACTGTTAGCTGATGGTCTATTAGCTTTCTTGGATTTTTTCATCTTATTTTGAAGATTCCCTTTAGATGAAGAAGCCTGTTCATCTTTCAATTTTTCAGCATTCAGTCTATCTCTAGCTTTCTCCAAAGGAGTTTTTGTCCAACAGTTTTCAGTAGTGTGATTGTACTTGAAACACTTTAGACAAGCAGGAGATAGTGAAGGATAGTTGCGTATGAAAGGCTTATTTGCCTTCATTATTGGATAAAGTGGGTGTGGATGAGAAGGAGGGAATCTGATATCAACCATGAGCCTCTTTCCTTTGTCAAGATGAGCCACAGGGTTATCAGAGGTTTCAAGGAGAGTTGTACCTTCTGAATTTCGAGTTGAGCTCAAGGCTGGAGCAGTCTCAGTTTGTTCAGAAGAATTATTGTTATGATCACTTTCCAAGAGTGTCTCTTCCAGTTTTTCCACGTTAGTTTCTGTGGGATAAACAAACGTATGAAACTATCTAGGTTGATACACTCTTGGATGTGTGATCTTTATGGATGGAATTTCATCAGGGAGAAAGGTAGGGGAGATAGGTTCAGAATTAGTTTCATTTATTTCATTGTCATTAGGGGCATAGTCCTCTTGAGAACTAGTGTGATTGTACCCGATTCCAAACTTAGCCTTACTGTGAGCTTGCTTACTCAGAAGCATTTTGAATCCTTTGTAGGATTCTACCCACTTTTTATAGCTGATTTTGGTTTGAGATAGTTCATCTCTACAAGCAGCATATTTTTCATTTTGCAAATCAAATAAAGCTTTAGGTTAGATTTTTCAATTTTTAAGATAGAAATTTGACTGTCTTTATTTTTTATTAAATTTTCTACTTCTGAATCTTTATTAGCTAGCAGTTGCTCCAACTCCTGATTTTGTTGTTAAAGCAACATGTTGGCTTTCTTTATTTTTGCAAAAGCATCAATGCACGCATCGGTGTTCCAGAGTAGAAGAGGATACCTACTTATCAAAAATGTCTGCTTCAGGTTGATCAGAAGGAGTATGATCTTCACCAACAGTCATGAGAGCAAATTCTGTTGGTTCAGAAGTGATGAGGGCATAACCTACATCTTCAGGCAAGCTGCTCCAGTCTACGTACTCTTGGGTGAAAAGAGCCGGTTGATTAGAAGATGAGGACTGAACAGAAGGGCCTGGTGCATTTATTTGTGAAAGAGATGGTGCAACAATTTGAAGAGGAGCAGGAGTAAGCTGGTACACACTACCATTGGCAGCTTGTACAAATTGTACATTGGTAGAAGGAGAGTTCTGTACAATGTGAGTTGTCTCCTGAGAGTTATTGTGCCTTTTGAAATATGAAGAAGAAGAAGAAGAAGAAGAAAAAAAGGTGTTGTAGAAGTATGTGAGTGTGTGTTTTGGGAAAGTCACATACGATGAAAAGTTAGAGTTGGGAGCATTTTTGAATTCCCTGGCAAAGTTTCCAGTGCCATGACACCTATAGCATGGGACCTTAGCCTTATTTAGGCCAACCCTGGTTTTCCCATGAATACTAGGAAATTTTCTTCCTGTCCTCTTGTAGAACTTGTTAGTTCTTATTCTTAAGAGGGCCAGTTGATGAAGAATGTTCATGTCTTCTAAGTCATCACTTGGAACCTGATGGAGATCATCCATGATAAAGCACAGATGATCAAAAATAGGAGAATGGTCATCACAAGAAGAAGAAGAGGTGATGCCAGTAGTTATGTCAATGTATTCATCATAACCCTGATCATTTGTCTCAGAGTTATGACTGAGAAGAGTTGTGTTCCCTTGAACGTACTCTTCAGTTGATTTACTAGACTATATTAGTTTTCGTTTCTGGTCAATCTCCCTCTCAAAAGTGAGCAACTTACCATGGAGTTGGGTATGTGAGAGTTTGTCGAAGTCTGGCGAAGATCTCATGACTATGGAATAAGTTTCCTATTTATCAGGAAGAGATCTCAAGAATCGGTTAAGAACAGAGATAGGGGTACACTTGACCAGCTAATTTTAGTTCACTTAAGAGAGAAGTGAACCTTTCAAACTGCTGAGTCAGTGACTCATTATTTAGTTGGCAGAATGTCTCATACTGTTGAGCCAATATCTCCTTTGTATTGGCCACAACATCGTCGATACCACCGAATTGATCTTTTAGAGCATCCCACAAGTCTTTAGCAGACTCGTGGTGAAGAAGACCAGAATATATTTCATTCGGGAGGGCCATAGCTAGTTGAGCATGTGCCTTGGCATCAAGCTCTAACTTCTGGTAGTCTTCTTCAGTGTAGTTCCGAGGATCCTTAGGGACATGGTCTCCAGTTTCTGTGTCCAACACCATTGGTTTATGAGGTCCGAACATCACAGAATTCCAACATCCTGTATGATTGTTGGACAAGAAATGCAACATCCTTCTCTGCCATATGTTATATTGATGCCTTACCAAGATTGGTGGCTTTGTGGCAGAGTCGGTGTTATGAGGGTCTAAGGTGAATTTTTCTGCCATGGGTTCACAAACGGTTATGAGTAAATCAAAAAATGATGAGTTCTCAAGGTAGTTTGTTAGAATGATTTTTGAACACAGTTTAGTTCAAAAACCAAACTCCAGCAGATTTAAAAAATAGAAAGACAAAAGAGACAGAACACAGAAAACTAAACAACAAGATATCGATGAGAGCTTTGAGTTTTAGTCTTGATGGTTAAACCAAGACTAAGAACAATGCTCTGATTCCAATTGTTGAAAACAGAAACCTGAGAGGAGGCTGTTTAACCAGGAACAAAGGCTTTAGACACTTAGTCAAAGCTTTGGTATTAGCTCCCTCTAAAGTTTTGCACAAGGTTATTTTCGTTGTTTAGTTTCTTTCTGGAGAGAGAGAGAAGAACAGAGAGAAAGCACAAGGAATTGTGGGGAGAAGTAATTCATTTTACTCAGAGAATGTTGGGACTTAAATACCCAACATTCAGAGATACAAGACAAGAAATAATAAGAAAAATAGTTGGCACTGTTGCAGACACTGAATCATCAGACTAGTACAAATACAAAGTCAACAACAACGGAAACAAGAGTCTTCAGGTCTTCCGAGGTTGAGATAGCTATACTGATGCTCAGTGGTTATTCTTTTGGAAGATGTTCATCGGAAGCTGATTAAACAATCAGTTATTTCGGAATAGGAGACTGTCTTCCGAATCATTTGATGTCTTACGATGCAATGGTTGACTTCCGAAGGTATCATGGTTAGCTAATGTCTTCCGAAGTAGAGAAGTTCAGCGGTAGTTCTTTTTGTTGAATCTTCCGCTGTTGAAGTTCCGATGTTGAAGCAGTTCTTCAATCAGAAGAGAAGCATCCGTGGTTGGTCAATCTGTGGTTTATTTATTTGTCTGGCTTCAGTGGTTTTGCTCATCAGTCCTTATTTTCCAACATAACTCATAAAGTTACATATATGAAACTAGTATGTGTAGCATACAAGCTACATATATGCAATAACATGAAAAACATATATTTTTTTATATTTTTTTCTTATTTTTACATTTCTTATCTTATAATAAATGAAATAAAAATGAGAAAATGAAAAAACAAATTAATTTGTAAAGACTGTATATAGTTTTCTCCACAATGATGGTTTTCTTAAGAACCATCCCCTATATATATGTGTGTGTGTGTGTGTGTGTGTGTGTTGGATCGACTAGGCGCTCAAAACAAGATTGTATCGGACATGGTCTTGATTATTTTATTAGACTCAGTTATTATTAGATTTCCGTTGATCATCTCCCTCTTAAATTTTGCTCATTATGGTTTTCTTGCTAAGGAATTTTTCCCAGGGTTTTCAGAAACTCACACAAGACAAAAAGAACATTCAACAAAAATCCTTCAATTTTCGGGGAATGTTGGGGATTAAATACCCAGCAACTACAGTGGGGCGACTTCACAATGATAGTGATGTCTATAAAAATAACTTACAACCTTGGAACAAAATTGTAAAAACTGATAAACGTAAACTACATAGAAACGGAAAATAAAACTACAACGGAAAGAAAAACCTAAACTAAAGTCTTCAGTGGTTCTTCAGTCTTAGTCGTCCATGGTTGTTCTTCCATTCCTCTTCATCCAGTGTTATCTTTAGTTCTTGATACATGGTTTTTGAACGACGGTTATTCTTTATGGATATCGTGGTTGAGGGTTCAAGGGTTAGTTATCTGTTGTTGGGGGTTCAAAGGTTATTGTATCTGTGGTTGAGGGGTTGAGTGGTTAAATGTTCAATGATTGGGTTCGGTGGTTAGTTGTCCATACAGTGATTTGGGGCTAGGGTTCAGGATCCGTGGTTATGTCTCAGGGGTTAGGATCTATGGCTATTTACAGTGGATAAGGCAAAAATGAATAAGTCAAAATGGTTATGTGGTTAAGGAAAAGAGACTGTGGTTATGCTCATATGTCCTTATTTTTCCAGCATCTTTCTCTGGACTGATGAAGCAAAATCACTTATTGGTTTAACATTTTCTGTTTTTTTGGCCCTTAAGTCTAACAAGAACTCTTGAAACTTGCAAGTAGACTCCGCATCTTCCAACCTTATATTCAGCAATCTCCAAAGGTCTTCATTAGACAGGTCCGTTATCGTATACCAAAAACTATATGAAGTTTTGGTTTTATTGCATTTCTCAATCGCAATTGAGTTTGTTTTCTCCAAAAAATACCATCTCTTGATGCCAGCCTTATATCTAGAGACATAGTGTTATGATAGAGAGGGTGGAGTTGGCAGTTTCCTTATTTGAGCTTTGAACTGTTTGGGAAGAGACTTAGATGGAGGCTGAGGTATTACCATATAGGGAAGCATGTTCAAAATTTTTTGCCCCTTTGTGTTGGTCTTCTTCTTTATTGTTGTCCTAACTAGGTCATACTGGTTAGTTTCATATCAAATAAAGATATCAGGTTTGTAATCCTCTATTACATAATTCAATAACCTATAGTTCTTGCGTTGGCTATATGAAAGGATAGATGCTATTTCCAAAATATTCATTTTTATGCAACCTATGTTGCTGAGGAAGGTCTACTTTCAACTTCAGTGTCTAAGGTTTTTTTTCTTATAATTGTGAATACAACTATTGTGCATATTAACAAATGATACAAGGATGCATAGTTAAAATGTTCAACACATGCATAGTTAATGTCTTTGTGTATATTAACTTGTGAACATTTGCATATATAAATCTGATGCTCTTATTCATAATTTGTAAATAACTGTTGCATAGTTAAAACATTTGAGAATGTTCAGCGTATGCACACCCAGATTATTAGCTAATGAAGAACTGTTGCACAATTAGAACATTTACGAATTTTCAAATTGTGCACACTCAGATCATTTGTGAATGAAAAAGTGTTGCACAGTTAGAAAATTTGTGAATGTTCAACTTGTGCACACACAGATCATTTGTGAATGTATAAGTGTTGCACAGTTAAAACATGCTCGAATGTTCAACTTGCTTACACTCAGATCATTTGCGAATGAATAAGCATTGCATGGTTAGAACATTTATGAATGTTGAACATGTGCACAGTTGGAATATTCAGGAACTTTCTAACTCTAACTTGTTGAATGTAAGTAAATGTTTAGATAAGCTCTTCTCGATTTAACCTGCTGCAAATGAATAAAAATTCATTCAAACATACGAACTTCATGGATAATAATTTCTCTTTTGCAAATGATTCACTGGGTTTCAGGATTTGAGTTCTTTGACCACTATTTGCTGATGCTGATAAGACTGCTGAAGCTGACAGAGATTGACACACTTGAGGCTGACAAGACTTTTTTGACAGCTTGGCCTCTTTATATTATATTGTGATTTTGGCCCTGACCTATTGATATTTACTAGGACCCAAACTGTGAAAACCAGTATCTGAACAATAGGATTGTATAGTAGATATAGGTAGGGAACTTATTGTAATGCCTTTTATGTGAATACAATACGAAACAATTCATGAACAATGTGTGTGAAATCAAGGTTGAAAATCAAAAGTACATTTGACAACACGAATCAATAACAGGTTTGCAAGCTAGGATTATGTTTAAATGTATGTGAGGATATCAAATTCAAAATTACAATGATAGTGTTTGTTGGTGAAACAAGAAGTCCTAGCTATACTTGTTGGTTATAGGCCATGTGTGTGATGATATTTACAGAATCCACTAACCCGCTAAGATTCATTTGATTGTAACTCGAGGTGACCCAAGACCCCAATCAATATGACTTAGTAATTTTTAGCTATGAATATAGTTAAGCATCTTAAATACTTTTCCAACATCCACATCGGGATCATGGAACTGATTGGTTGAGGAAAGGGAAACACTTGGTAAATTCAAAGAAGCAAGATTGGTGTGAATTCAATGAATCAAGTATGTCATTTACGGATTGAAACGCTTAATTTCCGCTAATAACAATGTTATATCCAGTCTGGTATGTGGTGGGCTGGCGGCTGGGCTTGACCCCACGTATGCCTTACATATAAGCATACTTGACAGGATAGGATGATTGTCATTAGTAAGGTTAAGGTTGAGACTCCAACAGGTTTGTCAAGAATCATTTTTCAAATACAAAACTATATGAACTCACCAATCATGTGTTGACTTGATCTTTTTGCATGACTTCTCAGGTGACGAACACGTCTAAGCTATAGGATCTTAAGATACTTACTAGGATGCCCAATTAGAGGACCTAGTTGGCAAAACATTTTGGAGTGTTTTGGTGCAAAGGATCGGTGCTAATACTCACTATGGAGCTCGTATTTGACCGGAATGGGTTGAAAATGGTTGAAATCATGAAATGAAGTTTTTGGGGTTAAAATACACATGATTTGGACGTTGAAATTGTCTAATTTCGTGTGGAAATGGCCGAAAATTCGAGAGGGGCGAAAGGGGTTTCGGTTGAGAGAGTTTCGTGAAAAATGGGTTTGAAAAACGTAACTGTTGCTTTTATACCTGTGCTGTCGCATGAATGAGTCATTCGTACGAATGACTCCCCTTTGTCCGTATGACTCTGTGGTTGTAAAGCTTCACCGAATAAACCTATTCGTACGAATGAGTGTCCATTCGTACGAATGGCTGTGCGTGTTAAAATTTTGATTGCCTATTAAATTATTTTGGCAGAAATTTTATTAAATTGTTATTATTTTCAATCAGCCTTGTAAGACTAACGTTTGCATTTGTGTGAATCGTCACCCATGTAAAAGCAGTGTTCGCCTTGACTGCCGACATTGTTTGTACTATAAAGATATCATTTTGTGTATCAAGTCTAACAACATATCCATATGGATCGTCACCCATGCGGATATCTCATTGGATCGATACTCCAAATGTTATTCATTCAGATTTTGTTCTTTGTTTTCCCTTACAAAGTGTTTGTCTTTTCTTCTTATTCGTGTTTGTGTGATTCAATGGATTTTACCAACTGTCATAGGAATTATCCGTGCATTCTGATTTGTTGTTTATTATCGTTATCGTCACTCTCGTAACACGGTCTTCTACACTATTGTCGTGTACACCCTTGGATTGCAGACTAATAGTAGCTCGTATACCGGTTGTCATAGTAACGATGACGATTACGTGATATTGTTATGTGAATGTAATGATGTTTTCACCTGATTGATGTTTTAACTCACTAAAACGTTTATGAAGTTTTATCAACTAGAACTCACCAGTGTAAGCTGACATTTTAGCATGTATGTCAGGGTAAAGGATAGGTACGAGGACAGGTTGGAGCCGTGGCACGAAGTTAATACAGACAATTATGTTATGTTTTGAAAAACTATGATTAAATTTCCGCTGCTATTTATGTAAGTTTTTGGTTTAAGAACTATGTGTTTATGATGAATGACTAACTCTGGGAGGTACCCGGGATCGGGGCCTCACATGATGTAACACATTATTTAGATAAATATAACTTATCATTTACAGTGATGCATTTTATCTTTAATTACGTTTTAATCTCGACTAATTTTTATTTTTTTCTCTTCAAATATCCCGCTTTACATTTATGTAATGTACATAAACATAACACATTATTTTAATATGTTTCTAACATCAGTGAATTAAAGTAATGTAATACAAAATGAAGGAATATACAATGATATAATTTACAGTGATGTAACACATGATTTATATTGATGTATTTTTTTATTAAAATTTGATATAATCTTGATTACTTTTAGTTTCTTTTCTCATATGTCCTTTATTTACATTGATGTAACAAGCATAAAAATAACACATTATTTTGAGTTTTTCTCTAACAATGCTAAATTACAGTGATGTAACATAACACATTATAATAACACTTTAATTTGATATTTTTCTCTTAACAATGATAATTACAATGATGTAATTTTACTATTTTTATAAAAAAATTCAAATTAATTTGTTATATTTAGGTTCGTTACAATTAGGGGTAAGCAAAAAGCCGAAAAAACCGAACCGTATCTCAATTAACCAAAAAAACCGAACCGGAACTAAATTAACCGAAAACCCGAACCATATTAACCGAAAAAACCGAACCGAAACTGAGTTAACCAAAAAACCGAACAGAAAAAACCAAAACCGAATTTTTCGGTTTGGTTTCGGTTTTTCATATTCTGAAAACCGAACCGAGCCGATTTTTAATCTTGATTAAAAATTAGTATATATAATTGGTGTTCTATCAATTACTTTATGAATTATCAATTGTTAAACACGTTTGTATTTTATTATTGGTTGAGAGGGAATAAAAACTACAAAAATCAAAAAAAAATAAATAACCGAACTGTAACCGAAAAAAACCGAAAACCAAATGGTTCATAACAACTAAAAATGTTTATGTCGGTTTCGATTTCGGGTTTTGCCAAAAATGGAATCGAAGCGAGGACACACATAGTTACAATGATGTAAATATGAATCATTTAAAAAAACAAAAAAAACCAGTCGAGACTATAACGGAATTAAAGAGAAAAATAAGACGAGTATAATGGTACAATTTTTTTAAAAAAATAATATAATATAAAAAAGTTATTACTGTTTTAAAAAAAAAAGGGTGTAAACTTTATACAAAAAAATGTTTATTAAGATATATTAGATGGTGATACTTGTCACCACCATATTAAATCTAGGTTTTTGATTGGTTACAAAATGACAAAAATGTCCTCCCATATTATAAAATGAAACATGACACGTGCCACGATCCGATGCACTTACTTTTTAAAATAACCATTGGATGATAGTTAATGGATTAGTTTGTTTTTGGTGGGTTATGTATACTTCCATCCAATATATATATATATATATATATATATATATATATATATATATAGGATTGGGATCAAATAATAACCCACTCTTAGAGCGATAACCCATTAACTTTGCCAAAACGAAGGCGAATCTTGAATTTTTTTTTTTAACATCACCCAAGAGATTTTCAGCCATTTTTAACCTTTCCAATCTTTAATCTACCATGTTACAAATAATCCCAAACCATTTTTATTCAAATCCCATGTGGTTTGATAGCCCTAATCCCAGTTACAAGTTCATCTAGACGGTTTTAATTAAAACCGTAAAAACCGTATCTTTGAGCTCATGTTTACCTTATTTTTGACGGTTTTAAGTCCCAGTCTGTTGTACTTTGGTGTTCTACTCGTTATAAGGGTCGTTTTGATGCCAAAATCACTTGATTTGGTTGAGATTTGAGTGATTTGGGTTTTGAAATCAAGAGAGAATGGCCTGATTTTAGAGAGAGAGGGGTAGTTGGCTGGTGGTTGGAGCCATAAATGAGATGGTTTAGGGCTTTTATAGCTGGGTCATTACGCGCGTGTTCGGTTTCGTTCGGTTTCGTTTTAACTTAATGTTTCCGTTACGTTTCATAAAGTTTGGTATATTTGTAAAAATAGTTGTTTTAAATTCTTTTTAAGTGATAATTCCAAATAAATATTCTAAGCATCTTTTTATTATATTTAAGATTTCGAAAACATTTATTTTAAATGTTTCGTCGGTCCGTAACGCTTCCGCGCGTATTCGTACAAATCGTCACCCGTAAGAACACGACGACAGCTTCACTTTCCGATTTGGTTTTCTAATTATTAGATGTCATTCAAAACGTTAAACTCACAAGTATATTCGTTCGAATTGTCACCCACAAGAATACACTGTTAATTTAATATTCACGAAAACTATCTTTGTAGTTTTGAATTTGATATATGTCACACCCCCTGCGCCGCGTGCGGAATCCACAGCGCGGTGACGTATGAGTAGTTGAATCATGCACAAGTATTGAATAAGAACAACCACAATGGATTACTAAGTTTCATAATGTTTAGACAGTTGTTTAGTTACAGACAATCTATCTACCAAAAGAATGACAACTAAAGACCCAAAATATAGTTTACAAAATAAGACTTCAAACAAGATAATTAAACAATCAGGATTTTAGTGTGTTTCTAAATCCATCCTAGCATGTTTCTTCATCTTGTTCTATCTTAATCGGTCTCCTTAGTTGTCCTTAAAATGCCTTACACCTGATTACCTGAAACACGTGAAAAGTAACTGTCAACTACAGAAGTAGTTGGTGAGAACAATAGGTTTAACATTTGAAACATGAACTTGTAATATAAGGCATATGTTTAAAGCAATAAATGAATTACATGGATGAGCTGCAACCCAAACTAACATCAAGTATGTAAAATGAGTGTAAATAGTCCAAAGACTGTTTGCACGAAAACCAACTTATAATCAAGTCCCAAACTACGTTTGGAGTCAGAAAATAAGTCAGCAACAGTGATAAAACCATACGTAACCGAAATTTGCAGTTAGTTTATAAAACAAATTTAAAAGCTAACTCCAGAAATCAGCCTGCCCAAATGTGTCCGCTTTCCCTTGTTGTGATCACCCAGTACTAACGCTAATGAATATGAAACTTGATGGGTTTATAAGTTTGTTTACAACAGTGGACACCATGCTTTTAATCTTTGCTTTAAAAGAAAACAGTGATTTAATGCCTTGTTTGATAACATGATTTGAAAACGTTGTTTGAGTACCATGAAATGAATTCTCTGTTTGTATACCATGTAATGAATCTTTGTTTGAACATCTTCGCGAAAACCATTGATTGAATACCTTGTTTTGAAACCCTTGATTGTGTACATAGGATAGTGTCCTTGTATAATAACAAGGTCTATAAAAGATTATTTTCGAAAACACGAGTTTATAGTAAAAGAGTTTATAAGTCACATTATTTAAAAGTGTCTGTCATTTATAAAATCATTTGAGTAAAAACTGATATAAATAGTTTAAAGAACTTCTCTAAAACCTTTTTAGTAGAAAATGTTAAACAGTTGATAAAACCGTTATAAATGGTTGATAATTCCTTTGAAAACAACTGAGAAATCCCTTGGATTTCTAGAGTGAACCTGTAATGTTTATAAGGTAACATAAACATGTATCATGTAATATGATTGAAATAAGAGTATTTGATCACGTGTTCCACCCCAAAAGAGTTGTAAAAACAGTAAAAAGAGGGGCTAATGTTCTCACCTGTCTGCAGTAGACTCTAAACTATGACAAATAGCAAGTAGCAAACAGGACTTCTAACTGGTTCCTATATCATCGTAATCATACATAAGATATAAGATTTATAATTGTATAGACCTTGATTCATTGATTGACTTATGTTCTCTTGAACTTGATTAACAATTGAATACTTGATCTCATGATTATGATTGTTGTGAAAACTTGAAAGTCATGATTATGCTACTTGTTTGAACATGGATCCATGAAAAGAATGTGTAATGTTCTTTTGTGCACAAACTTGTTTGCACAACATCACATGTGTTTAAGAGTTTGATAACCCATTGATTAACATGTATTGTGAAAAGATGTTTCAATTGTTTTACGCTTTGGGATTGTGATTGTGATTTGATTTCCTAATTAGGTTAAGTTGCAACTTAAACCAATTACGATCAATTCACATTTTATGAAGTAAAAGGCCAAACTTGGCCTAAGTACTTGTTATTGGGCCCTTATTCAATGTGCCAAGAACAAGATTGGGTCACTCATGATCATAATGGGCCAAAATAAAATTGAATTGGGCCAAGGTGATAAAAGGAATTTCATGTTGAAGCTCGGCTGGACACATTGGCAGCGAACCTTAGGTTCGCCATGCACGGTCTCGAAATGGTTCGTCTATGTGGTTATAGGTTCGGCCAGATGGGTGTTCTAGCCATGGTTCGTCTGGTGACCAGGGTTCGGCTGAGGTTCGTGAAGCCCTCTAAGGTTCGGCTAATGACCAGGGAACATGCAGGTTCGGCCGAGTTATGTATGGTTCGCCGATCAAGCAAGGGTTCGGCTCGTGCGGTTTCGTGGCATGGATGAAAGGCTCGGGCAGAAGGTTCGCCACCTATGGTTCGCGAGCTGAGAAGGTTCGGTCAACTTCCCAAGGTTCGGTTGATCATGGAGGGTTCGCTCATAGCACCATGGTTCGTGGAAGGTTCGTGGGGTCCCATTAGGGTTCGGCTAGTTGAAGATGGAGGTTCGGCCGTCGCTCTTTCCAGTGAACCTGTACCTGTGTCATCACCATCATCGAATACAACCTATTCCTGGTCTGAATACACCTCACGAATAACCCAGAACCACGATCGTGTGCATAGGGTTTAAAATACAAAGGGGGAAACCGGTTAGATCTCGGTTTCGAACACACACACACACATGGAAACCCTATTTTCCAGATTTTTCATTCGAGCATACCTCGTTTTTGGCCGGAAAAATCTTCAGATCACTTGTACTTTCATGTAGAGAATGTCGAGAGCTTCGCGTGGACACCGAGAACGCCCAAATCCGTGGAGAAACGAGAGAGATACACGCGTTTGAAGTCGGTTTTTTAGAGAGAGAGAGGGTTGGACGAAAATCTAGTGAGAGAAAGGGTTTTTGGTGGAATAAATGAGGAATTTAGCCTTGCTCAAGGCTTTTATAGCCCGCGGGGTATTCGGGTCCGTTTCAGTCGCTCGGTTCGCGTTTCCGAAATGTAACGCGTATTTTTACGTGGTTTTAAATAAAATAGTTGTTAAACCCATCAAAATGATGAGTTTCAAAATTGTAAAAATGTAAAATAATTTATTTTAATTATTTTTACTCTTCGTGTGTTGACGGATCGTTAAACGACCGCAATTACGTGTATACCCGCAATCGAGTACGTTTTTCGATCGTATAAAATGTTAAGGCGTTTAATCATAATTATAAGTTCAACATTCGTATTATTATGGATTGTCACCCATAACTCTACTCAGTCTCGCTTACGTATTACGATTCTTGTTAAATTAATTGTCATAATATTCGTCTCGACACTACGCACTAACACTATCCCATTACACTGAACGCAGTATATGTATAGGGCATACCCCAGATTCCAGCTACCTACCGTACCTGACGCCGTCCCACCACTGTTTCGATATAATACGATACTGTTCTTGCCTAGTGAACTCAACTGTAAATGATAATACATACTTGTTCTTAAATAATAAAGATCCTAACACACAAGCACATTATGAATACATGAATCACATTGACAGATCTGATATGAAAACACATTGATTCTAACACTGTTTACAACTACCATGACTAAATGTACAAATGTTACAATATCCTCACATACGTTTAAACATAATAATATCCTAACTAGCAAACCTGTTATTGATTCGTGTTGTAAAATGTACTTTTGATTTTCAACGTTCATTTCACACACACTGTTCACGAATTGTTTGTATTGTATTCACATAATAGGCATTACAATTAAATTCTATACCTATATCTACTGTACAATCCTACTGTTCAGATGCTGGTTGACACAGTCTCCCCTTGTTAGAGAAATTTCGTCCCGAAATTTAAGAATCATTGTAAGGCACGGCTTCCTCTGTGAACAGATGGAGATACTTAGATTTCATGTGATCCTCACGCTCCCAAGTAAACTCAGGGCCATGTTTGGAATTCCACCGAACGTTAACTATTGGAATGTGGCTTCATTTTAGTTGCTTAACATCACGATCCATAATCTCCAAAGGTTCTTCGATGAAATGTAGTTGTTCTTCTATCTAAATATATTCCATCGGTATGATAAAAGTCTCATGAGTTAAGCATTTCTTAAGGTTTGAGACATGAAACACATCATGCACACTGCCGAGTTTACATGGTAATCTCAGTCTATACGCCACAGGACCAATTTGTTGAATCACTTCGAACGGCCTGTAACACCCCGACCGATGGCAGAAACGTCGGGATGCCACGAGGGATGTGTAGATTGTTCATAAGCTCGTGGGTATCTAAATGTATCATCACATATCAATTAATTCAATTAAAGTACTTACACAAAAAATCATGTTCGTCATGATTCCAATAGAACAATTTACACAAAAGATATAGCTAAATTAACTAAACACTAGTCTGCAGTAATCCAATTAATTTAGCTAACTCAGAGACCCTAAGTGATGATGTTCAAAAAGTGTAGGGCTATCCTTCTCTACCTTGTTCTCTTCATTCCCTGAAACATGTAGAAAATCAGGTGTCAACTACGAAGTAGTTGGTGAGTAATCATAAGTTTTTCATTCTTCAAAAAAGTTTATAAAAGTTTGTAGTTTGAAGAAAAGTCACATGTGAACCTGTGAGATAATCCAACTCTGTATACACCAACAAGCACACCAAGTCAAATAATCCAAGTAATCATAAATAATCATCCTAGTATATTCAATCAATCTCAACTAAACACATCAAATCAATAATCATCATTCATCATCAATAATCATCATTCATCATAATTATCTCAATATAATGCACCACGGAGGACCTTATTCAACTCAATCAATGGTAGGTGGAATCATCGCGGAGGACCGAAGTCAACTCGACTAACGACCTTCCTAATATGCAAAAGTGTCAATATAGTGCACTACGGAGGACCGCAGTCAACTCAACCAATAGTGGAATCACCGAGTTTAAAAGCACAAATGATTTAAAAAGGTGATTTGAGAACTCACCATAATGTCTTATAGATGAATGTAACGTGGAACGCACGTTCACGCAAGTGGAATCAATGACAACTCAACAACATGTATTTATCGAATGTTTCGTGTTCATAAGTATAGAAGTTTTATCATTATTTAGTGTTCATATGTGTTTACTCTAAACTATAAGTGTCTCATTAACTTATGTGAATTTATCTAATTTATAGTGAAACACTTATGTGTTATTAAGTTATAAGCATCACAATATAGTTTTAAAAACTTATTAGTTTTAAAATGAATAATGAGGATCTTAATTTGAAACCAAAGTTTACCAACATACACACACACACAGAGATATATATATATGTATGTTGAAAAAGGGGGTAACCTTATATATACATATATCTATATGTGCATGCATGCATAAGCCTATGCATGTCTTATTTAATTTTAAGAACTTAGTTAAGTTTAAGTAAATGATAACAATGTTATTCCCATGAAAATAATTTGTGTAAACTTACAAATTTATTTATAAAAAGTGGTAACTTGGTATACAGGCACTTACATGCATGGGTGTATGCTACCCCTTCCTTTAACTTATTTTTTTTCAATGTGTTTATCTATCTATTTATATTATTATGTTCAATCCTTAATATTGAGGCATAGTGTCGGGACATAGTGTCGACAAGGTTTAAACCCATAATATCGATGGCTTGAACTTGGCTCAATATCGGCAACATCACCATCGAGATTATCAGTCTCGATGGTTAGTATCGACAACCTATTCCCATTAATATCGATGATCAGTGTAGAAACTACAATCTCGATAGACCTTGGGTCGATACTATAATGTTCGACTGAACCAAGTTCGATGATGATGCTATATGCAGTATGTCAGAAGAAGAACAGACAAGCTTTGCAGCACTAATGGAGGAATGGGCGTTTGTAGTAATTTCAGAAGAAGAAGAAGTTCTTTTAGAAGAAGCTTATGTGACGACCATTAAGGAATCCTCATGGAGACCAAAAGTAGAGCTTCCAGAAGACCAAGAATTATGCTTTCACAACTGGAAGAAGGAAAAACCTAAAGAAAAGGAGAACTGTAGGCTCTGTAAAAGTGATATAAGGCAAAACATTCGGGGAAAATGCAAAGTTTGTGACTTAATCGTTTGTATGCTATGTCTTAAAGCATATTATGATGAAGTCATACAAATATCTCCGAAGCCTCTCACGCGTAGCACAAATGAGTTAGTTAATGAACTCATGAAACATTGTCTAATGCTACAACAAGAAGTCGACAGACTGGGTCAGATTATTCAAGATGATGAAAAAGTTGTGTTAGAAAGAGAAAGGCTTCAGCTTGAAGAAATAGAAGTACCAATAATTAATAATGATGAAGAAAAAGTGCAAGAAGAAACCGTTGCACTAACACAATCAACCCAACAAAACCCAAGAATGGAAAGAAGAAATAAACTTTATAATCTGAAAGTTTATTTCAAAATTCCGGGGGTAGAGGAATTTGAAATACCAGCAATTATTGATACAGGGGCAACATCATGTTGTATCAATGAAGATGCAATTCCAATCAAGGCAATGGAACCAAGTCCTTATATTGTCAAGTACTCAGGAATCAACTCTGAGCAGCTAACCAGAAAAAAGTTGAAAGATGGAATAATGAAAATTGAAAATAATTCATTTAGAATCCCTTTCACGTTTTGTTTTCCAATGAAGTTGGGAGGAGGAGTCCAGATGCTGTTAGGATGCAACTTCATCAGATCAATGGGAGGAGGTATAAGGTTTGAAGGCTCACAGGTTACATTTTACAAAACAGTAACAACAATAAATACGAGTCTTGAAGCGGCAAACTATGCAATACAAGAATTAGAGCTAGAGGAAGAAGAATACATCAAATTGCAAGAAGAATATGCTGCTTACAACCTTGGAAGACTGGAAAATACCTCAGAAGGAATACAAGAAATTCTCCATGAACTTGAAAAACAAGGGTTTATTGGGGAAGATCCTCTGAAACATTGGAAGAAAAATAAGGTTACCTGCAAACTGGATATCATAAATCCAGAAATGACGATTCAAGATAAACCACTAAAGCAAGTAACTCCAGCACAAAAGGAACAATTCAAAAAGCATACGGATGCTTTGCTACAACTTGGAGTAATCAGAAAAAGCAGTAGCAGACACAGAACAAGGGCTATGATTGTAAGCTCAGGAACAACAGTTGATCCGATCACAGGGAAGGAAATAAGAGGTAAGGAAAGAATGGTGTTTGACTACAGAACCCTGAATGAGAATACAAACAAAGACCAGTATTCTCTTCCTGGAATCAACACCATAATCCAAAAAATTGGAAACTCAAAAATCTATTCAAAATTTGATCTGAAGAGCGGATTTCATCAAGTTGCCATGGATGAGGAAAGTATTCCATGGACGGCGTTCATAACACCAGAAGGACTGTATGAATGGTTAGTAATGCCATTTTGCTTGAAAAATGCTCCAGCCGTTTTTCAAAGAAAGATGGATGAATGTTTTGGTGCCTATGAAGATTTCATTGCAGTATATATTGATGACATTTTGGTCTTCTCAGAAAATGAAAAAGATCATGTAAAACATTTGAAGAAAATGTTATCAATATGTAGAAAGGAGGGCTTGGTGTTGTCAAAAACAAAGATGAAGATAGCAGTTAAGGAAATCGATTTCTTAGGGGCAACAATTGGAGATAGAAAAATTAAGTTGCAGAGCCATATAATCAAGAAAATAGCAGATTTCAGAGATGAAGACTTGATGACACTAAAAGGTTTAAGATCATGGCTGGGAATACTTAATTATGCAAGGTCTTATATTCCTAATTTAGGAAGGATAGTAGGACCATTGTATGCTAAGACAGGCCCAAATAGAGATAAAAGAATGAAGAAAGAACACTGGGATCTTATCAGAAAAATGAAGGAAGAAATAGAAAGGTTGCCAGAAATGGAAATACCGCCAATAAAATCCTACATTGTTATTGAAACAGATGGAAGTATGGAAGGATGGGGAGCGGTTTGCAAGTGGAAAGTCTCAAAAGAGGAGTCCAGGACAACCGAGAAGGTTTGTGCATATGCAAGTGGAAAGTTCGGAACCCTGAAGTCAACAATAGATGCAGAGATTTATGCAGTAATGAATGGCCTGGAAAGTTTTAAAATTTACTACCTGGACAAAGGTGAAGTTACAATTAGAACAGATTGCCAGGCGATAATAAGTTTTTATAATAGGTCCACAAATAATAAACCTTCAAGAGTCCGTTGGGCTAGTTTTAAAGATTTTGTAACAGGATCTGGAGTCCAAGTGAAAATTGAACATATAGATGGAAAACATAATCAATTGGCAGATGCTTTATCCAGATTAACAGCAGCTGTATGTTGTACAGAATGGCAGGAAGAAGAGAGACCGCTTGGGATAGAGTCAGAGATGAATTCATGTCAAGAAAATGGCGCAATTTTCCAGGAGTGGTCTCAAGCTACAACAAATTGATGCTGATGAACGAAGGGGATTGCAACTACTCTGTTATGAAGATGAAAGCTTTGGAACAACTCCTCGCAGGAACACTGTCATCAGTTATCAACCATTCAGCTTATATCGTATTCAGTACCTGGTTGCCCAGCGATTGTCACCAATATCAAAAGAACCCATGGAAATTGGAAGATCAACAGAAATACATGATGAAGTACGAAGACTCCTGCTTAACCAGTATGAAGAAATCCTCGGACACTTGCATATCTTCAGAGCAATGCTTAGTGTCAGAAGAATTTATTATGAAACACATTCAGGAGGAGATAATTCAAGAGGAGAATGGCGAAGTAATGGGCTTAGATCCACCAATCACATGGACGAAACAATACGAGAATGGGAGGCCCAAAGAATTAATCTTACCCATTTCTAAGGATCGGAGGCCTAAACAAAGATGGGCTTTCAGAGCTACTGGATATGGAGGCCCATTGTTAAAAGTCCAGTATTTTGCATGAGTACTAGAAAATGGTGAATACGTCACTCATGACATATTTCCCACAATTATAATATGCCAAGAATCAAAAAGCAAGGGGGTCCACCATCGCGTAATTATTTTCAATAATGCTTTTATTATTTATTACATATGATTATCAATTATAAATTTCCCAAACCATAATCCCCACTAAATCATATCACTGACACATCCATGATAGACCGAAATAAGTTTATGTATAGGGCCTATGTAGGAGTCGGTCGCAACCTATCCAGTCACCGTCCCACCACCATTTAGATAAACCATGACCTTTTGTACTTGACTATATTTAGTAACCAACTCAACAAAACCTCAGATTCTCATCACCAAATCCTCAACACTGACATAATCATGATAAACCAAAGAAAGCATATGTATAGGGCATACTTAGGAATCAGTCGCAACTTATCCAGCCGCCAGCCCACCACCTCTTCGATAGACCATGACTATATCCTTGCTTATCTTTGGTAATAGAATCATATACCACTACCAACACCAATCAAACCCAATTCACATCACATATTTTCAACTACAATAAACTATGTGGTCCTGTCTAGTTGTATCCAAACTGGCCTTTCCCATGGTTTATGCTCATTAACATATGTTCTCAGCAATGTATACCAGTTATAATACCATCAAATAAATCTCAAATTATCATAGCAGGTTCTATGAATACAAAATACTTATGTAATGACAATACCTGAATATAGTGATGTTGCACGGCCCGACGTATCTTGGTGCTATCTTGCCTTTCGCCCCAAAACGAAACACACCCTTCCAAGGAGACACTTTCAACATTACTTTGTCTCCCACTTGAAATTATAACGGTTTACATCGTTTGTCGGCGTAGCTCTTTTGATAGCTTCTAGCAGCTTATAGCTTCTGTTGAATCTGGGCGATCTTATTAGTGGTTTTCTGCATAAGCTCAAGCCCAGTTATTCGATTATCTCCTACTTCGATTCAACAAATCTGCATAAGCTCAAGCCCAGAGTGTTACTCAAGGTCTTGCCCTCGAAGGGAGTTATTCGGTTTGGCAAACGAGGGAAGCTGAACCCTCGCTACATTGGACCTTTTGATATCACCAAACGGATAGGTCCCGTGGCCTATGAACTAAATCTGGCCAACGAGCTGAGCAGTGTACAAAACGTGTTTCACGTATCGAACCTCAAGAAATGCTTATCTGATGAAACACTTGCCATTCCTCTTGATGAGATACAGATCGACAAACAACTAAACTTCGTTGAGGAACCGGTGGAGATTATGGACCGGGAAATCAAGAAACTTAAACTCAGCAAAATACCGATAGTGAAAGTGCGATGGAATTCGCGACGCGAACCAGAATACACGTGGGAGCGTGAAGATCAAATGAGAGAGAAATACCCGCACCTGTTCACTGAATAGACAAACACTTGCAAGGCAAGCTGAATTTCGGGAAGAAATTCTTTCTAACAAGGGGATGATGTGACACCCTGTAAATTCCAGGTCAGCATTTGATTTAATTAAATGTTTATTTAATTGATAATTGTATACATGGCACTAGAATTAGTTAATTTAGTGAGACACGTGGCATGACAGTACAAACACTGACACAGACACGCTAATTCGGTGAATTATCGCAACACGCACACACGTGTCTAAGAAAACACGAATGTTGGTGAACGTTTAGCACATCGTGTAACCAAACACTAGAAACCTCACGAAACGCTTTTACATTGAAATTGAAAGTTCAAACGATGCCGAACAATAGTCCGTAAGTGTGAAAACGGCGAAAAACGAGCTAAACCATTGAAATTGGGCCTATTGGGCTCTTCCAGGGCTCGTCGTGGTATGCTAAGGACTCTGGAGAGGCCAATGGCAGTATGCGAAGAGTGGGCAGGGAGTTTGAATTCCCGAAATCCATCGCCGTACGCCAAGCATCTTTTGAACCTCCATGGCGGTACGCGACGAAGTTGACACGCAAAAATCTTATAAAACCAAGACACAATCATTTCCAGCCACCCTACATTTCACTTCTCGAGTTCCAGACCCTCCATACTCATCATTTCCACCTCCAAACCACCCTTAGAACCTCTGGAAGCCATTGTTACACCTTGGAGAGCTTAGGAGTGAAGATTGAAGGCTTGAAGCAAGAAAGAGCACCTCAAGAGCACCACCAAGCTTGAACCAGTCGAGTTGCTCGATCTCAGCCTCTCTTAATTCCCATAAGCTACTAATTAATCATCAACTCAATGTTCTTGAGGCCATAGAAGGTAGTGTTATGCCACTTATAGCGTAAAAACACTTCTACACACACATGCAAACTTTGAAACCCACATGCACGCACCCTAGCATCACATGCACGAAATTTTGATGCTATGAATCTGGGTTTGTTGCTTAACCTACTGATATGGATGATCTATGATTGTTTGATGATGTTTCATGATGATCCATGATGATGTGTATGTGTATAATGCATGATTTACTCATGAATAAGTGAAATAATGACATGCATGCATGATCTATGACTATTTGAATGATTTTGGATATCCACATATGCTTATTGATGATGTTGGAAAGGTGTCTCATGATTTGTAGTCATTGAAATGGTTAAAATATGAATATTTGATGAACTTGCCATTTTTAGTAACTTTTGTGTTACAATACGATGAAATGGATGAAAATATGAACTGCATGTGTATATATTTGTCATTAGGATGATAATATGATGATTATGATGCTAAGGAATTGGATATGGGATTGATTTGTGGTCATTTTAGACTAAGTTACTATTTTTAGTAACTTTTGTAACCCGACATTTGCTATTTGATGATTTGGTCTAAATAGACATGATTAGATGATGATAAATGATATTATGTGATGTTATTTGGTATAAAAATGGTTTAGGAATGCTTAGAATAATCATTTGAATGGTACTTGTCATAGTTACTATTTTTAGTAACTTTATTTTGTGAAATTTCGATCTAAGGTTACTAGATATGTTACGAGCAAGATAAATGGTTTAACGTGATATGAAATGATCAATGTATGATAAGTTAGATGAATCTTGATGTTAATCATACTAGATTTGGAAACTTTCCTTATTAGGAAACTTTGGTGATTAAAAACGGACTAAAGTGTTTAGTTGATCGCTTATGATAACGTTCTATGTGTTAACATGATCACGTAGGCCTAACAAGCATGCTTGAACCTTAAAAACGATATGTGTTATAGAACTTGCTATAAATGGAAACTTACTATAAATAGTAAGTTGTCCATGAACGCGCTTTGCGCGATTTGCACACGACGAGCACAACCACGAATGTTACACGAATCACAACCGACACACTGTTCACCAACGAGTCGTTGACTTGACACGGTCAAACACGAGCAAACACGGTCAATGTGGACCGACATGAGCAAACATAAAAACCGAGGGTTGTTGAGCACAAGAACGAGCACGAACACGGTCACTTACACGAACTCACGTATGGTACACGATATAGGTAGCCGGTGACCGACATCTTTACGACGCAGGAGCTTGCGCTATCTATCTTATTTTCACTAAGGTGAGTTTACGACCCCTCTTTAACTCTTTTACAAGTTTTCAAATAGGGGGAGAATACTTGTTGAATCGAGTCAAACATTACTGCTATTACAAACATATTTGTGTATGCTGGTTTATTAGACAAACATAAGTGTTGTAATCGTAATAAGCCCTCAAAAAGTCTTACCGTTAATGTACAAACAAAGAGGTGAGTTTGAATAGATCCGTTTGGGTGTGACGAACCCCACGTGGCACAATACTGATTGGAGGTCAGGACACGTGAAATCTTGACCTATCTTGCTATGTTATTACGAGACATAGCGGAGACAAGGACTAACATGTCTAGTTCGGTAGTGACATACTGACACTTGGAGCCTACGGCTCTGGACTAACATTTTAATAAACAGCATGACACATGTTTTCTGATTATTATCTATGTATATCAAAACCTGTGAACCCACCAACCTTGTGTTGACATTCTTTTAAACTTGTATTCTCAGGTAACTAGCTGCGTTTGGATCAGGATGCACTTAAGGATTGAGCTTAGGATTGTCTGCATCCTTATAATGATTTTGAACAAACAATTTTCATCTATGTACTGTATTACAATATGTAGTGTCTAACAAATTATATTTTCCACTGCGTGTCACACATTTTGTATTCCGCTGCAAGTAACTTAATTTTCGCTACTATATTCAAACACTGTTTGGTTGTGCTTATAACAAACAATGTATTTTGAAACGCATATAGAGTTGTTCTATATGACCATGAGCTTTGATTCTGGCCACGTCACACCCAAGTGGACTGAACCACACGTGGGAATTTGTGGGTGTGACACATCTTTCTTGGGCAGTTCTTTGAATAGTGACTAAGCTCACCACAGTTGTAGCATCCCCTAGTGTTGTGTTTGTTAGAATTCTTGGGTGGAGGGAGAGCTAGAGCAACATTATTCATTGGTTGAGCAGGTGCCATTCTACACTACTGAACCCAATGGCCCATTCTCCCACATCCACTGCATTATTTGCAGGGAATGTTAGCAGTGTGATGTTATTGAAATTTGGCACACAAAGAAAATGTGCCAATGTACTGCTTCTTGATGGGATTGTGAGGTGTTGCTGCAGCTTGAGCAAGTGGAGCGGCCATCGCATAATTCTTGATGACCTTCTATTTCTTCTTGGGGTGATGTTCCGGCTTCTTTGCATACTCTTCCTTTTCCTTGACTGTATCCTTCTTGAGTACTCCAGAGGCTACCAACACCTCAGAAAGAGTAGCTGATAATGTGATGGCAATCTCAAGTGTTGCAGGATTTGCAGTAAGAACATGACTCTGAATACATGCCAGCAATCATCCAATATACCGGTCAATCAGCTTCTCCAGTGTTGGTACCATCTCAGACACCAAAGAAACCAACTCATGGAACCAAGTGGTATACCCCATGTGATCTGCACCCTTCATCACATGGTTCAGAATTTCAGCTTCCATCTTTTGCACTTCATTCGTGGAGCAGAATTCACGTCTGAGAAACGTCTTGAAGTCCTCCCATAGCATCACTAAAGCTGAGTCCCTTCCTCGGGCACGTATATGTGAGTTCCACCATGTTAAAGCTCGTTTTTTGAAAGAACCTGCAGCATAACGGACCTTATGATGCTAGGGACAGTAACTAATGTCCAGAGTAGTCTCCATCTTTTCAATCTTGGATTAATCCAACGGCTCCTTCAGTACCGTTAACGCTTGGCAGTTTGCAGCCCATAAAGGCTTTGTAGGAATAGTCTGGGGCATTTCCAGTAGTTCCACTACTGGAACCTAATGAATTCCCGGTTTGGTTGTTCCTGTTGTCGTTGATACGATTCACCATATCACGAATCGCCTCCTTTAGCTGATTAGTGAGTAGGGTGGCCAGAGCCACTGTTGCATGATCCAAATCCTGGTTGGTAGGTGGGGTATGAAAAGGAGGAGGAGGTGGAGGAGGAGGTGGCGGTGGTGGAGGTGGTGAAAGTGGAGGTGGTCTTCTCGGCAGCATTCTGATCACAACCGAAAGAACATCGGTTAGTGCAATGATCGAATGAAGAAGACAGTTGCAATTAAGTTCCTAATACCTAGGTTCTCTACATGAAGGGTCCGTAGGTTATAGTCTAGGCCAAACAATTATAAGTAAAATGACCTATATTCTCTATAACCATGGCTCAGATACCAATCTGCCACACCCCGAGCCGGCGGGCTGGATTGACTTTCCCGTCGGGCGGAATAGTCTCGGGGCGCGATATCGTGTGATAATAAAAATGATCAGATTGCATACATAGCACATAATATGAGAATAACTAAACACAATAATAATAACTAGGATTACAAAGTTAAATTACTTTGAGTAATGTTTCATAATTTAACAATGTAAACCTATCAAAAAGAATCATAAACATTTATATCTTGTATCTGCACAAGATATACAAATATGATTCATATGTCGTTGTCCAAAAGATATGCACATCCAAAAAGTCATCATTTTTGACAGTAAAAACACCATAAACAAACGACCGATTTCAAAAATGGCGTTCTTGGTGCATCTGCAGGAGAATGAGCCATACGAAGGGCTCATTCGTACGAATGAGATACCCCATTCGCTTGAGAAACTCACTAGAATGAACCGCTGAACAAATGAGCAACCACACGAATGAAATGGACTCATTCGCATGGGACAGCCATACGAATGAGGACCCCTTTCTCACGAATGGATCATGTAACATTAGTGCCTAAACAGTAGTTCGGAACAGTAGATTGTACAGTAGATCCGGTACGGAACTATGTGTAATTCAAGTTGTGTAAATTCAATACGGAATTATTTCAGAAACATCATGTAAAACCACGGGTTCCCAGTCATAATTATATCTTACAATACGAAACAATTATGTGCATTTTAGTTAGGATTTTATTATGTATGAACGTATGTGAGAATGTATAGAACAAAACAACGGTCATCGTTGCGTGAATATCAAACTGATAGAGTATTCATGTGGGTGATGATTGGCACAAATATATCTACGGGTTTAATGTTCTAAATGA
This sequence comes from Mikania micrantha, assembly GCA_009363875.1. Classification (NCBI taxonomy): domain Eukaryota; kingdom Viridiplantae; phylum Streptophyta; class Magnoliopsida; order Asterales; family Asteraceae; genus Mikania; species Mikania micrantha. Next base: position 43,824,849 of record CM018692.1, read on the forward strand.
TTTCTAATAATTATAAAATCAAATCGGAAAGTACAGTTGTCGTCTTGTTCGTACGGGTGACGATGTACGAATACGCGTGAAAACGGTACGATTCGACGAAACATTTAAATTAAACATTTTCGAAATTTTAAAAATAAATAAAAAGATATTTAGTTAATTTATTAGGAATTACCACCTAAAATAATTTATAAATTTCTATTTTTAAATAACGTAACGTTACGTTACGCGAAATCTCGGAAACGACGCGTTTAAGCGAAACCGAGTGAAACTGAACGAACCCGAACACACCGAACGGTAAAAACTTTAAAAATGACATTAAATTCCATTCAAAGCCCTCACCAACCCACTCTCTCTCTCTAATACCCGAAACTCTCTCCTCATTTTCTCTCACTAGAAATCAAACACTAAATCACTCAATTCTTAACCAAATTGATTGATTTTGGTGTCAAAACGACCACAACAACGTGTAAATCATGAAGCTACGAAGAATCGGCGCTTCGAACAACCAAAATCGAGGTAAAAACGAGCTCAAACAAATGGTTTTCAGGGTTTTTCCATTTTCTGGTGACCTGCACCTTCCCAGCCGGTGTTCGACCATCAAAACCCATAGGAAACTCATGAAGCTTGCTTAGGAACCTAAGGAACATCATAGATTAGAGATTGGAAGGGATGATAAAGGATGCAAACTGGAAACATGCTAATATCGACATAAGAACATTCAAAGTTCTTAGTATCGACAAGCTGGAAAGTTCCCCAGGTTCATACGTCGAGACTATTAGTCTCGATGAGTTAAGTTCAATGGCAGCTGGTCGATACTGATAATCTCGATGGTCTCCAAGGTCCTGAGCATAAGCCACCATCGATACTGCTAGTATCGATGCTCGATGAGCCATCAAACTTAGGGTGTTGAACCTATAGTATCGGTAGCCTGCTTTCAAGTCCCATCGATACTATCATCCACCTGGCCATCGATACTATCCAAAGACCTATCGATACTAATACATTGAGGCAATCCAAGTATTAGGAACTTGGTATCAACTTAAAACACTCAAAAACAAAGTCGTGGGACTGGTTTGAATTGGTGTAGGTCAGGTAATGAATCATTAGGATTTTCGAAGGTGTTAATCGATTTTCATTCCATCGATACTAAGGATTATAAACACAAAATATTTTCTAAACCCTTTTAACATATAAACGTATGTTTTACAAAGCTAATGGGATTGAAACACTTGGAATTCAATAATCAAAACAATGAACCATGGTGTTAGTATCGAAAATGGTTCAAGTTAATAACCAAGGGTCAACCAAAACTTAGTGGTTGTCAATACTATGTTGGTAACTTTGTGGTTAATAAACTTAGTTTCTTTTAAATAATTCACATCAAGTTAAGGACTAGTTTAAGGTCTACGGATTTCAAACAAACAAAAGGAACTAAAGTGAGAATTCATGAGAGTTCAAGGAAACAAGTTAAAGTGGGTTGATATAAAAATATCAATATCCACTTTAACAAGTTCATATCATGGGTAATTAACCAAAGTTATTCAAGTTGAATAACCTTTGTTGATAAACAACTCAAGAAGGAACAAGTCAAAGGTGTTATCAAAGAATGGTACAAGAACTTGATAACTAACCTAGATAGGTTATTTCAAGTCTAACAAGTTTAACTTAATGTTTTCATAAAATAGCTTAGATTTTTTTTATTAAAATGTAATGTTTAATAACATGTAACTATCGTGTAATTATCATCATAACTTGTTTTATTAAAATATTGTAAAGTAAATCAAGGGACTTTCTATAAATCTAAAACCTAACTTTTACATTTTAAAATAAGATTTTGTGAATGATGATTTAATAAATGATCGTGCCTTGAATATCATAAACCTTATGCAAATAGGGTTGTGTCTTAATTGATTATTGGATAAGGGTTCGGAAAGGGTATATTAATTTAGAATACATAAAGGATATCATAATGATACACTAGTAAGATCATAGGACACTTAGTTGCACACCGAGACCAAATCCCTATATTATACAACTACAAATACTTATAGTATATAAAAATCATAATAAATCAAATCAGTTGTTGATGCTACATACTCTACAAAGAACGAGCGCGCGTATATTTCTTGGTTGAATCACAAGTACTGCAACACAGGTGAGTTCATAGCCCTTTTTCTAAACGTTCTTTTATATAAATGCAGGGATTAGAAGCATGCGTAAATTATTTTCTACTGATTATGTTTACATAAATGCTTTAAACCTCTATATGTTTTGTATGTATAAATGTTATCCTAGATCATGTCTAGGTAAATTTTATCAGATTTCTTAAAAGATTATCTACTTATACAATAAGTGGATGATTGTCTCATAAAAACATTTCAACGAAACAATTAAATATTTTCAATGAAACTATCGTTCATTTCAACGAAACAAGTTTTCAATATTTAACGAACCTAGTGTTCAATGATCAACGAATCAAATGTACCATTGTTCAACGAATCAAGTATTCATTGTTCAACGAAACATGTACATTTTTCAACGAACCTAGTACGAAGCAAGAAATCATTTTCAAGGGAATATCTGGGAAATATCAAAGATAACATGTGTGAATGAAACGAGACGAAACAAGGACGAAACTAGACGAAACAAGAACGAAACAAAAATCCTATAGACCGTTTGATTATAGGTCACATGTTTGATGATATTCACATAATCCCCTACCTTCCTAAGAACCTTTGATTGATAAACTAGTCTACTCTAGTTGACCAAGGCCCAATCATTAGGACTTAGTTTTAAATTAAATGTTTATCTATTTATTTATTTAATCATTTTAAATTATTTGTTCAACATTTGCTATGGAATCATGGTTTGTGATGAGCTTAAGAATCAAGAGGGTTTTCAAGATTGACAAAACTAATGAAACTAGTGTGTTGTTGGTAGAGAGTGAAAATCTTAACTATCATTAACAACAATATTATATGTGGTTAGGTATGTGGTGGGCTGGCAGTAAGCTTGACCCTACGTATGCCCTATATATAAGCATACTTGACTGGATAGATTAGGTGTTGTTAGTGAGGTTAAGGTTGTCATTTCGGATGTTCAGGATTATCATTTTCAAATGTTCAAGTTTGATAATACTGTGTGTTGGATGAAACACTTAATTATCATTAGTAACAATATTCTATGTGGTTCGGTATGTGGTGGGCTGGCGGCTGGGCTGGCGGTAAGCTTGACCCTACGTATGCCCTGTATACAAGCATACTGGACTGGATAGTATAGGTGGTTGTTAGTGAGGTTAAGGTTGTCATTCGGTCAGGTGTATTCAAAATCATTTTCATAACAAAACTATATGAACTGACCAACCATGTGTTGACTTGATCTTTTTGCATGACTTCTCAGGTGACGAACATGTTTAATTAGGAGTTCGTGCTATTACTAGGATGCCCAGATAGAGGACCTAGTATTTTGGAATGTGCTTGTTTTGTACATCAATATATGAATCATTTTTGTATATCTTGTGCAGATACAAGATAGAAAACTTATGATTCTTTTGGTGGATTTACATTGTTAAATTATGAAACATAACTGATGTAATTTAACTTTGTAATTCTATTTCATTAGTTTTTTCTCATTTTATATCATGTGCAATGTAAACAATCTGATCACTTTCATTATCACCAGATATCGCGCCCCGGGACCATTCCACCCGACGGAAAGTCGATCCAGCCCACCGGCTCCAGGTATGACAGATCACCAGAATGAGAGTATGCATTCGCATCATTCCATTTGTGTGAATGAAGGCCATTCGCACGGATAGGCCATTCGCACCAAGAGGAGACCAAAAGTGGCTAAGTGTTGAACGTTCTATCGAACACCATTCGCATCGATAGAACCGAACCTTAGACCAAATTTTAAATCTAATCAAAATAAAACAAAATGAAAACACATTTTCCAAAATCACATCAAGACATGGAACACACAGCCATCCAACACTTAACTAACTAGCAAATAAATGATAACACAAAATTCAAACCGAGAGAATACATCGAGTGAGTGCATTGATGACCCATAGCGACAGGTGAGCTCATAGACCCCTCTTTTTTTAACTTATTGCCTTTCAAATCATTTGGGGCTGAGAACATAAAACCTTTTATACGAATGTTAATCGAATGAAAGTTATTTTCAAATAAACTTAAAGGGAGAAAACAACCCTCAACCTCTTATTCGAATAAGTGCATTTTTATTCATTTTATAAAGAGATCATCGCATCACCAACAGCGTTTTCAAACACAAAAAAACGATTTTGAGGATTCGGAACACGTACATAAATGTCTGTTAATCACGACAGTTCGAGGCTTTGTGCCCAACCAAGATGTGAACGGACACAGCTCGAGAGCTGATGTTACACATCCAAAACAAACAAACAACAAATTTGTATGGTATCTGTCTAGGGTAATTCACTAGAACATGTGTCAACACAAAATACACATCAAGAATTCGCTGAGGAATTCTCAAGTAAGTCCCTTTTTAAAGTCATTTACCATAAGTTACGCGGGTCAACTGACAGTAACTTAGATGGTACCATAGGTCTAACCAACCTCTAGTGACGAGGCTGGTACGTTACACGCATACATACAAAGGAAAACTACTCGGATCAGTTCCATGGGAACTGATCAACAAGGGCATATCAGTTAGGTTTAGTAAATGATCACATGGGTGATATTACAGACAAACCACATTAATAACCAACCCAACTATTTTCTTCGGGTTTTCAATACAAAGAAATTTTCAAAGTTAAGTCTTGAACGATTTTCAAACGAGTACAAAAAAAATGATAAACTATAAGAAAGGAGTGTAAATTTTGCGATTTTCAAACAAACAAACAATTCAAGATTCTCCTATATCAGGAGACAAAGCATACACTTCTTTCTCAAGACATTTCTGTCACACCCCAAGCCGGCGGGCCGGATCGAATGTCCCGTTGGGCGGAAGGTTCTCGAGGCACGATATCGTGTGATAATCAGAATGATCAGATTCTATACATAGCATCAACATTGAGAATAACTAAAGCACAATAAACATTAAACTTGGATTACAAAGTCAAATTACAACTGTCAATGTTTGATAATTTAACTAAGTAAACCTATCAAAACAATCATAAGTTTACTATCTTGTAATTGTACAAGATATCAAAAGTGATTCAAAGTTAGTCAGCATAAGTATGTGCTTTCCAAAAGCTACTAGGTCCTCTAACTAGGCATCCTAGTATACATATCCTAAGCCTTAGCTTAGTCATGTACATCACCTGAGAAACATGTAAGAAAACAAAGTCAACACAATGGTTGGTGAGTTCATAGAGTTTAGTATTTGAAAATAGCTTCACAAACCTTTTCAGTAACTTTAACCTCGCCAGCAACCACCTATGCTATCCAGTAAAGTATGCTTATATATAGAGCATACGTAGGGTTTAGCCAGCCACCAGCCCACCACATACCAAACCGTATAACATAGTGTTATCAATGATAATTAAGTGTTTTACCTACCATCCAATTCCATTTCCATCATAGTTTCAAACTATCTGTTTAATAAGTTCATACACACACAATAGCATTTGAAAACCATGTTTTTAGATTTTATTTCTATGGACAACGGAATACCCTAAGGAATCCAATATCAATCCGTAGAAGAAACTAAATGTGACTTTCAACATCGGTGTTTCGATACAGGAACCCACAAGATGACACAGAGTCAACTAGAGGAAACCAGTATCATCCTAGTCACTAGTCACAAAACCATAGAGGAACCAAGAAGATCACTGGATGACTAGTAGGGGTTGACACCATAGGTCAACATGCGACGGCCAATCAGTCTGTCTTACAAGGTTCTGACAACGAAGAACACTGATGAATAGTAGGGGTTAACTAATGTCAACGCTCGGCGGCCAGTCAGTCTGTCTTACAAAGTCCAAAAGCTTTAGCATACAAGTTTATAGCATACGAGTTTATAGCATACAAGTTTATAGCATACAATTGTTTAGCATTTCAGTATCATGTGCACACGTACTAGCTTCACAACCGAAATCCATTTCCGTTAGTTTTAGCATTTCAAGCATTCCAAGAACTTCAAGCATTTTGAGCGTTTCGAGCATTTCAGGCATTTCAAGCATTTCAAGCATATAAGTTTCTAGGGCTGTAAACGAACCGAACCGAACCTTCAGCAAACAGTTCGTGAACCATTCGGCGGGAAGTCCGTTTATGTTCGTTCGTTTAATAAATGAACGAACACAAAAAAGAAATTATGTTCATTTGGTTAAATGAATGAACATGAACAGAGGTCGTGTTCGTTCATTTGTGTTCGTTAACGTTCGGTAACATGTTCGTTTACGTTCGTGTATGTTCGGTTTAGTTCATTTATTATATTTATTCATTAAATATGTTGTATATTTTTAATTTTTAATTTTTAGTTTAATACCATAATATTTAAGTTATTTGTCGTTTAATACTATAATATTTTAATTTATATATTTGTAAATGAATATCTCCAATGCTTGAGATTTAAAAATGTTGATTTTTGTTGTTTAAGTTATATGTGTTCGTTAGCATTCGTGAACCGTTCGTGAACAAGCTAAATTCCTTAATGAACGAACACGAACAAGAATCTTCGTCCGGTTAGCGTTCGTGAACTGTTCGTGAACAAGTTAAAAGTTAAACGAACGAACACGAACAAGGGCTCGTTCGTGCTCGTTCGGTTCGTTTACAGCCCTATAAGTTTCCATAAGCTTAAGTAATTAAGTTTTTCAAGAATATAGTTTACAAAAGCATTTCAGAGTTGTAGTATTTGTTTTCTAAAGCATTTATGTCACACCCCCAAATTTCAACTAACGGAATCATACCGTTTGGGAACGTGACAAACCAGGATCTCAGATCATTAGACATAGCGAAGACCTCTATATGAATTTCAAAACATACGTTGGTCTTTAAAACATAATATTCAGAGTTTACAAAAAGTTGCGGAAGCGTTTCAATTCAAAACCAATAAACTGTTGATAAGTAAACATTACATAACAAAGTACTGAAATGTTCAAATTCAAATATTCAAATTGTTTATAAATGTATAAGACTCTATTCTCCTAGTCCATGCCATCTTTTACGCGCGCCTTAGCGTCCTGAGAAAACATGCAAATCAAGTCAACACAAAGGTTGGTGCATAACACAGGTTTTAAATATTCATAGTGTTCAAAACATCAGTTTGAATAACAAGTTTGTAGATAACATAATCACAAATGCACAGTCATGATAGCTAGTCATATAAACTATTTACATACGTGTTCGACACCGAAGCTGACTAGTTGCCATGCTATAGCATGTTTTCGCCTTGCCACTATTGTCTATCACAACAATAGTAAAAATTGTGTTTGGTCAGTCAAACACCTGCGTAGATCCCATCTACCAGGTGAGGTTTGTCAAACCTAATAGATCTATTTCCAACTACCACGCTTTGCATTACAGCAAACTAAACGGTTCGAGGTGTGTAAGGACTTTCAAATTGATATGTTGTCACATAATGTAAACAGATAACTCATGCAAGTGATATGTATCTAAAAAAATAGTTTGTTGCACATGTTTTCTCCCCCAAAACAGTTTAAAATAAGAAAGGGGCCGTGTACGCACCTTTGATGATAGCAGAATGATCACACACTAAAAGCTCGTGTAAGAAATCCTTCTACGAAGAATCTGTGTTTAAACAATAACCTAGTGTTATTCGAGATATCGTTTTGTGCTTGGAATCACATACGTGTCAACATACGTATGTTAGAGTGTTAAAGATATGCATACGTATGTACGCGGGACTTAGAAATCGATTAAATAAAACCATATTTGATTTTATTTAAATAATCGTAATTATACGCGATTTCGTTTTCGGATTAAAATGTAAATTTTATTATTCTAATTCGTCCGAAATTTAATTCTGGTTCTAACGCAATTCGAATGGCTCGAATCGGAGTTAAAACGAGTGAGATATGATTAAAACACTAAAATAATGTTAAAACCCAAAAATGGTTGGGGCCGGGTTCGAACCCGTGACCTCCAATCCAACATACACCCAACTTACCATCTGATCTATCTCATTTTTCATTAATCAAGTCTTATTTGAATTCCTTTATTCACAACAAATCTGATTTCCCTATTTCTTACTATAGCCGAAGCAAAAAGTCCCAAATTGATCACGAATTCGATCTCGATAGTCCATGAAACCATAGGGCTTTTGTTTCTGACATTCAATCGACTCTACATGTGGTTTTAATTCGAAAACAAACCACTATAACCCGATTAATTGGCTATATACATGATCGAATTCCAATCCGTAAATTTCTAATCAAAATCAATCGAATTGATGTCCACTTGATCTTTAATTCATAGGGTTTTCATCAATTCCCTAATTTCGAAACCTTCTGTAATGATTAATTTGATTATTAACTTCAATTAATCCGAAATCCCTAATTCGTTCTTATAACAAGCCCTAGAAACTAGAATTCAACCAATTCGATGTTACTCACTAAAATTGATACATGGGTTAGCTTAACCGAACCCTTCTGAAACTATACATGTGCATTAATTTTATTCTAATACTCATTAAGTTGAAAACCCCCAAACCCGTTTATGCTTAGAACCCTAGAAATCGAAATCAAATAAATCGTGTACATTACATGAAATTGTCATGTGTGTTAGCTTATTCGGGATCTTCTGAAACTATCCATATATTTTAATTTGGTTTTCAAACTCGTTCGATCACCGACCCCCAATTCGTTCACAATGATGAACCCTAGAACTTGATCTCCTATCTTTCGATGTTTAGAACAGAAATTGGCATAGAGGTTTGCTTAGTCGGATGTTTTAGGATGTTTAGGTATAGGTTTTTACCTGATTGGAGCTTGAATCAAAGTACTTCGACTATAAGGTTGTTCTTCGACCCCCCTTCAATCGATTTCGACTATCCGCAACTCCTGAGTTTGAATTGATGTATGCTAGAGTTACTAAAAGTGCCGATTATAGTGTGATAAGGTTCAATTGTGTGAATCACAGTTGGTTTATACGAATTTGCTACTCATTGGTAACGGTTACGGCTCTTGAGTGTGATGTAAGTTTCAATTCGATATTAATCATGAAATTAAACGTGCCATTGATGATAATTATCATCCTAATAATGATTAATACCGTTTAATTTGATTATCAGTTTCGAATTTACATTGGGTTCGTGGTTTACTCCTTGAATGTGACGAATTTTGACTTCACAAAGTCAAAATTACAAGTTTAAATTAAAATATACCCCTAATCCTTGTTGTTTTGATGTTCGATTTAGTATTCCATGAATTTATAATTTAATCTTTGCAATTTAAGTGTTATGTAACCAATTTAATCCATTAAATCCCTATTTATTTAATATAGGTTGATTTCCTATGATTTCATTAACTTTTGATTAACGAAATTAAGCCCAATTATCGAATTGTCGCAATGTGGGCCTCATCAAGTGAAATTGGGCCTACATTAAACTCATTGGACCTATCTTGGGCCTCCTTTGGCCTTAGTGGGCCTACTTGGGCCTCATTGACCTTCCTTGATTTCATTGGGCTTGACTTTGCCTTATTGGGCCTACCTAGACTCCATTGGGCCTTACTGGGCCTTCATTTCCTTGTTGGGCCTTCATTGGCCTTATTGGGCCTACGAGGGTTAACGAGGTTAACTCGAAAAGTCGGATTGTCACATCATCCCCTTGTTGAAGGAATTTTCGTCCCGAAAATTAGTAAATGTTAAGAGTAGTTAGGAAACTACTTACGAGTTGTGATCGTACGTGTTAGTGTGATTTGATCATTCTGTGTGCTTGTGTGTACTCACACACAAAGTCTAATGCTTGCAACATCACAACTCAATTGTGATCGTTCAATGTAACTGTTTTGCGTGTACATTAGTTAGTTCACCTAACTGTGACTGTTTGTGTTTGATCATACTGTGTTGTGTAGCCTCACACATAGTGAGTGTCTGAAACTGTTTGTACTATGTAACCCCGCACATAGCAAAGTGTATGTAACCAATGTACTATGCAACCCCGCACATCGCAAAATGTGTGTAACCAATCATGTACGTACTACCATAACATGTAACATATGAAATGTAGCACATAACATATGAAATGCAGTACATAAAATATATAGAATGTAATGTAGCACAAATGTTTGTAACAAAATCCATTGAATAAATAAATTTTTTGTGCTTACCGTTTGAAATTTGCAGTGTTGATGTGTGAAAGCATCACGTCATCCCCTTGTTGAAGGAAATTTCGTCCCGAAATTTAACGTGCGCTCTCAGTGTTAGCAGTAGTTGTCTTGAATAGATGAGGATATTTCTTCATCATTTGGTCTTCCCGTTCCCATGTGAATTCAGGACCACGTCTTGAATTCCATCGAACTTTGACTATCGGAATCTTGCTTTGTTTCAGTTGTTTGACCTCTCGATCCATGATTTCTGCCGGTTCTTCAATGAATCGTAACTGTTCATCTACTTGTATTTCTTCCAACGGTACAATCAATGTCTCGTCAGAAAGACATTTCTTTAAGTTTGATACATGAAAGACATCATGAACTCCACTGAGTTCATCCGGTAACTTGAGTTGGTACGCCACCGGACCAATCCTTTTCAGAATTTCAAAAGGTCCTACGTAACGTGGACTAAGCTTTCCGCGCTTGCCGAATCGTATCACACCTTTCCAAGGTGACACCTTTAGAAGAACTCGGTCTCCTACTTGAAATTCCAACGGCTTGCGACGTTTGTCTGCATAACTCTTCTGTCGATCCCGAGCCGCTGCCATACGATTCCTAATTTGAACTATCTTCTCTGTCGTTTCGTGCACCAGTTCAGGACCTGTTATCTGACTGTCACCAATTTCAGCCCAGCAAACTGGTGAACGACATTTGCGACCATACAACGCTTCAAACGGTGCTGCTTGAATACTTGTATGATAACTATTGTTGTAAGAGAATTCCACTAACGGTAAATGATTCTCCCAGCTATCACCAAAATCAATTACACAAGCTCGTAACATATCCTCGAGCGTTTGAATCGTTCGTTCACTTTGACCATCGGTCTGTGGATGATAAGCGGTACTCATATCCAAGCGAGTCCCCAATGATTTATGAAGAGATTTCCAAAAATTGGAAGTAAACCGGGCATCCCGATCTGATATGATAGAGATTGGCACTCCATGTCGTGCTACTACTTCCTTAATGTAAATACGAGTTAGTTTCTCCATCTTATCTGTTTCTTTGATCGCTAAGAAGTGTGCAGATTTCGTTAATCGATCGACAATTACCCATATCGTATCACAACCACTCGGTGTACGGGGTAACTTAGTAATGAAATCCATCGAAATCTGTTCCCATTTCCACATCGGTATCTCTGGCTGTTGTAGTAAACCAGATGGCTTCTGATATTCAACTTTGACTTTCGAACAAGTCAAACATTTGCTAACGTACTTAGCAATATCAGCCTTCATGTGTGGCCACCAATATAGTGCCTTCAAATCATGGTACATCTTGTCTGATCCCGGATGGACTGAATATCTGGACTTGTGTGCTTCGTCCATCACGAGTTCCCTTAAACTTCCATACAAAGGTATCCAAAGTCTATCAATGAAATAACGAATTCCATCAGACTTGACATCCAACTGTGTTTCCATCCCGCGTAGAGATTCCTGTACCAAGTTTTCCTTTTTCAAAGCCTCAATCTGAGCACTGTGCACCTTGTCAGGTAAGTCAGTATGTATTGTCATCATAAGTGCACGAACCCGTCTTGTTGAAGTATCCTTTCTGCTTAAAGCATCAGCTACTACATTAGCCTTTCCCGGGTGATACTTAATCGCACACTCATAATCGTTCAACAACTCAACCCATCGTCGTTGCCTCATGTTAAGCTCCTTCTGATCAAAGATATGTTGCAAACTCTTATGATCAGTATAAATAGTACACTTAGTTCCATACAAGTAATGCCTCCAAATCTTCAAAGCAAAAACCACTGCTCCTAACTCCAAGTCATGAGTAGTGTAATTCTTTTCGTGTGTTCGTAGTTGTCTGGAAGCATAAGCGATCACCTTATCCCGTTGCATCAGCACACATCCCAAACCCTGTCCAGATGCGTCACAATACACCGCAAAGTCTTCCGTTCCTTCCGGTAAGGACAGAATCGGTGCACTGCAGAGTTTCTGTTTCAATAACTGGAATGCAGCTTCCTGTTTATCCGTCCAGTTATACTTTGTTCCCTTGTGCGTAAGAACTGTAAGTGGTTGAGCGATCTTTGAGAAACCCTCAATGAATCGTCGATAATAACCCGCCAAACCAAGGAATTGTCGTACCTCGGTAGGGGTCTTTGGCGCTTCCCAATTCTTAATCGCTTCAATCTTCGCTGGATCAACATGTATACCCTTTTCATTAACTATATGCCCCAAGAACTGTACTTCTCGCATCCAAAAATCATATTTCGAGAACTTAGCGTACAGTTGTTCCTGTTTCAATAGCTCTAACAGTAATCGAAGATGTTCAGCATGTTCCTCCTCAGATTTTGAATAGATGAGAATGTCATCGATGAAAACTATTACAAACTTATCAAGATAAGGTTTACAAACACGATTCATGAGATCCATGAATACAGCTTGTTGGACTAAAAGAACCAATGAGCCTGATCAGAAAAATCTCTAAGTCTCACAGCATTACAACAACTGAAGAAGAACACAAAGGCTGATATTCAAAGGTGCTGAAGTCACAAGATCTGAAGATATGTACAACAGCTGAAGTGTAAGTCGTCAGATGTTGTAGTGTGTAGTTAGTCTTCAGTAGTTTTCTTTTAGTAATTGTAAAGTCTGATGAGTAGTTTACTCATCAGATGTTTTAGTATTTTGTACTTCAGTAGTTTTGTTCTTCAGTAGTTGTAGAGTTTGTCTTCAGATGTTGAAGACATCCTCAGTAGTTTAGTTAATTTCAGTTGTTTTGTTTTGTCTGTTAGATGTCAACATCATGTGACATCATCAGACGTCACTGCCTTCTATATAAAGGTAGTTGACATGATTGTATTGAAACGAAGTTAATGAATTGAATGAGATATTCCTTTTACAGAAAACTTTCTCTCTCTATAACAAACTTGCGTTACTGTTTGATTGAAATTGTTCTTACTTTACTTATGCTAATTCTGTGTTGAATTCCGCTGCTATACTCTACTGATTTATCAATTGAGAACATCTGATCCTACAATTGGTATCAGAGCTGGTTAATCATTGATCGATTTCACAATTGATCTCTGAAACTGCTCAAATTTGTTCTCAAATTGAGTGAATTAGCTGATTAAGTAAGAATTTGTTATAGATCGACGTTTTTCTGTTAACTTCTGTTGATTTGCATTTCAATATCAATCTGTTTTGCATCAATTGATTGAGATTTGAATTAGTTTGTGTTAGATTGATTGAATCTGTGATCATGTCAACTCCGAACAATGATCCGCACAATACAGGCTCCGCAACCAAGCCTCCGATGCTTGTGCGGAGTGAGTACAACATATGGCAACGTAGAATGCTACATCACCTGTCGATTAACAGCGCAGGATGTTGGAAATCTGTTGTGCATGGACCATATAAACCCACGATCACTGATCCTGAAACTAAGATCATGATTCCGAAACCTGCTGATATGTATTCGGATGAGGACATTAAATTGTTTGAAATTGATGCTAAAGCTCATGGTATTCTGGCCATGGCTCTGCCTAATGAGATCTATTCTGGCTTGATGCATCATGATACTGCTCATGATCTCTGGGTTGCACTGAAAGAACAATTTGGTGGAACCGATGAGGTTTTAGCAAATACTAGAGAAATTCTGGCTCAGCAGTATGAGACATTTTCTCATCGAAAGGGTGAATCCTTGACTCAACAATTTGAGAGATTCTCATGTTTAATTTCTGAGCTAAAAATGGTTAAGCAAGAATACACTAACAGTCAGATGAATAACAGATTTCTCAGATCATTGCCTGAGAGATGGGACACTTATACAATTGTCCTACGCTCTAATGCTAATCTAGAAAGTCTATCTCTCACCCAATTACATGGGAAACTCTTAACTTTTGAGAGAGAGGTAGAACAAAAGAGAAAACTGTCTTCATCTGGAAAACTTGCTGATGATTTTGTTCCTGGTAATACTGCTTTACTTGGTCAGGAGTCAGAGTTTAATGGGTCTGAATGTTCTTATGATGAACATATTGACTTTTCTACTAACAATTCTGATCATGCTTTTGTGGGAGTTGAGGGTAATGCAGGTTATAGTGACAACTTGTGTTTTGTGATGGATGATTTGAAAGGTATCCCGGATGATGATCTAGAGGAGATGGATATTTTAAGTCAAATGGCATTGATCAACATCAGATCACAAAAGTTTTATAAAAGAACAGGAAGGAAGTTCCCTGGATTATCTGGCAAGACTAAGGTTGGATTTGACAAAGGGAAATTGAGGTGCCATAAGTGTCATAGGCTTGGTCACTTTGCTAGGGAGTGCAAAACATCTGGTTCTAATCCTGCTGCACCTTTTGTGACCTTTCCAAGCAACAATTCCTCAGGCAAAGGACCACAATCTTCTGGTACTAGTCAACAACAATTCTATCCAGCTCACTTTGTTCCACAAAATCCAATGCCCTATCCATATCCTTGCTTTTACATGCCTCAACCTCCTCACAATCCAGCATTAATCCCACCTCAATCCCCTGCTCTTCCTGAACCCAGCAAACCTCAATCAACTCAACAGTCTCAACAACAACAGCATCAGAGTTTCTTCACTCCTGGAGTTGTTGATTGGAGTAGCTTGCCTGATGACTTATCAGACTTCAACATGCAGCCTTTTTCTGAAACTGGTCCACATGGTGGAGACAATCCGTTTGGAAATCTGGCACTAATGGCTATTGATTCAACTGAAAATACCTGTCAATCTTCTTCAACATCTCAGGTATCTTCTGAATCAAAAGCTAAATTATGTTCAGAGTCATGCATTTCAGCATTTGCTTCCATTAGGGAAATCAATGTGGAACTGATTAAGGAGAAATTTGAATTGGAAAAGGTTGTGGCTAAACACAAAACTGAGTTTGAAAAAGCCTTAAATGAGAAAGAATCTGAAATTTATAAACTTAAATGCTTGTTGTCTGATGAAAAAGCTAGAGTGGAAGTCATGCTGGTCAAGCATAATGATCTGAAACAAACACTTGCAGCAACCCAAGTCAATTGTGAAAAATGGGTTGAGTCCTGTAAAGGGTTTGAAATGTTGTTGTGCAAACAGTCAGCTTCAAATATTAAGTTTGGGATTGGTTACAATCACACTGGCCCCCCTGCTGATTATAAACCAAAAAGTCTTAACTGTGAATCTGATGGGGAAAGTGTGTACCAATCTACCAACTCTTCAGAAATGTCTGATTCTGCAGACATATCTGAAGAAGACTCAAATGTTTGCAAAGCTGCTGCTGAAAAGGTTGAGATTGAAACCTATTCTTATTCAATTGGGTGTACAAATGTCATTGAGGATGACACTTGTCAGGATAATGTCCTAGTGGAGATTAATCCTGATGAACATGTTTCAAATGCCTTAAACCTACACCTAATTGAGTCAGATGGGGATGGTGTTGGTGAAAATGATGCAAGAACTTTGATAAGTCAAAGTTATTCTTCAGCAGTTGTTGAAAAAGCTGATAATGCAACAACTGATGTTGGTAAATGTGTTGAGACACAAGTGTTGAGACACAAGTGCTGACGAATAACTCTTCAGATGTTGTCAAAACATCAGCTGTTGTCAATTTGACTACAAATACTGATGCCTCAGATGTTCTGATGAACAAACAATCTGTTTCTAAGTCATCAGTACTTGTAGACAATCACAAGGAAAGGAAGAAGAGGGTGCCTTGTGATATTTGTAAGTTGTTTAATCATTCAACTGATGAATGCTGGTACAGAAAAGGTTCTAAATTCAACAAAATCAAGAATAAAAACAAGAATATACTCAAAATGAAAAATGAATTTAGTTCAAAATTTGTACCTGAATCATCAGTTGTTTCAAAATCTGGAAAATCCTTACAAGGAAATACCTCCGGTATATCCAAGAAAGGAAAAGGGATTGTTCCAGATTCAGGGAAACAACACTTGACAGCATCTCATTTGATTAAAGACACTAAAATGATCAAACACAAAAATAAAAAATCAAGTTCTGATGTGTCTGATGAAATCAAAATTTTAACTCAAAATCATAATCAACTGATGCTAATGATGCAACAACTGATAGGAAAAGTCAATCTGGCAGAGGCATCTGTTGATTCATTTCATAAAAAGAAATCAAAGTCAAAAGTCAAATCAAAAATTTCTGATAAGAATGTTTCAAGTGTTGCTTCAACTGACAATGCTAGTTTTGTTTCTTCAAATGTTAACAGACCCAAAACCAAAATGGTTTGGGTCCAAAAGTCTAACTGAGTGGGTTGTTGTATGCAGGGTCCTTCAGCATACCAAAGTAGCATCTGGTATGTTGATAGTGGAGGATCCATGCATATGACTGGGAGCAGATCTCTTCTTCATAACTATTTCACTGGAAGGAGAGGATTTGTGTCCTTTGGTAATGATGCTAAGGGGTATATCATAGGTAAAGGTGTAGTTACTAATGGTGAGATTAGGTTTGATGATGTTAATCATGTTGAGAATCTTAAGTACAATCTGCTGAGTGTTAGTCAAATGTGTGATAAGGGTCATGTGTCTCTCTTCACTAAGCAAGATTGTAGGATTCTCTCTTCTGATGTGATGCCTTTGATTGGCAAAGTGTTAGATGAGTTCACACTTCTTAAGGCTAACAGAGTGGGAAAGGTCTATGCCTTTGATCTTTCTAAGAAAATCTCTGTCAAAGGTCATCCTTGTTTATTTTCTAAGGCCTCTTTCAAGGAATCTAATTTGTGGCATAGAAGATTAGGTCATGTAAACATCAAGAACATGAATCAATTGGTGAAACATGGTCTGGTTAGAGGTCTTCCTTTAAAGGATTTTAGCTGTGATGAAAACTGTTCTGCATGCTTGAAAGGAAAACAACACAAAGCATCTTTTCCTTCAATTGGGGATTCCAAATCTACTGGTTGCTTACAACTGTTGCACATGGATTTGTTTGGTCCAGTGCAGATAATGTCTATGGCAAAGAAGAAGTATTGTCTAGTTATTGTTGATGACTATTCAAAGTTTGTCTGGACCTTCTTCTTACACTCAAAAGGTGAGGTTGCCAAGGCTATTATCAATTTTGTGTTGTATGCTGAAAAGCAGTATTCTCTTTCTATCAAGTGTGTTAGGAGTGATAATGGCACTGAATTCAGAAATCATCTTCTTGATGAATTTTATCAGTCAAAGGGAATTCAGAGACAGTATAGCATTCCCAGAACTCCTGAACAGAATGGAGTTGTAGAAAGGAAGAACAGGACCCTGATTGAAGCTGCAAGAACAATGCTTGCTGATTCTGGTTTACCTCTCACATTCTGGGCAGAAGCTGTTAACACAGCTTGCTATGTGCAAAACAGAGTTTTAGTGAATCAAAGATGGTTGAAGACTCCATATGAAATCCTTCATTCTTTAACTCCTTTGATTTCCTTCTTCAGGGCTTTTGGATGTCCTTGTTACATTCTCAACACCAAAGATCAACTTACCAAGTTTGATTCCAAAGTTGATGCAGGATACTTTGTTGGATATTCTTCAACATGCAAGGCATATAGAGTGTTCAATTGTAGAACAAAGAGTGTAGAAGAAACTCTTCATGTCAAATTCAATGAATGTCCTAAAGATTCCATTCCTCAGAATCCTGCTGAGATGTTTGATCTGAATATCTTGCACCATAATTTTCATGATGACAATAGTGGTATGGAAGATGAAGTTCTTCCAGCTGATCCACCACCAGCTTCTACAGCAACATCACAAGGAATTTCAGATGATGAAGATCCAAGTACTCATTTGTTCAGATTCAGTGACCATATGTCCACATCTACAAAATCTGATGCTCCTCCTGCTTCAGCAATCCCACTCAATACAAATGCTGATGAAATTCTGGAATCCTCTCAATCATTTGAAATCCCAGCTGCTTTGTTCCCTGAATCATCTTCAACTGCAACATCTGATCCTCCAGCAAACACTTGCACTGATCTTATTCCATATCAAGAACTGAAGGATCATCCATTATCTCAAGTTCTTGGTGATATTTCAGCAGGTGTTTCAACCAGAAGTCAATTATCTAACTTTTGTCTCTATGCTCTCTTTGTCAGTCAACAAGAGCCAAAGAACTACCACATAGCACTTAGAGATATTGGCTGGGTGGAGGCAATGCAGTTGGAATTGTTGCAATTCAAGAAGCAACAGGTTTGGGAGCTGGTTTCTTTACCTCCAGGTAAGTGTGCAATAGGCACAAAATGGGTGTTTAGGAATAAAACAGATGAAAAAGGTCAAATCATTAAAAACAAAGCTAGACTGGTTGTACAGGGGTTCTGTCAGGAAGAAGGTATTGATTATGATGAAACTTTTGCCCCTGTAGCCAGATTAGAAGCAATTAGGCTGTTTTTAGCATATGCTGCCTTACATAAACTTAAAGTGTTTCAAATGGATGTCAAAAGTGCTTTCTTATATGGTAAAATAAAAGAGGAAGTATATGTGTGTCAACCTCCAGGCTTTGAGGACAATAAACATCCTGATTGGGTGTACAAGCTTGATAAAGCTCTTTATGGGCTAAAACAAGCACCTCGAGCCTGGTATGACACATTATCCACTTTTCTTCTAAAAAATAATTTCACTAGAGGCTCCATTGATCAAACTTTATTCATAAAGATTGTAGGCCAGCATAAGCTACTTGTTCAAATTTATGTTGATGACATTATATTTGCTTCATCTGACCCAAAGTTGTGTGATGATTTCACTAAGCTTATGACTACAAATTTTGAAATGAGTGCTATGGGGGAGTTACAGTTTTTCTTGGGTCTTCAAATCAAACAAAAACCTGATGGAATTTTCATTCATCAATCAAAATACACAAAAGAGCTTTTAAAGAAATTTGATTTGCAAAATTGTAAGCCATGTTCCAACCCCATGAGCACCACCACACAACTTGATGCAGATCTGAAAGGTACTTCAGTGGATGAAACTCTTTATAGATGTATGATTGGATCTTTAATGTATCTAACTGCATCCAGGCCATACATTATGTTTGCCACATGTGTTTGTGCTAGATTTCAGGCTGCACCCAAAGAGTCTCATTTAATTGCTGTGAAAAGAATTTTCAGATACTTGCAAGGTACTCAATTCCTGGGAATATGGTACTCCACTGGACAATCCTGCAAGCTGGTTGCTTTTTCAGATAGTGACTATGCAGGATGCAAACTCTCAAGAAAATCTACTTCTGGTGGGTGTCAGTTTCTAGGAAATTGCTTGGTTTCTTGGCAAAGTAAGAAGCAAACTTCTGTAGCCACCTCCACTGCTGAAGCTGAGTACATTGCTGCTGCAAGTTGCACTTCCCAAATTCTCTGGCTTCAGTCTCAACTCCTGGACTATGGCATCAAAGAACTGAAGACACCATTGTTAATGGATAGTGCTTCCGCCCTTTGTATTGTCAAGAATCCAGTTCAGCACTCTAGGACTAAACATATTGAGATCAGACATCACTTTATAAGAGATTGTTTTGAAAAAGGTCTGATTGATCCCAAATTTGTTCCTAGTGCTGATGAGCTTGCTGACATTTTTACTAAGCCTTTAGACACATCAACTTTTCAAAATTTAGTTCTAAGGCTTGGTATGTTGCAACTTGAATAGGTTAGTGTTTAAATGAATAAAATGTTCAATATCTTTTTAAAATTCCAAAAATATTTTTTTTTAACACATTTTGATATTTTCAGTACATACTGATACATATCAAAAGTACTGATTCAAGAACAGTTATGACCTTTTCTAATACTCTAAGTTACAAGTACTGATGAGTATTGATGTTCTAAGTACTGCAGGTCAAACATTGTTCAACAAGTTCTGATGAACAAAATTTCTACAAAGTTCTGATGAACAACTTGTTTACAAGTTCTGATGAACACATTGTTCTCAAGTTCTGATGAACAAAATTTCCACAAAGTTCTGATGAACAACTTGTTTACAAGTTCTGATGAACACATTGTTTACAAGTTCTGATGAACAAAATTTCTACAAAGTTCTGATGAACAACTTGTTTACAAGTTCTGATGAACACATTGTTCTCAAGTTCTGATGAACAAAATTTCCACAAAGTTCTGATGAACAACTTGTTTACAAGTTCTGATGAACACATTGTTTACAAGTTCTGATGAACAAAATTTCTACAAAGTTCTGATGAACAACTTGTTTACAAGTTCTGATGAACACATTGTTCTCAAGTTCTGATGAACAAAATTTTCACAAAGTTCTGATGAACAACTTGTTTACAAGTTCTGATGAACACATTGTTTACAAGTTCTGATGAACAAAATTTCCACAAAGTTCTGATGAACAACTTGTTTACAAGTTCTGATGAACATATTGTTTACAAGTTCTGATGACCAAAATTTCCACAAAGTCTGATGAACAACTGTTGAAAACACCTGATGAACAAAATTATCGACAACACCTGATGAGTAATTTTACTCTTCAGTTGTTTAAATCTCAGTTGTTTTCTCTATTTAACTCCAAAAAAAAAAAAAAAAAAAAAAAAAAAAAAAAAAAAAAAAAAAACCAATGACTTCTCAGGCACATATTTAGCAGGTAGAGTTACTTTCTTCTTTTGAATGGCTTGATCCAACCCAGTTGTTGGTGTTGCAGGCTTTTGAACTTTTGGTTTGATAACTGTAGAGATAGGCAACCTGTCTTCTTCATCAGAACTTTCTTCTTCTTGAATTCTGAGCTGCCTTCTCTTCTTTGGAGGAGCCCTTACCTCAACAACCTGAGTCTCAACCTCTGGAATTTGAACCCCTTCTAGTTCAGTATCTTGTGCATCAGAAGTTGTAGCTTGTACTTGAACTTCAGAGGTTGTAGCTTGTGCTTGAACTTCAGAGGTTGTGGCTTCCACTTGGTCAGCACTTGCTTCAATCTCTTTATCAACCATTTCCTGCTCAACTTCCGCATCAGCCCTGTGGATAACCTCAACAGGCTTATTCTTCCTCTGTCTCTTATAAGTAACTTGAATAACAGGAGACCTTTCAGAAACAACCTCTTCAGACCTTGGCCTTTTGGAAGCTGAAGATGTGACTGATTCAGTTCCTAACTCCCCCTTTTTGGCTGCAGGGGAAGAAGGAGTATGTATAGTGGCAAGTCTGGCAGTCACAGCCTCATCAACCATCTGCTGAATATGGGATTTGGAAGGTAATCTCTCATCAAGGGCTTGAATAATAATTGTTTTTAGGACTGGAGTGATGAGAGGGAGGATTTGTAGGAAGGCAGCAGCTAATGCCTCTGGGGGGCTAAAACCCAAAGGATTAGTGCCTGAAGCAGTAGCTGGTGGCTTGTCAAATTGAATATTTGTGGTTGAAGTGTTTGGGTGACCTTCAGAATGAGAAGGTGCCATCTGTGGGGTAAGTGGGGAAGATGGACTTTTGTCCTTGGACATTTTGGAGAGTAGCTCATTGAGTCTACAAACCTCAGCCTCAAGGATTTGGTTCTTCTTTAGAACCTCAGCAAGTGTTATTTGGTCATCAGTAGCCGTAGCTAAATCATCTGACCTCCTGAGAATCTCAGGATCTACCTGAGTTGAGTGTGGCTCAACAGTTTCAGGTGCCCCTTTGTCTTGGTACTGGGGACTTCCAACCTCAGGGGTAACCCCTTCTTCAGTTGTTTCCTTATCACTGTCTCAGAACTTCTCATATTTTTCAAAACCTATTTTCCCTCTTTCATCTCTGCTTCCATGGCTGCTCTCACTTTGAAACCGCGTCACAATTCGATTGCCTACTTGACCAAATCTTCATTCTGGTCCAAGTTTGATGAAGCAGTGGATTTGATGAACTCCTCTCAATTCAAAACTGCTTTTCTCATCAATCCAACTCTGTATGTTGAATCCATTCATCAGTTTTGGATGAATGTTGAACTGATAAATGTTGGAACTGGAGTCATCTCTCTTCGATCAACAGTCAATGGTCACAACGTGCATATTAGTCCCGCTGAGCTCCGGGATGTTCTTCAACTTGACGATGCCAACCTCGTCACTCAGTTCCCTAAAAGCGCCACTGACCTCTGTTTTACAAGTCATGAATATCAGGGCGACTTGAGTGATTCAACACTTTTCAAGAAGCACTTTAATGATCCAGAGCGTCTGATATTCCATATGATCAACATATGCCTGGCTCCAAAGTCTTCTTCGTGGGATCAAATGTCATCTCGTTGGCAACAGGTATTGTACTCTATTCTCGAATCTCAAAAGCTAAATTTTTCTCAAATACTCTTTTCTGAATTAACTGAACATGCTGGTAAGCCTGTTTCCTCTAGATGGTTACTCTATCCTCGCTTTATTATGGCCATCATAAAGAAACAGCTGCCACAAACAGGCCTTGTTGGTCAGGGGATCCCTGCTCCAGCAGTTTTGCTGGAAGTATATTCCCGACACAACTCTAACCTCACTTTAAAAGAGGCTGCCCGGAAGCTCAAACCCAAGCAACGGGAACCCACAGCCTCATCCTCAAAATCCAAATCCAAAGTCCCCACTTAACCAAAGTCCACTAAGCCCAAAAAGGCTGCTCAGGGAAATGAGTCCCCTGAGTCTGCCCATGCCTCACCAAGGCATGAACTGACCACTGGTAGTAGTCAACCAGTGGTTCAACAGACTCCACCGGCTCAAACCGCCCAGGTTTCCTCTCAACAGGAACCTGGTGCAACCTTTTTAGGGGACACCACATCTCTAGAACCTATTTCAGTTGAAATGGTTTCTATTGAAAAGCACCAATCTCCCCGGGTGCATTCTCCTTCAAACCCACTTTCTATAGAAACCACCACCAATAGCCCAACATTTGTTATTGATCAAATCCTGAATCAGCTGAACACTCCTATCCCCTCCCAGACACCTATCACTACTGGGATAAGCTCCAACATTGAGGGGGAGGACCAAAGTGTCTCTGATAACCCACAGGATCATGACTACAACATCAGATCTCCTAGTGTGGAAAGAGAGATTCTGATATCTGACAAGGCTGCTACTTCATCACCTCCATCATTTGGAGTGATTGCTAGTGGTACCATTGCTAAGACCTTGTCAGAGGCAACAACTGATGAAGGGGTTACCCCTGAGGTTGGAAGTCCCCAGTACCAAGACAAAGGGGCACCTGAAACTGTTGAGCCACACTCAACTCAGGTAGATCCTGAGATTCTCAGGAGGTCAGATGATTTAGCTACGGCTACTGATGACCAAATAACACTTGCTGAGGTTCTAAAGAAGAACCAAATCCTTGAGGCTGAGGTTTGTAGACTCAATGAGCTACTCACCAAAATGTCCAAGGACAAAAGTCCATCTTCCCCACTTACCCCACAGATGGCACCTTCTCATTCTGAAGGTCACCCAAACACTTCAACCACAAATATTCAATTTGACAAGCCACCAGCTACTGCTTCAGGCACTAATCCTTTGGGTTTTAGCCCCCCAGAGGCATTAGCTGCTGCCTTCCTACAAATCCTCCCTCTCATCACTCCAGTCCTAAAAACAATTATTATTCAAGCCCTTGATGAGAGATTACCTTCCAAATCCCATATTCAGCAGATGGTTGATGAGGCTGTGACTGCCAGACTTGCCACTATACATACTCCTTCTTCCCCTGCAGCCAAAAAGGGGGAGTTAGGAACTGAATCAGTCACATCTTCAGCTTCCAAAAGGCCAAGGTCTGAAGAGGTTGTTTCTGAAAGGTCTCCTGTTATTCAAGTTACTTATAAGAGACAGAGGAAGAATAAGCCTGTTGAGGTTATCCACAGGGCTGATGCGGAAGTTGAGCAGGAAATGGTTGATAAAGAGATTGAAGCAAGTGCTGACCAAGTGGAAGCCACAACCTCTGAAGTTCAAGCACAAGCTACAACCTCTGAAGTTCAAGTACAAGCTACAACTTCTGATGCACAAGATACTGAACTAGAAGGGGTTCAAATTCCAGAGGTTGAGACTCAGGTTGTTGAGGTAAGGGCTCCTCCAAAGAAGAGAAGGCAGCTCAGAATTCAAGAAGAAGAAAGTTCTGATGAAGAAGACAGGTTGCCTATCTCTACAGTTATCAAACCAAAAGTTCAAAAGCCTGCAACACCAACAACTGGGTTGGATCAAGCCATTCAAAAGAAGAAAGTAACTCTACCTGCTAAATATGTGCCTGAGAAGTCATTGGTTTTTGGTCAACAACCAAAAATCACACCTGAGGAGAGGATGTTAGCAGTTAAAGTGAAACTTGAAGAAGAAGAGAATCAAAGGGTGCATGATGAGCAAATCCTAAAGTTGATTGACAAAGATTATCCTCAGACATCAACCATTACTGCAATGAAGAAAGAAGCTCAAAGGTTGTATGCTCTGAGGTTCACATACCAGTATAGGAAGGAACAGATAAGAATGTGGCCTGATCCAAGAATAATTCACAGGATCCACAAGAGAGAGGCTCCAGCAGCTTATGCCAGAAGGATCAAAAGGGTATTAAGTGCTGAAATTATGCTGGGATCAGTACTTGATCCTTGGGAGATAATAAATGACTTCAAGAGTGTGTACAACTCAGGTTCAAAGGCTCCAAATTTCTTAGAAAACAAAATGATCAAGAAAGGATTAGTATACAAGAAACTTGAACATGTTCTGCAAGCTGAGCTTTATCTGTTTCTGGAAGGAAAGCATCCAGATGAGTTTGTCTACAGGGAGATAACTAAAGTAGAGCTGAATGATGGGACAACGGCCAGGTACTTGTCTGAGTATTATGGACCTGAGTCTTTCTTCGAAGGTGAACCAGAAAGACTGACTCCAGAAGAGAAGATGTTACTACTTGAAGCTTATGTCAGAGAGTCTTTCAGGTTAGTATACAATCAATAGCTTCAATGAGAGGGGTTAATGCTCATAGTCCATTTCCCCAATGGAGTTCCCTCTCATATTTTGAAAGTTAGAATTTTTTTTAAGCTGTTGGTTATCAGGCTTATACTTTAATTGGTCATTTTGATACTGATCTCAAAAGAAAAAGACATATCTTTCTGCCTGGGAGTAAATAAGTGAGACCTTAAATAAGTTAGAGGTTTTTGGCTGCATTGGTTCAGGGGGAGTTTGTTGGACTAAAAGAACCAATGAGCCTGATCAGAAAAATCTCTAAGTCTCACAGCATTACAACAACTGAAGAAGAACACAAAGGCTGATATTCAAAGGTGCTGAAGTCACAAGATCTGAAGATATGTACAACAGCTGAAGTGTAAGTCGTCAGATGTTGTAGTGTGTAGTTAGTCTTCAGTAGTTTTCTTTCAGTAATTGTAAAGTCTGATGAGTAGTTTACTCATCAGATGTTTTAGTATTTTGTACTTCAGTAGTTTTGTTCTTCAGTAGTTGTAGAGTTTGTCTTCAGATGTTGAAGACATCCTCAGTAGTTTAGTTAATTTCAGTTGTTTTGTTTTGTCTGTTAGATGTCAACATCATGTGACATCATCAGACGTCACTGCCTTCTATATAAAGGTAGTTGACATGATTGTATTGAAACGAAGTTAATGAATTGAATGAGATATTCCTTTTACAGAAAACTTTCTCTCTCTATAACAAACTTGCGTTACTGTTTGATTGAAATTGTTCTTACTTTACTTATGCTAATTCTGTGTTGAATTCCGCTGCTATACTCTACTGATTTATCAATTGAGAACATCTGATCCTACACAGCTGGAGCGTTTGTCAACCCAAATGGCATGACCAAGAACTCATAATGGCCATAGCGTGTCCTGAATGCTGTCTTCGGAATATCTTCCTCCTGGACTCTTAGTTGATGATAACCCGACCTGAGATCAATCTTCGAGTAGTAACTCGAACCTTGCAATTGATCGAACAGATCGTCAATCCTGGGTAACGGATACCGGTTCTTGATAGTAACCTTATTCAATTCCCGGTAATCGATACACATACGGAAAGTCCCGTCCTTCTTCTTTACAAACAATACTGGAGCTCCCCATGGTGAAAAACTAGGTCGTATGAATCCCTTATCCAACAACTCTTGCAATTGTGTGGATAACTCTTGCATCTCTGACGGTGCAAGTCGATAAGGCGCCCTAGCTATCGGTGCTGCATCCGGTGTAAGATCAATTCGGAATTCGGAATTCCACTATCGGAATCTTGCTTTGTTTCAGTTGTTTGACCTCTCGATCCATGATTTCTGCCGGTTCTTCAATGAATCGTAACTGTTCATCTACTTGTATTTCTTCCAACGGTACAATCAATGTCTCGTCAGAAAGACATTTCTTTAAGTTTGATACATGAAAGACATCATGAACTCCACTGAGTTCATCCGGTAACTTGAGTTGGTACGCCACCGGACCAATCCTTTTCAGAATTTCAAAAGGTCCTACGTAACGTGGACTAAGCTTTCCGCGCTTGCCGAATCGTATCACACCTTTCCAAGGTGACACCTTTAGAAGAACTCGGTCTCCTACTTGAAATTCCAACGGCTTGCGACGTTTGTCTGCATAACTCTTCTGTCGATCCCGAGCCGCTGCCATACGATTCCTAATTTGAACTATCTTCTCTGTCGTTTCGTGCACCAGTTCAGGACCTGTTATCTGACTGTCACCAATTTCAGCCCAGCAAACTGGTGAACGACATTTGCGACCATACAACGCTTCAAACGGTGCTGCTTGAATACTTGTATGATAACTATTGTTGTAAGAGAATTCCACTAACGGTAAATGATTCTCCCAGCTATCACCAAAATCAATTACACAAGCTCGTAACATATCCTCGAGCGTTTGAATCGTTCGTTCACTTTGACCATCGGTCTGTGGATGATAAGCGGTACTCATATCCAAGCGAGTCCCCAATGATTTATGAAGAGATTTCCAAAAATTGGAAGTAAACCGGGCATCCCGATCTGATATGATAGAGATTGGCACTCCATGTCGTGCTACTACTTCCTTAATGTAAATACGAGTTAGTTTCTCCATCTTATCTGTTTCTTTGATCGCTAAGAAGTGTGCAGATTTCGTTAATCGATCGACAATTACCCATATCGTATCACAACCACTCGGTGTACGGGGTAACTTAGTAATGAAATCCATCGAAATCTGTTCCCATTTCCACATCGGTATCTCTGGCTGTTGTAGTAAACCAGATGGCTTCTGATATTCAACTTTGACTTTCGAACAAGTCAAACATTTGCTAACGTACTTAGCAATATCAGCCTTCATGTGTGGCCACCAATATAGTGCCTTCAAATCATGGTACATCTTGTCTGATCCCGGATGGACTGAATATCTGGACTTGTGTGCTTCGTCCATCACGAGTTCCCTTAAACTTCCATACAAAGGTATCCAAAGTCTATCAATGAAATAACGAATTCCATCAGACTTGACATCCAACTGTGTTTCCATCCCGCGTAGAGATTCCTGTACCAAGTTTTCCTTTTTCAAAGCCTCAATCTGAGCACTGTGCACCTTGTCAGGTAAGTCAGTATGTATTGTCATCATAAGTGCACGAACCCGTCTTGTTGAAGTATCCTTTCTGCTTAAAGCATCAGCTACTACATTAGCCTTTCCCGGGTGATACTTAATCGCACACTCATAATCGTTCAACAACTCAACCCATCGTCGTTGCCTCATGTTAAGCTCCTTCTGATCAAAGATATGTTGCAAACTCTTATGATCAGTATAAATAGTACACTTAGTTCCATACAAGTAATGCCTCCAAATCTTCAAAGCAAAAACCACTGCTCCTAACTCCAAGTCATGAGTAGTGTAATTCTTTTCGTGTGTTCGTAGTTGTCTGGAAGCATAAGCGATCACCTTATCCCGTTGCATCAGCACACATCCCAAACCCTGTCCAGATGCGTCACAATACACCGCAAAGTCTTCCGTTCCTTCCGGTAAGGACAGAATCGGTGCACTGCAGAGTTTCTGTTTCAATAACTGGAATGCAGCTTCCTGTTTATCCGTCCAGTTATACTTTGTTCCCTTGTGCGTAAGAGCTGTAAGTGGTTGAGCGATCTTTGAGAAACCCTCAATGAATCGTCGATAATAACCCGCCAAACCAAGGAATTGTCGTACCTCGGTAGGGGTCTTTGGCGCTTCCCAATTCTTAATCGCTTCAATCTTCGCTGGATCAACATGTATACCCTTTTCATTAACTATATGCCCCAAGAACTGTACTTCTCGCATCCAAAAATCACATTTCGAGAACTTAGCGTACAGTTGTTCCTGTTTCAATAGCTCTAACAGTAATCGAAGATGTTCAGCATGTTCCTCCTCAGATTTTGAATAGATGAGAATGTCATCGATGAAAACTATTACAAACTTATCAAGATAAGGTTTACAAACACGATTCATGAGATCCATGAATACAGCTGGAGCGTTTGTCAACCCAAATGGCATGACCAAGAACTCATAATGGCCATAGCGTGTCCTGAATGCTGTCTTCGGAATATCTTCCTCCTGGACTCTTAGTTGATGATAACCCGACCTGAGATCAATCTTCGAGTAGTAACTCGAACCTTGCAATTGATCGAACAGATCGTCAATCCTGGGTAACGGATACCGGTTCTTGATAGTAACCTTATTCAATTCCCGGTAATCGATACACATACGGAAAGTCCCGTCCTTCTTCTTTACAAACAATACTGGAGCTCCCCATGGTGAAAAACTAGGTCGTATGAATCCCTTATCCAACAACTCTTGCAATTGTGTGGATAACTCTTGCATCTCTGACGGTGCAAGTCGATAAGGCGCCCTAGCTATCGGTGCTGCATCCGGTGTAAGATCAATTCGGAATTCCACTTGTCTGATAGGCGGTAATCCCGGCAAGTCTTCTGGAAATACCTCTGGAAATTCACAAACTATAGGTATATCTTCAAGTTTCTTCTCAGCTACCGGCTTTTCAGTTATAAGTGCTATAACCGCTGTATGACCTTTCCGCAGACATTTGTGTGCTTTCATACAAGATATGAGACGCAGTGGGGTACTGCTCTTCTCGCCTTGCACATATAATGTCTCTCCCTGCGGAAGAGGTATGCGAACAATCTTTTCGTGGCATACGATTTCAGCCTGGTTCTTGGACAACCAGTCCATGCCAATGACTACATCAAAACTGCCTAAGGCAATAGGCATCAGATCAATCTCTAATGTCTGACCCATCAAATCAAGGATACATCCCTTATAAATGTTTTCCACTACAATTAACTTACCATCAGCTAATTCCACAGTATAGGGACTATCTAAGGCAGTGGGACTAACATTTAGCAACTTAGCAAGTGAACTAGATACAAAGCTCCGATCGGCACCAGTGTCAAATAACATAGAGGCATAGTGATTATTTAAGAGGAACCCGTAACAATGTTGGGATCCTCCCGCGCTTGACGTCCTCCTATCACAAACGCCCTGCCTCTAGCACCATTGTTGTTGTTGTTGTTGTTGGTGCCATTTCCATTACCGTTGCCATTTCCATTTCCATTACCATTGTTATTGACATTATTGTCCCCGCCCTTCTTAAGCTGTGGGCAATCTTTCTTAAAATGCCCCATTTTGCCACACTCAAAACAACCTTTCTGAGCGTTGTTCTGACTGTTATTCTGGTTGTTATGGTTGTTCTGCAGCTCTCCGCGACAATCTTTAGCCGCGTGCCCAATCTTGCCACACCTCTGGCACTTAGCTCTGTCACACTGGTTACCCGCATGATGATAACCACACCTGTTGCACTTGGGATGCTTACCAATATAGCCCCCCGATGATGATGATGCTTGCTGACCACTGTTAGAATTATGATAGGACTTGTTTGAGTCCTGCTTCCTGTTCTGCTGTTGGTTGTTACCTTTGAAGTTGTTACTTTCCCACTTTCTCTTGTGATCTCCTACCTTGGTAGCAGATGTTCGCTTAGGCAGGGTTCCCTGTAACACTGCCTGATCAGTAAGCTGATGCGCTAGACGAACAGCTTGTTGGATGGTGGTGGGATTTGCTGAAGTAACCATCCCCTGAATCTGAGGCACTAGTCCTCCAATGTACCTTTCGATCCACTTACTGACTGGAGTAGCCATGTGTGGTAGCAGTCTGGCCAGTTCATGCGATCTGGTCGTGTACTCCTCAATATTTGACCCCTCCATCTTGAGGTGCCAATACTCCTCCTCCAACTTCTGCATTTCACTACGAGGACAATACTCCTCTTGTAGCAAAGTTTTGAAGTTGTTCCAGGTCAACGCATTTGCTTCCCCCAACCCCAGAGTCTGAACATTGGAGTTCCACCAAGTCAGTGCTGGACCCTCCAATGTTCCAGTAGCAAATTTCACCTTGCTGTCCTCAGGGCAGTTGCACATTTCGAACACAGACTCTGCCTTCTCAATCCATCAGAGAAGTCCTATGGCCCCCTCCGACCCTTTGAAATTGTGAGGTTTGCAGTCCAAGAACATCTTGAATGTGCAAACTTGTGGGTTAACCAATCCCCCAGCTGGACCCTGTGGTCCTGTGTTGTGTGTCTGAGCATACTGTGCAATAGCCTCTGCGACTCTGTTGTTAATTAGCTCGTTGAGCTCAGCAACAATCATATGAACATTTCCCTCAGCCATTAGTTCCTATTTACAAGAAGTGTTAGCACGAAGTCAAAATCTAATGTGACATGTGTAAGTAAAACAACAAACACAACATGTAATATAAGCCAACACAGTTGTTGAAAATAAAAGATAACTCTTTAATAGATAGAAACTTTCTTTGAGTACAATACTTTTGAAATGAAATACAAGTTTCCAAACTACCAATGTAGGAACACAACCCGTTCCTAATAAGTTTAAATAAAACAAGAAAGAAATGAAAACAATCAATCGTCCTCAACGGTGGATTCAGGATCGGACTCAGCAACTGGTGCTGGTTCCTCCTCCTCATCCTCATCCTGTTCCTCATTCTCAACTACCACTAAATCCTCCAAAGCTTCAATCCTGCCCGCCAAAATCTCCTCTCGGTTCTCTGACTCTTCTAGACGACCAATCAAATTGATCATCTCATCCCGCATATCGTGAACAAGATGGGCAAGATCATCCTGCCTCTCAATAGCATCCCATAACTCCTGAGATCTCTGTGCTATCCTATCTTCTGCTACCTCCAGATCCTCGCGCAATTTGGCGATCTCCTCGGCGTCCGTCCTTTGCCTCTTAGGCTCAGGAGCATCTAATGCTGGTGGTGGGTGTGTAGAGGGTCCCTCAGCAGGGATCTGCTGAATGCCCTCCTCCTCCTCCTCCGGATCCTCATCCGGGTCCTCCTCTGGATCCTCGACTGGATCCTCGTCTGGATCCTCCTCCGGATCCTCCTCTGGGTCTTCCTCCGGGTCCTCCTCGGGATCGGAGTCCTCCATCTCATACGGTGGAGGTGATGGAATAGGTGGTGGTGGTGATGATGGTGGTGCCGGAACTATCGGCTCCTCGTCCTCGGAATCATCAATAATGATATATGGGACTGATGATGAAGCCATGCCTGTTACATAATACCATATGTAAGTACAGTGCCATGGAATACGTAAACAAGTCAATTACATAGTGTCATATGTAATTTCTAAGCAATACGTATTAACAGATGTGTCTAATGTCTAACAGTCATAGTCTAGGCCTACAAATGCAAACCTAGTTCGCTATAACCAATGGCTCTGATACCAATCTGTCACACCCCCAAATTTCAACTAACGGAATCATACCATTTGGGAACGTGACAAACCAGGATCTCAGATCATTAGACATAGCGAAGACCTCTATATGAATTTCAAAACATACGTTGGTCTTTAAAACATAATATTCAGAGTTTACAAAAAGTTGCGGAAGCGTTTCAATTCAAAACCAATAAACTGTTGATAAGTAAACATTACATAACAAAGTACTGAAATGTTCAAATTCAAATATTCAAATTGTTTATAAATGTATAAGACTCTATTCTCCTAGTCCATGCCATCTTTTACGCGCGCCTTAGCGTCCTGAGAAAACATGCAAATCAAGTCAACACAAAGGTTGGTGCATAACACAGGTTTTAAATATTCATAGTGTTCAAAACATCAGTTTGAATAACAAGTTTGTAGATAACATAATCACAAATGCACAGTCATGATAGCTAGTCATATAAACTATTTACATACGTGTTCGACACCGAAGCTGACTAGTTGCCATGCTATAGCATGTTTTCGCCTTGCCACTATTGTCTATCACAACAATAGTAAAAATTGTGTTTGGTCAGTCAAACACCTGCGTAGATCCCATCTACCAGGTGAGGTTTGTCAAACCTAATAGATCTATTTCCAACTACCACGCTTTGCATTACAGCAAACTAAACGGTTCGAGGTGTGTAAGGACTTTCAAATTGATATGTTGTCACATAATGTAAACAGATAACTCATGCAAGTGATATGTATCTAAAAAAATAGTTTTTTGCACATGTTTTCTCCCCCAAAACAGTTTAAAATAAGAAAGGGGCCGTGTACGCACCTTTGATGATAGCAGAATGATCACACACTAAAAGCTCGTGTAAGAAATCCTTCTACGAAGAATCTGTGTTTAAACAATAACCTAGTGTTATTCGAGATATCGTTTTGTGCTTGGAATCACATACGTGTCAACATACGTATGTTAGAGTGTTAAAGATATGCATACGTATGTACGCGGGACTTAGAAATCGTTTAAATAAAATCATATTTGATTTTATTTAAATAATCGTAATTATACGCGATTTCGTTTTCGGATTAAAATGTAAATTTTATTATTCTAATTCGTCCGAAATTTAATTCTGGTTCTAACGCAATTCGAATGGCTCGAATCGGAGTTAAAACGAGTGAGATATGATTAAAACACTAAAATAATGTTAAAACCCAAAAATGGTTGGGGCCGGGTTCGAACCCGTGACCTCCAATCCAACATACACCCAACTTACCATCTGATCTATCTCATTTTTCATTAATCAAGTCTTATTTGAATTCCTTTATTCACAACAAATCTGATTTCCCTATTTCTTACTATAGCCGAAGCAAAAAGTCCCAAATTGATCACGAATTCGATCTCGATAGTCCATGAAACCATAGGGCTTTTGTTTCTGACATTCAATCGACTCTACATGTGGTTTTAATTCGAAAACAAACCACTATAACCCGATTAATTGGCTATATACATGATCGAATTCCAATCCGTAAATTTCTAATCAAAATCAATCGAATTGATGTCCACTTGATCTTTAATTCATAGGGTTTTCATCAATTCCCTAATTTCGAAACCTTCTGTAATGATTAATTTGATTATTAACTTCAATTAATCCGAAATCCCTAATTCGTTCTTATAACAAGCCCTAGAAACTAGAATTCAACCAATTCGATGTTACTCACTAAAATTGATACATGGGTTAGCTTAACCGAACCCTTCTGAAACTATACATGTGCATTAATTTTATTCTAATACTCATTAAGTTGAAAACCCCCAAACCCGTTTATGCTTAGAACCCTAGAAATCGAAATCAAATAAATCGTGTACATTACATGAAATTGTCATGTGTGTTAGCTTATTCGGGATCTTCTGAAACTATCCATATATTTTAATTTGGTTTTCAAACTCGTTCGATCACCGACCCCCAATTCGTTCACAATGATGAACCCTAGAACTTGATCTCCTATCTTTCGATGTTTAGAACAGAAATTGGCATAGAGGTTTGCTTAGTCGGATGTTTTAGGATGTTTAGGTATAGGTTTTTACCTGATTGGAGCTTGAATCAAAGTACTTCGACTATAAGGTTGTTCTTCGACCCCCCTTCAATCGATTTCGACTATCCGCAACTCCTGAGTTTGAATTGATGTATGCTAGAGTTACTAAAAGTGCCGATTATAGTGTGATAAGGTTCAATTGTGTGAATCACAGTTGGTTTATACGAATTTGCTACTCATTGGTAACGGTTACGGCTCTTGAGTGTGATGTAAGTTTCAATTCGATATTAATCATGAAATTAAACGTGCCATTGATGATAATTATCATCCTAATAATGATTAATACCGTTTAATTTGATTATCAGTTTCGAATTTACATTGGGTTCGTGGTTTACTCCTTGAATGTGACGAATTTTGACTTCACAAAGTCAAAATTACAAGTTTAAATTAAAATATACCCCTAATCCTTGTTGTTTTGATGTTCGATTTAGTATTCCATGAATTTATAATTTAATCTTTGCAATTTAAGTGTTATGTAACCAATTTAATCCATTAAATCCCTATTTATTTAATATAGGTTGATTTCCTATGATTTCATTAACTTTTGATTAACGAAATTAAGCCCAATTATCGAATTGTCGCAATGTGGGCCTCATCAAGTGAAATTGGGCCTACATTAAACTCATTGGACCTATCTTGGGCCTCCTTTGGCCTTAGTGGGCCTACTTGGGCCTCATTGACCTTCCTTGATTTCATTGGGCTTGACTTTGCCTTATTGGGCCTACCTAGACTCCATTGGGCCTTACTGGGCCTTCATTTCCTTGTTGGGCCTTCATTGGCCTTATTGGGCCTACGAGGGTTAACGAGGTTAACTCGAAAAGTCGGATTGTCACATCATCCCCTTGTTGAAGGAATTTTCGTCCCGAAAATTAGTAAATGTTAAGAGTAGTTAGGAAACTACCTACGAGTTGTGATCGTACGTGTTAGTGTGATTTGATCATTCTGTGTGCTTGTGTGTACTCACACACAAAGTCTAATGCTTGCAACATCACAACTCAATTGTGATCGTTCAATGTAACTGTTTTGCGTGTACATTAGTTAGTTCACCTAACTGTGACTGTTTGTGTTTGATCATACTGTGTTGTGTAGCCTCACACATAGTGAGTGTCTGAAACTGTTTGTACTATGTAACCCCGCACATAGCAAAGTGTATGTAACCAATGTACTATGCAACCCCGCACATAGCAAAATGTGTGTAACCAATCATGTACGTACTACCATAACATGTAACATATGAAATGTAGCACATAACATATGAAATGCAGTACATAAAATATATAGAATGTAATGTAGCACAAATGTTTGTAACAAAATCCATTGAATAAATAAATTGTTTGTGCTTACCGTTTGAAATTTGCAGTGTTGATGTGTGAAAGCATCACGTCATCCCCTTGTTGAAGGAAATTTCGTCCCGAAATTTAACGTGCGCTCTCAGTGTTAGCAGTAGTTGTCTTGAATAGATGAGGATATTTCTTCATCATTTGGTCTTCCCGTTCCCATGTGAATTCAGGACCACGTCTTGAATTCCATCGAACTTTGACTATCGGAATCTTGCTTTGTTTCAGTTGTTTGACCTCTCGATCCATGATTTCTGCCGGTTCTTCAATGAATCGTAACTGTTCATCTACTTGTATTTCTTCCAACGGTACAATCAATGTCTCGTCAGAAAGACATTTCTTTAAGTTTGATACATGAAAGACATCATGAACTCCACTGAGTTCATCCGGTAACTTGAGTTGGTACGCCACCGGACCAATCCTTTTCAGAATTTCAAAAGGTCCTACGTAACGTGGACTAAGCTTTCCGCGCTTGCCGAATCGTATCACACCTTTCCAAGGTGACACCTTTAGAAGAACTCGGTCTCCTACTTGAAATTCCAACGGCTTGCGACGTTTGTCTGCATAACTCTTCTGTCGATCCCGAGCCGCTGCCATACGATTCCTAATTTGAACTATCTTCTCTGTCGTTTCGTGCACCAGTTCAGGACCTGTTATCTGACTGTCACCAATTTCAGCCCAGCAAACTGGTGAACGACATTTGCGACCATACAACGCTTCAAACGGTGCTGCTTGAATACTTGTATGATAACTATTGTTGTAAGAGAATTCCACTAACGGTAAATGATTCTCCCAGCTATCACCAAAATCAATTACACAAGCTCGTAACATATCCTCGAGCGTTTGAATCGTTCGTTCACTTTGACCATCGGTCTGTGGATGATAAGCGGTACTCATATCCAAGCGAGTCCCCAATGATTTATGAAGAGATTTCCAAAAATTGGAAGTAAACCGGGCATCCCGATCTGATATGATAGAGATTGGCACTCCATGTCGTGCTACTACTTCCTTAATGTAAATACGAGTTAGTTTCTCCATCTTATCTGTTTCTTTGATCGCTAAGAAGTGTGCAGATTTCGTTAATCGATCGACAATTACCCATATCGTATCACAACCACTCGGTGTACGGGGTAACTTAGTAATGAAATCCATCGAAATCTGTTCCCATTTCCACATCGGTATCTCTGGCTGTTGTAGTAAACCAGATGGCTTCTGATATTCAACTTTGACTTTCGAACAAGTCAAACATTTGCTAACGTACTTAGCAATATCAGCCTTCATGTGTGGCCACCAATATAGTGCCTTCAAATCATGGTACATCTTGTCTGATCCCGGATGGACTGAATATCTGGACTTGTGTGCTTCGTCCATCACGAGTTCCCTTAAACTTCCATACAAAGGTATCCAAAGTCTATCAATGAAATAACGAATTCCATCAGACTTGACATCCAACTGTGTTTCCATCCCGCGTAGAGATTCCTGTACCAAGTTTTCCTTTTTCAAAGCCTCAATCTGAGCACTGTGCACCTTGTCAGGTAAGTCAGTATGTATTGTCATCATAAGTGCACGAACCCGTCTTGTTGAAGTATCCTTTCTGCTTAAAGCATCAGCTACTACATTAGCCTTTCCCGGGTGATACTTAATCGCACACTCATAATCGTTCAACAACTCAACCCATCGTCGTTGCCTCATGTTAAGCTCCTTCTGATCAAAGATATGTTGCAAACTCTTATGATCAGTATAAATAGTACACTTAGTTCCATACAAGTAATGCCTCCAAATCTTCAAAGCAAAAACCACTGCTCCTAACTCCAAGTCATGAGTAGTGTAATTCTTTTCGTGTGTTCGTAGTTGTCTGGAAGCATAAGCGATCACCTTATCCCGTTGCATCAGCACACATCCCAAACCCTGTCCAGATGCGTCACAATACACCGCAAAGTCTTCCGTTCCTTCCGGTAAGGACAGAATCGGTGCACTGCAGAGTTTCTGTTTCAATAACTGGAATGCAGCTTCCTGTTTATCCGTCCAGTTATACTTTGTTCCCTTGTGCGTAAGAGCTGTAAGTGGTTGAGCGATCTTTGAGAAACCCTCAATGAATCGTCGATAATAACCCGCCAAACCAAGGAATTGTCGTACCTCGGTAGGGGTCTTTGGCGCTTCCCAATTCTTAATCGCTTCAATCTTCGCTGGATCAACATGTATACCCTTTTCATTAACTATATGCCCCAAGAACTGTACTTCTCGCATCCAAAAATCACATTTCGAGAACTTAGCGTACAGTTGTTCCTGTTTCAATAGCTCTAACAGTAATCGAAGATGTTCAGCATGTTCCTCCTCAGATTTTGAATAGATGAGAATGTCATCGATGAAAACTATTACAAACTTATCAAGATAAGGTTTACAAACACGATTCATGAGATCCATGAATACAGCTGGAGCGTTTGTCAACCCAAATGGCATGACCAAGAACTCATAATGGCCATAGCGTGTCCTGAATGCTGTCTTCGGAATATCTTCCTCCTGGACTCTTAGTTGATGATAACCCGACCTGAGATCAATCTTCGAGTAGTAACTCGAACCTTGCAATTGATCGAACAGATCGTCAATCCTGGGTAACGGATACCGGTTCTTGATAGTAACCTTATTCAATTCCCGGTAATCGATACACATACGGAAAGTCCCGTCCTTCTTCTTTACAAACAATACTGGAGCTCCCCATGGTGAAAAACTAGGTCGTATGAATCCCTTATCCAACAACTCTTGCAATTGTGTGGATAACTCTTGCATCTCTGACGGTGCAAGTCGATAAGGCGCCCTAGCTATCGGTGCTGCATCCGGTGTAAGATCAATTCGGAATTCCACTTGTCTGATAGGCGGTAATCCCGGCAAGTCTTCTGGAAATACCTCTGGAAATTCACAAACTATAGGTATATCTTCAAGTTTCTTCTCAGCTACCGGCTTTTCAGTTATAAGTGCTATAACCGCTGTATGACCTTTCCGCAGACATTTGTGTGCTTTCATACAAGATATGAGACGCAGTGGGGTACTGCTCTTCTCGCCTTGCACATATAATGTCTCTCCCTGCGGAAGAGGTATGCGAACAATCTTTTCGTGGCATACGATTTCAGCCTGGTTCTTGGACAACCAGTCCATGCCAATGACTACATCAAAACTGCCTAAGGCAATAGGCATCAGATCAATCTCTAATGTCTGACCCATCAAATCAAGGATACATCCCTTATAAATGTTTTCCACTACAATTAACTTACCATCAGCTAATTCCACAGTATAGGGACTATCTAAGGCAGTGGGACTAACATTTAGCAACTTAGCAAGTGAACTAGATACAAAGCTCCGATCGGCACCAGTGTCAAATAACATAGAGGCATAGTGATTATTTAAGAGGAACCCGTAACAATGTTGGGATCCTCCCGCGCTTGACGTCCTCCTATCACAAACGCCCTGCCTCTAGCACCATTGTTGTTGTTGTTGTTGTTGGTGCCATTTCCATTACCGTTGCCATTTCCATTTCCATTACCATTGTTATTGACATTATTGTCCCCGCCCTTCTTAAGCTGTGGGCAATCTTTCTTAAAATGCCCCATTTTGCCACACTCAAAACAACCTTTCTGAGCGTTGTTCTGACTGTTATTCTGGTTGTTATGGTTGTTCTGCAGCTCTCCGCGACAATCTTTAGCCGCGTGCCCAATCTTGCCACACCTCTGGCACTTAGCTCTGTCACACTGGTTACCCGCATGATGATAACCACACCTGTTGCACTTGGGATGCTTACCAATATAGCCCCCCGATGATGATGATGCTTGCTGACCACTGTTAGAATTATGATAGGACTTGTTTGAGTCCTGCTTCCTGTTCTGCTGTTGGTTGTTACCTTTGAAGTTGTTACTTTCCCACTTTCTCTTGTGATCTCCTACCTTGGTAGCAGATGTTCGCTTAGGCAGGGTTCCCTGTAACACTGCCTGATCAGTAAGCTGATGCGCTAGACGAACAGCTTGTTGGATGGTGGTGGGATTTGCTGAAGTAACCATCCCCTGAATCTGAGGCACTAGTCCTCCAATGTACCTTTCGATCCACTTACTGACTGGAGTAGCCATGTGTGGTAGCAGTCTGGCCAGTTCATGCGATCTGGTCGTGTACTCCTCAATATTTGACCCCTCCATCTTGAGGTGCCAATACTCCTCCTCCAACTTCTGCATTTCACTACGAGGACAATACTCCTCTTGTAGCAAAGTTTTGAAGTTGTTCCAGGTCAACGCATTTGCTTCCCCCAAGAGTCTGAACATTGGAGTTCCACCAAGTCAGTGCTGGACCCTCCAATGTTCCAGTAGCAAATTTCACCTTGCTGTCCTCAGGGCAGTTGCACATTTCGAACACAGACTCTGCCTTCTCAATCCATCGGAGAAGTCCTATGGCCCCCTCCGACCCTTTGAAATTGTGAGGTTTGCAGTCCAAGAACATCTTGAATGTGCAAACTTGTGGGTTAACCAATCCCCCAGCTGGACCCTGTGGTCCTGTGTTGTGTGTCTGAGCATACTGTGCAATAGCCTCTGCGACTCTGTTGTTAATTAGCTCGTTGAGCTCAGCAACAATCATATGAACATTTCCCTCAGCCATTAGTTCCTATTTACAAGAAGTGTTAGCACGAAGTCAAAATCTAATGTGACATGTGTAAGTAAAACAACAAACACAACATGTAATATAAGCCAACACAGTTGTTGAAAATAAAAGATAACTCTTTAATAGATAGAAACTTTCTTTGAGTACAATACTTTTGAAATGAAATACAAGTTTCCAAACTACCAATGTAGGAACACAACCCGTTCCTAATAAGTTTAAATAAAACAAGAAAGAAATGAAAACAATCAATCGTCCTCAACGGTGGATTCAGGATCGGACTCAGCAACTGGTGCTGGTTCCTCCTCCTCATCCTCATCCTGTTCCTCATTCTCAACTACCACTAAATCCTCCAAAGCTTCAATCCTGCCCGCCAAAATCTCCTCTCGGTTCTCTGACTCTTCTAGACGACCAATCAAATTGATCATCTCATCCCGCATATCGTGAACAAGATGGGCAAGATCATCCTGCCTCTCAATAGCATCCCATAACTCCTGAGATCTCTGTGCTATCCTATCTTCTGCTACCTCCAGATCCTCGCGCAATTTGGCGATCTCCTCGGCGTCCGTCCTTTGCCTCTTAGGCTCAGGAGCATCTAATGCTGGTGGTGGGTGTGTAGAGGGTCCCTCAGCAGGGATCTGCTGAATGCCCTCCTCCTCCTCCTCCGGATCCTCATCCGGGTCCTCCTCTGGATCCTCGACTGGATCCTCGTCTGGATCCTCCTCCGGATCCTCCTCTGGGTCTTCCTCCGGGTCCTCCTCGGGATCGGAGTCCTCCATCTCATACGGTGGAGGTGATGGAATAGGTGGTGGTGGTGATGATGGTGGTGCCGGAACTATCGGCTCCTCGTCCTCGGAATCATCAATAATGATATATGGGACTGATGATGAAGCCATGCCTGTTACATAATACCATATGTAAGTACAGTGCCATGGAATACGTAAACAAGTCAATTACATAGTGTCATATGTAATTTCTAAGCAATACGTATTAACAGATGTGTCTAATGTCTAACAGTCATAGTCTAGGCCTACAAATGCAAACCTAGTTCGCTATAACCAATGGCTCTGATACCAATCTGTCACACCCCCAAATTTCAACTAACGGAATCATACCATTTGGGAACGTGACAAACCAGGATCTCAGATCATTAGACATAGCGAAGACCTCTATATGAATTTCAAAACATACGTTGGTCTTTAAAACATAATATTCAGAGTTTACAAAAAGTTGCGGAAGCGTTTCAATTCAAAACCAATAAACTGTTGATAAGTAAACATTACATAACAAAGTACTGAAATGTTCAAATTCAAATATTCAAATTGTTTATAAATGTATAAGACTCTATTCTCCTAGTCCATGCCATCTTTTACGCGCGCCTTAGCGTCCTGAGAAAACATGCAAATCAAGTCAACACAAAGGTTGGTGCATAACACAGGTTTTAAATATTCATAGTGTTCAAAACATCAGTTTGAATAACAAGTTTGTAGATAACATAATCACAAATGCAC
Organism: Mikania micrantha; assembly: GCA_009363875.1. Lineage (NCBI taxonomy): Eukaryota > Viridiplantae > Streptophyta > Magnoliopsida > Asterales > Asteraceae > Mikania > Mikania micrantha. The sequence goes on from CM018692.1 coordinate 43,866,272, forward strand.
AGTCATGATAGCTAGTCATATAAACTATTTACATACGTGTTCGACACCGAAGCTGACTAGTTGCCATGCTATAGCATGTTTTCGCCTTGCCACTATTGTCTATCACAACAATAGTAAAAATTGTGTTTGGTCAGTCAAACACCTGCGTAGATCCCATCTACCAGGTGAGGTTTGTCAAACCTAATAGATCTATTTCCAACTACCACGCTTTGCATTACAGCAAACTAAACGGTTCGAGGTGTGTAAGGACTTTCAAATTGATATGTTGTCACATAATGTAAACAGATAACTCATGCAAGTGATATGTATCTAAAAAAATAGTTTGTTGCACATGTTTTCTCCCCCAAAACAGTTTAAAATAAGAAAGGGGCCGTGTACGCACCTTTGATGATAGCAGAATGATCACACACTAAAAGCTCGTGTAAGAAATCCTTCTACGAAGAATCTGTGTTTAAACAATAACCTAGTGTTATTCGAGATATCGTTTTGTGCTTGGAATCACATACGTGTCAACATACGTATGTTAGAGTGTTAAAGATATGCATACGTATGTACGCGGGACTTAGAAATCGTTTAAATAAAATCATATTTGATTTTATTTAAATAATCGTAATTATACGCGATTTCGTTTTCGGATTAAAATGTAAATTTTATTATTCTAATTCGTCCGAAATTTAATTCTGGTTCTAACGCAATTCGAATGGCTCGAATCGGAGTTAAAACGAGTGAGATATGATTAAAACACTAAAATAATGTTAAAACCCAAAAATGGTTGGGGCCGGGTTCGAACCCGTGACCTCCAATCCAACATACACCCAACTTACCATCTGATCTATCTCATTTTTCATTAATCAAGTCTTATTTGAATTCCTTTATTCACAACAAATCTGATTTCCCTATTTCTTACTATAGCCGAAGCAAAAAGTCCCAAATTGATCACGAATTCGATCTCGATAGTCCATGAAACCATAGGGCTTTTGTTTCTGACATTCAATCGACTCTACATGTGGTTTTAATTCGAAAACAAACCACTATAACCCGATTAATTGGCTATATACATGATCGAATTCCAATCCGTAAATTTCTAATCAAAATCAATCGAATTGATGTCCACTTGATCTTTAATTCATAGGGTTTTCATCAATTCCCTAATTTCGAAACCTTCTGTAATGATTAATTTGATTATTAACTTCAATTAATCCGAAATCCCTAATTCGTTCTTATAACAAGCCCTAGAAACTAGAATTCAACCAATTCGATGTTACTCACTAAAATTGATACATGGGTTAGCTTAACCGAACCCTTCTGAAACTATACATGTGCATTAATTTTATTCTAATACTCATTAAGTTGAAAACCCCCAAACCCGTTTATGCTTAGAACCCTAGAAATCGAAATCAAATAAATCGTGTACATTACATGAAATTGTCATGTGTGTTAGCTTATTCGGGATCTTCTGAAACTATCCATATATTTTAATTTGGTTTTCAAACTCGTTCGATCACCGACCCCCAATTCGTTCACAATGATGAACCCTAGAACTTGATCTCCTATCTTTCGATGTTTAGAACAGAAATTGGCATAGAGGTTTGCTTAGTCGGATGTTTTAGGATGTTTAGGTATAGGTTTTTACCTGATTGGAGCTTGAATCAAAGTACTTCGACTATAAGGTTGTTCTTCGACCCCCCTTCAATCGATTTCGACTATCCGCAACTCCTGAGTTTGAATTGATGTATGCTAGAGTTACTAAAAGTGCCGATTATAGTGTGATAAGGTTCAATTGTGTGAATCACAGTTGGTTTATACGAATTTGCTACTCATTGGTAACGGTTACGGCTCTTGAGTGTGATGTAAGTTTCAATTCGATATTAATCATGAAATTAAACGTGCCATTGATGATAATTATCATCCTAATAATGATTAATACCGTTTAATTTGATTATCAGTTTCGAATTTACATTGGGTTCGTGGTTTACTCCTTGAATGTGACGAATTTTGACTTCACAAAGTCAAAATTACAAGTTTAAATTAAAATATACCCCTAATCCTTGTTGTTTTGATGTTCGATTTAGTATTCCATGAATTTATAATTTAATCTTTGCAATTTAAGTGTTATGTAACCAATTTAATCCATTAAATCCCTATTTATTTAATATAGGTTGATTTCCTATGATTTCATTAACTTTTGATTAACGAAATTAAGCCCAATTATCGAATTGTCGCAATGTGGGCCTCATCAAGTGAAATTGGGCCTACATTAAACTCATTGGACCTATCTTGGGCCTCCTTTGGCCTTAGTGGGCCTACTTGGGCCTCATTGACCTTCCTTGATTTCATTGGGCTTGACTTTGCCTTATTGGGCCTACCTAGACTCCATTGGGCCTTACTGGGCCTTCATTTCCTTGTTGGGCCTTCATTGGCCTTATTGGGCCTACGAGGGTTAACGAGGTTAACTCGAAAAGTCGGATTGTCACATCATCCCCTTGTTGAAGGAATTTTCGTCCCGAAAATTAGTAAATGTTAAGAGTAGTTAGGAAACTACTTACGAGTTGTGATCGTACGTGTTAGTGTGATTTGATCATTCTGTGTGCTTGTGTGTACTCACACACAAAGTCTAATGCTTGCAACATCACAACTCAATTGTGATCGTTCAATGTAACTGTTTTGCGTGTACATTAGTTAGTTCACCTAACTGTGACTGTTTGTGTTTGATCATACTGTGTTGTGTAGCCTCACACATAGTGAGTGTCTGAAACTGTTTGTACTATGTAACCCCGCACATAGCAAAGTGTATGTAACCAATGTACTATGCAACCCCGCACATAGCAAAATGTGTGTAACCAATCATGTACGTACTACCATAACATGTAACATATGAAATGTAGCACATAACATATGAAATGCAGTACATAAAATATATAGAATGTAATGTAGCACAAATGTTTGTAACAAAATCCATTGAATAAATAAATTGTTTGTGCTTACCGTTTGAAATTTGCAGTGTTGATGTGTGAAAGCATCACGTCATCCCCTTGTTGAAGGAAATTTCGTCCCGAAATTTAACGTGCGCTCTCAGTGTTAGCAGTAGTTGTCTTGAATAGATGAGGATATTTCTTCATCATTTGGTCTTCCCGTTCCCATGTGAATTCAGGACCACGTCTTGAATTCCATCGAACTTTGACTATCGGAATCTTGCTTTGTTTCAGTTGTTTGACCTCTCGATCCATGATTTCTGCCGGTTCTTCAATGAATCGTAACTGTTCATCTACTTGTATTTCTTCCAACGGTACAATCAATGTCTCGTCAGAAAGACATTTCTTTAAGTTTGATACATGAAAGACATCATGAACTCCACTGAGTTCATCCGGTAACTTGAGTTGGTACGCCACCGGACCAATCCTTTTCAGAATTTCAAAAGGTCCTACGTAACGTGGACTAAGCTTTCCGCGCTTGCCGAATCGTATCACACCTTTCCAAGGTGACACCTTTAGAAGAACTCGGTCTCCTACTTGAAATTCCAACGGCTTGCGACGTTTGTCTGCATAACTCTTCTGTCGATCCCGAGCCGCTGCCATACGATTCCTAATTTGAACTATCTTCTCTGTCGTTTCGTGCACCAGTTCAGGACCTGTTATCTGACTGTCACCAATTTCAGCCCAGCAAACTGGTGAACGACATTTGCGACCATACAACGCTTCAAACGGTGCTGCTTGAATACTTGTATGATAACTATTGTTGTAAGAGAATTCCACTAACGGTAAATGATTCTCCCAGCTATCACCAAAATCAATTACACAAGCTCGTAACATATCCTCGAGCGTTTGAATCGTTCGTTCACTTTGACCATCGGTCTGTGGATGATAAGCGGTACTCATATCCAAGCGAGTCCCCAATGATTTATGAAGAGATTTCCAAAAATTGGAAGTAAACCGGGCATCCCGATCTGATATGATAGAGATTGGCACTCCATGTCGTGCTACTACTTCCTTAATGTAAATACGAGTTAGTTTCTCCATCTTATCTGTTTCTTTGATCGCTAAGAAGTGTGCAGATTTCGTTAATCGATCGACAATTACCCATATCGTATCACAACCACTCGGTGTACGGGGTAACTTAGTAATGAAATCCATCGAAATCTGTTCCCATTTCCACATCGGTATCTCTGGCTGTTGTAGTAAACCAGATGGCTTCTGATATTCAACTTTGACTTTCGAACAAGTCAAACATTTGCTAACGTACTTAGCAATATCAGCCTTCATGTGTGGCCACCAATATAGTGCCTTCAAATCATGGTACATCTTGTCTGATCCCGGATGGACTGAATATCTGGACTTGTGTGCTTCGTCCATCACGAGTTCCCTTAAACTTCCATACAAAGGTATCCAAAGTCTATCAATGAAATAACGAATTCCATCAGACTTGACATCCAACTGTGTTTCCATCCCGCGTAGAGATTCCTGTACCAAGTTTTCCTTTTTCAAAGCCTCAATCTGAGCACTGTGCACCTTGTCAGGTAAGTCAGTATGTATTGTCATCATAAGTGCACGAACCCGTCTTGTTGAAGTATCCTTTCTGCTTAAAGCATCAGCTACTACATTAGCCTTTCCCGGGTGATACTTAATCGCACACTCATAATCGTTCAACAACTCAACCCATCGTCGTTGCCTCATGTTAAGCTCCTTCTGATCAAAGATATGTTGCAAACTCTTATGATCAGTATAAATAGTACACTTAGTTCCATACAAGTAATGCCTCCAAATCTTCAAAGCAAAAACCACTGCTCCTAACTCCAAGTCATGAGTAGTGTAATTCTTTTCGTGTGTTCGTAGTTGTCTGGAAGCATAAGCGATCACCTTATCCCGTTGCATCAGCACACATCCCAAACCCTGTCCAGATGCGTCACAATACACCGCAAAGTCTTCCGTTCCTTCCGGTAAGGACAGAATCGGTGCACTGCAGAGTTTCTGTTTCAATAACTGGAATGCAGCTTCCTGTTTATCCGTCCAGTTATACTTTGTTCCCTTGTGCGTAAGAGCTGTAAGTGGTTGAGCGATCTTTGAGAAACCCTCAATGAATCGTCGATAATAACCCGCCAAACCAAGGAATTGTCGTACCTCGGTAGGGGTCTTTGGCGCTTCCCAATTCTTAATCGCTTCAATCTTCGCTGGATCAACATGTATACCCTTTTCATTAACTATATGCCCCAAGAACTGTACTTCTCGCATCCAAAAATCACATTTCGAGAACTTAGCGTACAGTTGTTCCTGTTTCAATAGCTCTAACAGTAATCGAAGATGTTCAGCATGTTCCTCCTCAGATTTTGAATAGATGAGAATGTCATCGATGAAAACTATTACAAACTTATCAAGATAAGGTTTACAAACACGATTCATGAGATCCATGAATACAGCTGGAGCGTTTGTCAACCCAAATGGCATGACCAAGAACTCATAATGGCCATAGCGTGTCCTGAATGCTGTCTTCGGAATATCTTCCTCCTGGACTCTTAGTTGATGATAACCCGACCTGAGATCAATCTTCGAGTAGTAACTCGAACCTTGCAATTGATCGAAAAGATCGTCAATCCTGGGTAACGGATACCGGTTCTTGATAGTAACCTTATTCAATTCCCGGTAATCGATACACATACGGAAAGTCCCGTCCTTCTTCTTTACAAACAATACTGGAGCTCCCCATGGTGAAAAACTAGGTCGTATGAATCCCTTATCCAACAACTCTTGCAATTGTGTGGATAACTCTTGCATCTCTGACGGTGCAAGTCGATAAGGCGCCCTAGCTATCGGTGCTGCATCCGGTGTAAGATCAATTCGGAATTCCACTTGTCTGATAGGCGGTAATCCCGGCAAGTCTTCTGGAAATACCTCTGGAAATTCACAAACTATAGGTATATCTTCAAGTTTCTTCTCAGCTACCGGCTTTTCAGTTATAAGTGCTATAACCGCTGTATGACCTTTCCGCAGACATTTGTGTGCTTTCATACAAGATATGAGACGCAGTGGGGTACTGCTCTTCTCGCCTTGCACATATAATGTCTCTCCCTGCGGAAGAGGTATGCGAACAATCTTTTCGTGGCATACGATTTCAGCCTGGTTCTTGGACAACCAGTCCATGCCAATGACTACATCAAAACTGCCTAAGGCAATAGGCATCAGATCAATCTCTAATGTCTGACCCATCAAATCAAGGATACATCCCTTATAAATGTTTTCCACTACAATTAACTTACCATCAGCTAATTCCACAGTATAGGGACTATCTAAGGCAGTGGGACTAACATTTAGCAACTTAGCAAGTGAACTAGATACAAAGCTCCGATCGGCACCAGTGTCAAATAACATAGAGGCATAGTGATTATTTAAGAGGAACCCGTAACAATGTTGGGATCCTCCCGCGCTTGACGTCCTCCTATCACAAACGCCCTGCCTCTAGCACCATTGTTGTTGTTGTTGTTGTTGGTGCCATTTCCATTACCGTTGCCATTTCCATTTCCATTACCATTGTTATTGACATTATTGTCCCCGCCCTTCTTAAGCTGTGGGCAATCTTTCTTAAAATGCCCCATTTTGCCACACTCAAAACAACCTTTCTGAGCGTTGTTCTGACTGTTATTCTGGTTGTTATGGTTGTTCTGCAGCTCTCCGCGACAATCTTTAGCCGCGTGCCCAATCTTGCCACACCTCTGGCACTTAGCTCTGTCACACTGGTTACCCGCATGATGATAACCACACCTGTTGCACTTGGGATGCTTACCAATATAGCCCCCCGATGATGATGATGCTTGCTGACCACTGTTAGAATTATGATAGGACTTGTTTGAGTCCTGCTTCCTGTTCTGCTGTTGGTTGTTACCTTTGAAGTTGTTACTTTCCCACTTTCTCTTGTGATCTCCTACCTTGGTAGCAGATGTTCGCTTAGGCAGGGTTCCCTGTAACACTGCCTGATCAGTAAGCTGATGCGCTAGACGAACAGCTTGTTGGATGGTGGTGGGATTTGCTGAAGTAACCATCCCCTGAATCTGAGGCACTAGTCCTCCAATGTACCTTTCGATCCACTTACTGACTGGAGTAGCCATGTGTGGTAGCAGTCTGGCCAGTTCATGCGATCTGGTCGTGTACTCCTCAATATTTGACCCCTCCATCTTGAGGTGCCAATACTCCTCCTCCAACTTCTGCATTTCACTACGAGGACAATACTCCTCTTGTAGCAAAGTTTTGAAGTTGTTCCAGGTCAACGCATTTGCTTCCCCCAACCCCAGAGTCTGAACATTGGAGTTCCACCAAGTCAGTGCTGGACCCTCCAATGTTCCAGTAGCAAATTTCACCTTGCTGTCCTCAGGGCAGTTGCACATTTCGAACACAGACTCTGCCTTCTCAATCCATCGGAGAAGTCCTATGGCCCCCTCCGACCCTTTGAAATTGTGAGGTTTGCAGTCCAAGAACATCTTGAATGTGCAAACTTGTGGGTTAACCAATCCCCCAGCTGGACCCTGTGGTCCTGTGTTGTGTGTCTGAGCATACTGTGCAATAGCCTCTGCGACTCTGTTGTTAATTAGCTCGTTGAGCTCAGCAACAATCATATGAACATTTCCCTCAGCCATTAGTTCCTATTTACAAGAAGTGTTAGCACGAAGTCAAAATCTAATGTGACATGTGTAAGTAAAACAACAAACACAACATGTAATATAAGCCAACACAGTTGTTGAAAATAAAAGATAACTCTTTAATAGATAGAAACTTTCTTTGAGTACAATACTTTTGAAATGAAATACAAGTTTCCAAACTACCAATGTAGGAACACAACCCGTTCCTAATAAGTTTAAATAAAACAAGAAAGAAATGAAAACAATCAATCGTCCTCAACGGTGGATTCAGGATCGGACTCAGCAACTGGTGCTGGTTCCTCCTCCTCATCCTCATCCTGTTCCTCATTCTCAACTACCACTAAATCCTCCAAAGCTTCAATCCTGCCCGCCAAAATCTCCTCTCGGTTCTCTGACTCTTCTAGACGACCAATCAAATTGATCATCTCATCCCGCATATCGTGAACAAGATGGGCAAGATCATCCTGCCTCTCAATAGCATCCCATAACTCCTGAGATCTCTGTGCTATCCTATCTTCTGCTACCTCCAGATCCTCGCGCAATTTGGCGATCTCCTCGGCGTCCGTCCTTTGCCTCTTAGGCTCAGGAGCATCTAATGCTGGTGGTGGGTGTGTAGAGGGTCCCTCAGCAGGGATCTGCTGAATGCCCTCCTCCTCCTCCTCCGGATCCTCATCCGGGTCCTCCTCTGGATCCTCGACTGGATCCTCGTCTGGATCCTCCTCCGGATCCTCCTCTGGGTCTTCCTCCGGGTCCTCCTCGGGATCGGAGTCCTCCATCTCATACGGTGGAGGTGATGGAATAGGTGGTGGTGGTGATGATGGTGGTGCCGGAACTATCGGCTCCTCGTCCTCGGAATCATCAATAATGATATATGGGACTGATGATGAAGCCATGCCTGTTACATAATACCATATGTAAGTACAGTGCCATGGAATACGTAAACAAGTCAATTACATAGTGTCATATGTAATTTCTAAGCAATACGTATTAACAGATGTGTCTAATGTCTAACAGTCATAGTCTAGGCCTACAAATGCAAACCTAGTTCGCTATAACCAATGGCTCTGATACCAATCTGTCACACCCCCAAATTTCAACTAACGGAATCATACCATTTGGGAACGTGACAAACCAGGATCTCAGATCATTAGACATAGCGAAGACCTCTATATGAATTTCAAAACATACGTTGGTCTTTAAAACATAATATTCAGAGTTTACAAAAAGTTGCGGAAGCGTTTCAATTCAAAACCAATAAACTGTTGATAAGTAAACATTACATAACAAAGTACTGAAATGTTCAAATTCAAATATTCAAATTGTTTATAAATGTATAAGACTCTATTCTCCTAGTCCATGCCATCTTTTACGCGCGCCTTAGCGTCCTGAGAAAACATGCAAATCAAGTCAACACAAAGGTTGGTGCATAACACAGGTTTTAAATATTCATAGTGTTCAAAACATCAGTTTGAATAACAAGTTTGTAGATAACATAATCACAAATGCACAGTCATGATAGCTAGTCATATAAACTATTTACATACGTGTTCGACACCGAAGCTGACTAGTTGCCATGCTATAGCATGTTTTCGCCTTGCCACTATTGTCTATCACAACAATAGTAAAAATTGTGTTTGGTCAGTCAAACACCTGCGTAGATCCCATCTACCAGGTGAGGTTTGTCAAACCTAATAGATCTATTTCCAACTACCACGCTTTGCATTACAGCAAACTAAACGGTTCGAGGTGTGTAAGGACTTTCAAATTGATATGTTGTCACATAATGTAAACAGATAACTCATGCAAGTGATATGTATCTAAAAAAATAGTTTGTTGCACATGTTTTCTCCCCCAAAACAGTTTAAAATAAGAAAGGGGCCGTGTACGCACCTTTGATGATAGCAGAATGATCACACACTAAAAGCTCGTGTAAGAAATCCTTCTACGAAGAATCTGTGTTTAAACAATAACCTAGTGTTATTCGAGATATCGTTTTGTGCTTGGAATCACATACGTGTCAACATACGTATGTTAGAGTGTTAAAGATATGCATACGTATGTACGCGGGACTTAGAAATCGTTTAAATAAAATCATATTTGATTTTATTTAAATAATCGTAATTATACGCGATTTCGTTTTCGGATTAAAATGTAAATTTTATTATTCTAATTCGTCCGAAATTTAATTCTGGTTCTAACGCAATTCGAATGGCTCGAATCGGAGTTAAAACGAGTGAGATATGATTAAAACACTAAAATAATGTTAAAACCCAAAAATGGTTGGGGCCGGGTTCGAACCCGTGACCTCCAATCCAACATACACCCAACTTACCATCTGATCTATCTCATTTTTCATTAATCAAGTCTTATTTGAATTCCTTTATTCACAACAAATCTGATTTCCCTATTTCTTACTATAGCCGAAGCAAAAAGTCCCAAATTGATCACGAATTCGATCTCGATAGTCCATGAAACCATAGGGCTTTTGTTTCTGACATTCAATCGACTCTACATGTGGTTTTAATTCGAAAACAAACCACTATAACCCGATTAATTGGCTATATACATGATCGAATTCCAATCCGTAAATTTCTAATCAAAATCAATCGAATTGATGTCCACTTGATCTTTAATTCATAGGGTTTTCATCAATTCCCTAATTTCGAAACCTTCTGTAATGATTAATTTGATTATTAACTTCAATTAATCCGAAATCCCTAATTCGTTCTTATAACAAGCCCTAGAAACTAGAATTCAACCAATTCGATGTTACTCACTAAAATTGATACATGGGTTAGCTTAACCGAACCCTTCTGAAACTATACATGTGCATTAATTTTATTCTAATACTCATTAAGTTGAAAACCCCCAAACCCGTTTATGCTTAGAACCCTAGAAATCGAAATCAAATAAATCGTGTACATTACATGAAATTGTCATGTGTGTTAGCTTATTCGGGATCTTCTGAAACTATCCATATATTTTAATTTGGTTTTCAAACTCGTTCGATCACCGACCCCCAATTCGTTCACAATGATGAACCCTAGAACTTGATCTCCTATCTTTCGATGTTTAGAACAGAAATTGGCATAGAGGTTTGCTTAGTCGGATGTTTTAGGATGTTTAGGTATAGGTTTTTACCTGATTGGAGCTTGAATCAAAGTACTTCGACTATAAGGTTGTTCTTCGACCCCCCTTCAATCGATTTCGACTATCCGCAACTCCTGAGTTTGAATTGATGTATGCTAGAGTTACTAAAAGTGCCGATTATAGTGTGATAAGGTTCAATTGTGTGAATCACAGTTGGTTTATACGAATTTGCTACTCATTGGTAACGGTTACGGCTCTTGAGTGTGATGTAAGTTTCAATTCGATATTAATCATGAAATTAAACGTGCCATTGATGATAATTATCATCCTAATAATGATTAATACCGTTTAATTTGATTATCAGTTTCGAATTTACATTGGGTTCGTGGTTTACTCCTTGAATGTGACGAATTTTGACTTCACAAAGTCAAAATTACAAGTTTAAATTAAAATATACCCCTAATCCTTGTTGTTTTGATGTTCGATTTAGTATTCCATGAATTTATAATTTAATCTTTGCAATTTAAGTGTTATGTAACCAATTTAATCCATTAAATCCCTATTTATTTAATATAGGTTGATTTCCTATGATTTCATTAACTTTTGATTAACGAAATTAAGCCCAATTATCGAATTGTCGCAATGTGGGCCTCATCAAGTGAAATTGGGCCTACATTAAACTCATTGGACCTATCTTGGGCCTCCTTTGGCCTTAGTGGGCCTACTTGGGCCTCATTGACCTTCCTTGATTTCATTGGGCTTGACTTTGCCTTATTGGGCCTACCTAGACTCCATTGGGCCTTACTGGGCCTTCATTTCCTTGTTGGGCCTTCATTGGCCTTATTGGGCCTACGAGGGTTAACGAGGTTAACTCGAAAAGTCGGATTGTCACAATTTAAAGCATCATGAGTTTAAGCAAACAAAGTATAAGTGTATAAAGCACTAGCGTCAAGAGTAAGTATAAAAGCGTTAAGAAACATTTAAACATTTATTTAAAATATTCAAACATGTTTCTCAGTCCCGAAGTAAAAACGAAATAATTTGAAAGGGGACAAATGAACTCACATGTGTTGTAGTATGCATGTATGACTAAGAATCAGATAAACACGCTCACGTACTGTGTAGATTATGTAGCTTCAATACATGAGTTGATTCGTTGTAATTTGTACACGATAAGTATTTATAATTGACGTAGATAAGGGTTTGGTCTCGGTGTGCAACTATGTGTCCTATGTGTATTCTAATGAGTTACTGATATTTCACTAAGTATTTCTAGGCTAAGCATTTCCCATAACCCTTATTCATTAGTTAATAATAATTAAACCTTATTTGCATAAAGTTTACTAATCAGAGCATTACATTTTAGAAATCATCATTTATAAACCTTATTAAGTTAATAAACAAATTTTAAGTCTGAAATCATTTAATTTATTATAAAATACTTTAATAAATCAAGTTATGATGATTCTTATATATTATGATTACATTTTATAAAACATTACCTTTTATTGAAAAAACATAAGTTATTTTATGAAAAACTTGTGTTTATCGTATAAGGACTTGAGTTAACCCATTTAAGTTAATCATAGTCCTTTGTTAACTTCTAGTTGTTTAGTTAGGTGTTTGCTTTTCAAGTTGATAATTAACGAAGATCATTCCATTTGAATAATCAAACTTTATTATCTATATGATGAAATCACTAAGGATTTGGAAGTTAATCATACAAGACTAACATAATCCATACTTAGTGTATTTCCTTAGTTTCTCATAAGTTTTCTTTTTGTTTCTTTAGCTTATTGTACTCATAGCTTCTCATCATGTAAATTATACTTAGTGTATTAGTTTAAAGCACCACTAGTTAATATTTAGTAAATTAGGGTTTTAGTTTATACTTATTTAACTCTTTTGAACACATACGGTTTTGAATCATGTTAAGCAAGGTTTTGCTTTGATAAAAATCCAATGTATTATAGTTCTATAATTTTTATAGTTTTGAAAGTGTTAGAAAGGCCTAGTTTTGTTAACACCTCAATATTGATGGAACACTAAACCGGTTAACACCATAACCCTAGCATACCATAACCCGACCCTCCTGTGTTCCAGCCGACTCCCCGAGTTCATATCTTAATCATTTGAGCTGATTCCAAGCTCCAACTACTTGGAATATGTTAGAGTATTAGTATCGACAGGGACTCCTCAATATTGATGGCCCCCAAGTCCTTAGTATCGATGATAAGCAATCAACTCCCATCGAGACTGTTAAGTTCGCCTACACCCAGTTCAGGAGCTTCTAACCCATCGATACTACCACTATCGATGGAGTTCTTGGCCAAATCTTTGAAGAAGGTCGACCTTAGTAATATAGAATTGGTACCATCGAATTTACTTGGTCGACATTAGCAGTATCGACCCAAGAAGCCCTTTGCATATCTGCTTCTGTCGATACTATTTACTCAGCATGTTCTTAGGTTGATTCTAAGATACCCAGGTCTAAACCTGATGAAATTTTTTCCAAATTTCATTCTAAGATGTTCCTTAGCTTCCTATGTTGATTTCGTGCATCATCCTATGGTCTAGAGGGTCGAACTTGGGCTGAAAAGTTCAAATCGTTCGAGCAAGATGATGACTAATGTATGTGACTGAAAATTAGTGGTTTCTCACTCAATTTTACCTCATTTTCAGCGATTCAAATCTCTATTTCTTCGTCTCTTCACGATCCACACGTTACCACGATCGTTTTGACACCAAATTTGCCCAATTTGGTGTAGATTTGAGTGAAATATGGGTGTTTTAGTGAGAGAAAGGTGAGGAGAGAGAAAGGGCCGGAAATGTGGGTATGTTTGAAGGTTGGTGAGTGACATAAATGACATTTAATGTCATTTTATCACTTTTATCGTTCGGTCATGTCTGGGTTCGCTCGGTTTCGCGCGAACATGTTGGTTTTGGGTTTTCTCGTAACGAAACGTCACGATCTTTTAAAATAAGATTTTCTAAATTATTTTAGGTGGTAATTCCTAATAAATTAACTAAATATCTTTTATTTATTTTTATCATTTCAAAAATGTTTAATTTAACTGTTTAATTGAATTGTATGATTTTAGCAGGTATTCGTTCGAATCGTCACCCGTACGAACACGACGATTACTGTACTTTCCGATTTGATTTTCTAGTTATTAGACGTCATTCAGAACGTTAAACCCACAGATATACTCGTGCAAATATTCCTTCACACGAATAATCGGTTTGTTAAATGCTCACTTAACAACGTCTGTTATAGTTTTGTTTTAGTCGTTCTCGCATACGTTTACACATAATAAATCCTAAATTAACATACATAGCATAATTTAGTGTTGCCAGGCATAATCTGACTGTTGCATTTTAGTTTACACAGTTTTTTTGAAACAGTTTCATAAGCATTTAGCATTATTTGCATAGAATAAGCATTACACAGAGTTTTGTACAAAAGTCTACTGTACATTTCAATGTTCCGAACTGCTGTTCGGGCACTGATGTTATAATTTCTTTTTCCAAAAAAATATTTCATGTCATGTCGGATAGAAGTAAAGAAGTGACGAGGTCTGATTTCCATTAAGGACATCCTCGTGGATCACCGAAGGGGTGGTGGGCCGGTGGCTGAGTTTTGGCTCCATGTAAGCCCTATGCATAAACTACCTTCGATGATTCGGGATGGCGTCAGTAATGAGTTTCAAATTTAAGCACTTTGTAATTTATTCATGTTCTTCAACACCATTTACACACCATTTTCAAAACTGGTGTAAATGGAAAGAGTTTTCTTCAAACCTTCTACAAAACCTAATATTTCTAAAACTTATGTGAACTCACCAACCTAGTGTTGACAGATTTTACATGTTCTCAAGTGAAGAACAGGTGAAAGTAGGATGCATTTTAGAGAGAGAAAGTTAGGATCCGTTAGAGGAACCTACAACTCTTACATGGAATCTTACAAGGCCTCACAGGCTACAACATTCAAGACTTGCATCTACGTAAGATATTTTGTGAGACATTTGGGTCATGTCCCAGATGTCCAAGTCAAGTTGTAACAGAATTAAATTATAAACCAGTTGTAATTTTATTTTATTTTATCATTTCATTTTAGTGTCCTCATATTATCATGTGTTGTGTAAAAAATCTAATCACTCCGATTCAATCATGTAAGACCCTGACCGACGGCGGAAACGTCGGGATGCCACGAGGGATGTGTACATTGTTCATAAGCTCATGGGCATCTAAAATTATCATCACATATCAATTAAATCAATTAAAGTAATTACACAAAAATCATGTTCGTCATGATTTCAATACAACAATTTACATAAAAGATATAGCTAAATTAACTAAACACTAGTCTTTAGTAATCCAGTTAATTTACCTAAGTCTGAGACCCTAAGTGATGATTTCCAAAAGATGTGAAGCTATCCTTCTCTACCTACTTTTCTTCATTCCCTGAAACATGTAGAAAATCAAGTGTCAATTACGAAGTATTTGGTGAGTAATCATAAGTTTTTCATTCTCCAAAAATGTTTATAAATGTTTATAAAAGTTTATAGTTTTAAGAAAAATCACATGTGAACCAGTGAGATAATCTAACTCTATATACACACGAACAAACACACCAATTACATAATTCAAGTAATTCTCAAGTAATCACCCAAATATATTCAATCAATCACAACCCAACACATCAAATCAACAATTATCATTCATCATCAATAATCATCGTTCATCATAATTATCTCAGTAATGTACCGCGGAGGACCTTAGTCAACTCAATCAACGGTAGGTGGAATCATCGTGGAGGACCGAAGTCAACTTGACCAACGACCTTCCTAATATGCACAAGTGTCAATACAGTGCACTGTGGAGGACTGCAATCAACTCAACCAACAGTGGAATCACTATGGAGGACCGAAGTCAACTCAATCAATAGCAATTAAATCATCGCGGAGGACCGAAATCAACTCAACCAACGATGACTAATCAATCAATTATTATCTTAGCAATAAGAATATCTTAATGATAATCCAGGTTTCACCCATGTGTTATCAAATCATATTCGTTTTGGTATACATGTTCCACCCCCGAGTTTAAAAGCAAAAATGATTTAAAAGGAGCTTATGAGAACTCGCCTGAATGTCTTAAGATTCAGTATTTTGTAGAACGCGCGCTCACGCAAGTGGAATCAATGATGACTCAAAAACTTGTATTTATCGTGTGTTTCGTGTTCATAAGAATATAAGTTTTTATCACTATTAAGTGTTCATATGTGTTTTACTTTAATCCTTAAGTCTGCCACTAACTTAGGTTAATTTTCTAAGTTATAATGAAACACTTGATGTTACATAAGTTATCATCATTAAAACATAAGTTTAAACTTGTTAGTTTTAACTACTAAATGATGATTTACCTTTAAAGCCAAGGTATGTTATCATACATATATATATTAGAAAGGTGGCACTTTCTTTACATATACATATGTACATGCATATATTAACCCATGCATGCATTATTCTTTATTGTTTTTAAAACATCATTTAAGTTTAATTATTTTAACTTAAGTTGTTAAAACTTAATTAAGTTTAAAGAAATCATACTTATATTATTTAAACAAAATCTGAATGTTCGACAATGCCATCTTTGTACCGATATTATCCATCGATCTTATAATCTCGAAAAGGTCAGAATCATCAAGGACAATATCGATGGAGGGTAGAATCGATGTCCAAGGTCGGAAGGGTCTAAGTTCGATGAACCCATGGTCGATACTAGCTGTATCGTTACCACTGTTCATCATCACCATTGTCGAACATTCTTCTATGTTGCAGGTCTGTTATCATAGCACATTCATGTAACATCATAAACACAGTAAAAACATGTATGTCATCCCAAAACATAGTTACACATAACATGTGAAAGTAGGGCATCTAGAACTCACCTAACAGTAATGTAGCTCCTTATCTTCTTGGCCGAACTCCCTTAGCTAAGACTCAAGAACCAATATCATTACATCATCTCATTACATTCCATTCCTAGACTTAGAATTTATTCTAATTCCTCATAGCTTACTTAACCAGTCCCCCTCGTAAGCACAAGTTCTCGAAACTCGCTAAGTATTCGAAGTCTCGGGTACACGAAATCATAAGGATCACGAAGTACCTAAGTATACGAAATTCATAGAGTTCTCGGAATACCCAAAGTACTCGAACCCTTAGAGATCATGACGCTTAGTTCACGAAACCAAGTTCACGATCCCCTAGTTCACTAAACCTTGTTCACGAAGTTGATGTTCACGAAGGGTGTTCGAATACTACTATTTCGTGTACACTTCGAATACTCATCTTTTCTGCATAATTCATCTCATAAAACTATCCAAGACTTTGGGGAGCTAGTCCTAGGTTCCTTACGGCATTACCAATACTTTGGAACCAAAACGGAACGAACTTTATGCATAAAGGCGTCAGCTTTATGCATAAGTTCACTTTTGAATAAAAATCCTAACTTTCTCGCATAGAACACTTACTTGATGTTAGGTGATCCTTCTGGTAGCTTCTCGCATGTTTCCTCCTTCGTTTGGTTGCTCAAAAGCCATTTCTTGTAGTTCACGAGCAGCCCGCTTCAAGTACTTTATAGAGAGTGCTTCCAGCCAAAGGTGTGCACGTTTCCCAAGGCACTCATATATATATAGGATAAGTTCACGAACTGGTTTACGACAAAGGGATTTCACGAAATGGGTTTCCTGTACTTTGATCTTAGTGAACTCAAGGTTCACAAAGTGAGGTTTGAGCACCCCATTTCGTGATCTTTACTTAGTTTATCCTCTCTATCCCTTTTCCTACAAGTTAAATATCCGTTGCGCATTCCTAAATTAAAATAACTTGTGTAGAAAATTTGGGGTGTTACACATCACTGTAACTTACTATTGTTAGAAAAAAAAATTCAAATTAATTTGTTATATTTAAGCTTGTTACAATGATGTAAATACATGACATCTAAAAAAACTAGTCGAGACTATAACGTAATTAAAGAGAAAAATGAGACAAAAAAAATAAAAAAAAGTTAGGTTTATTAAATAATATAAGATGATTTAACATAAATATATAAGATGGTAACACTTGTCACCATCATATTAAATCTAGCTTTTTAAGTGATTACAAAATGTCCTAAATGCCCTCTCATATTAAAGAATGGAAAATGACATATGCCATAATCCTATGCACTTATATTTTAAATTAACTATTGGATAATGGTTAATAAGTTATTTCACTTTTAGTTGGGATATGTATACAACCATCCCATAACCATCCCATATATATATATGTATATATATATGTATATATATATGTATATATATATATGTATATATATATGTGTGTATATATATATGTATATATATGTATATATATACGTATATATATACGTATGTATATACGTATGTATGTATGTATATGTATATGTATAGACGATGGATCTATTGGTAACCCACTCTAATTGAGAGAACATTAATAACCCAAATTGATTGGTTGTCTAATATAATGAATTTGAAATAAATGGTCCATGTTAATTCCGAGAAAAATGATTAGCTAAGATTTGTTTAAAGGTATTTTGGACATTTGCTTGGTGTACTTGATTTCATTTTAAAAATACATGTTTACCCCCCAATTTTTTAAACCTTCATAACTTTTATCTGTTATAGACATATGATTAGATATATGTGACTATATTCATCGCTACATATATGTAATCATATACATACTTTTCATATATACCGATCATATATATGTAATGATATATATATATATATATAATTGTGTATGTGTAATAATATGACTTCTTACACTTATATACTTGATTACAAATATATAACAATCACAAAAGCATCAAAACATATATGAAGATGCTAAAGATGATGATGAATATGAAATAAAAAGTTATTTGATTAGATAACATATATGCAATCAAACCTTGATTACAATAAAAACACTAAAAAGTAATTTAGGATGCCAAGATGGCTCAAACTATGGCTCTGATACCAACTTGAGAGGCCCCGATCCCGGGTACCTCCCAGGGTTGGGTTAACATCATCGTCACATAGTTTTTAAACCAAAATCTTTCATAATAATGTAGCAGAATTTAAACATAGTTTGTCATAATCATAAATACATATAAATGTCTGTATTCAAATACCCTGGATTGCCAAAACCACCATATTCTTCTGAATGTGTGCCACGAGCTCCTTCATTACCTTCCTATTTGTACTTCAACCTGGCATACATACTAAAAAGTCAGCTTACACTGGTGAGTTCCAATTTTCGTAAATCGTAACAAGCGTCTGCAAGTTAAAACATAATTTACTGAAACATCATACATTCATCATATGCAACCATAACACATAATCATCATACGTTCCTTATGTGCAACAAACATATCACATAATCAACATACAACCACTGCTACCGAATGTAAATAGCGGGCTTATGCCCGCACAAGGCTCCATAATGTTGACCTGACTCGCCGAAGCGTTCCGCAGATCCATACTTACCCAGTTAAGTACTAGAGCATCAACATACTTACCCCATAACTAGAATGGGAGTATCGTTCATACTTACCCCGTAATGAGTACGGGAGCAACATCATACTTACCCCATACGGATACATCATACTTACCCCATACGGATATGGGAGCAACATAATACTTACCCCATAAGAATATGGGAGCAACGTCATACTTACCCCATACGAATATGGGAGCAAAATCATACTTACCCCATAAGAATATGGGAGAAGCATCATACTTACCCCATACGAATATGGGAGCAACATCATACTTACCCCATACGAATATGGGAGCAACATCATACTTACCCCATAAGAATATGGGAGCAACATCATACTTACCCATACGAATATGGGAGAAACATCATACTTACCCCATACAAATATGGGAGCAACATCATACTTACCCCATACGAATATGGGAGCAACATCATACATCATAACATGTTATGCTAGCATCTTATCGTCATCACATCATAACATCTTAGCATCATAAACATGTCATACTAGTATCTTGTCATCAGAAACATGTCATGCTAGAATCTTATTATCATAACATCATATCATCATAAACATGTCATGCTAGCATCTTATCATCACAACATTATCCTAACAGCTTATCACTTCATCATCATTTAACTATCATCGTAGTAATCATTATCATAGCATATCATCAAACATTCATCATCACATACAGTCATGCATTCGTTATCATAACACATCATCACGCATTAATCATTAATGCACATCATCATAGTACATTATCATACATCTTATAGCATCCTATAGCAATATAGTAGCATGTATGTCAGCCCAAAACATAATTACGCAGAACACGTATAAAAGAGGACGTCTAGAACACACATGAAAATGGAATGGCTCTTATCTCCCTAAACCAAATCGCCTTGACTGGGATTTAAGAACCTACATCATTACATCATATCATTAAATTTCGTTCCTAGACTTAGGGTTTATTCTAAGTCCTCATAGTTCATTTAACTAGCCTCCCATATCCAAAAACCCTAAAGTTCTCGAAATTACATAGTATTTGAAATATAAAGTTCATGAAATCTTTAAAGTACATGAAATCATAAAGTTCGTGAATTCTTTAGAGTACGCGAACTTAGGATTCATGAATTAAGGGTTCACGAACTAAGGGTTCACAAACTAAGCAAAGGTTCAGATATTGTTTTCGTGTACTTTTTTGAATACTCATCTTTTCTACATAAAACATCTCAAAAAACTATCCAAGACTTGACGAGTTAGTTATAGGTTCCTTATGGCCTTACCAACGTATTGGAACCAAAAAGGAGCAAACATTATGCATAAAGGTATGACCTTTATGCGTAGTTTCCTTTTTGTCTAAAAATCATAACTTTTATGAATCAAACCCTTACCTGGTGTTCGCTGATCCTTTCTGTAACTTCCCATGTGCTTCCTCCTCGTTTTGATCGAGCAAAAGCCGTTTCTTTATGTTCTCGAAATGCCAACTTCGAGTACTTTAGAGAGAGTGCTTCCAGCCAAAGGTAAGAACGTTTCCTAAGGCACTCATATATATATATATAGGCTAAGTTCACGAACTAAGGTTCACGAAAAGTGAGTTCACGAAGCTGAGTTCGTGTACTCTGGCTTCTTGAACTTCGAGTAATTTCCTGTACTTCCATTTTCATGATCGTTATCCTTGTTGTTATTTTTCGTCTCTTTCTTACAAGTTAATTATCCGTTACCCATTCGTATGTTAAAATAACTTAGAAAAATTGCGGTGTTAAACATTATTACATATATGTAATCATATAACTGGTTACATATAAACAAAAGAATTTTAGCGAAAATCAAATGTAGACAAATAATTAAATATATCTGGCTTTTTGTTCAGAATGTTATTGTAATTTTGATGTAATAGTCCAAGATGAAAGAACCTCCTAAAATAAAGACGAAAATGCAAAGAAATTTGATCTTGATGACACCATATCATCATATGTAGCTGCCGTCAATAATGTACCCTTTTACTTGCCATCTGCAGGAAAAGGAAAGAAGTTTTTTTTTTTAATTTTTGTCAAAAAGGAACCAAACGCACACCTTTCATTAATTTTAGTACAATAATTCAAATTCACTTTTCAATATATGATCAAGTTAAATTACTTGTTAGTCTCAAAATCTGGTTAAAAGAGATAGCCTTCACTTTGGATTAGTATATATATGAGCGTTCCTTCTGATTCAGTTTGTCGAAACCTTGAACAAATTAAAACTTTCCGAACAACCCACTGTAAGATTCAACACCAACCACCATCATTCGCGTTTAGGGTAAAACCTTAACAGCCACCATCTCGCCTTTGAACCACATTTACATTGAGATTGCTTTTGAGCAAACAAAGGGAGAGGGGGAAGCAAGGTGTCTGACAGAGAAAGATTTTCGGTCGCCGGAGGGTCGTCGTGTTTTGGCTGGAATGAAGGCCACAGCTCTTACATTAGGTTATAATAATCCAAGTGTTTAAATGAACATAGTCAAGGACACATGGTCATGGTTTATCGAAATAGCGGTGGGACGGTGGCAGGGGAGATTGCGACTGACCCCTACATATGCCCTATACATATGCATATTTCAGTCTATCATGGATGTGTCAGTGATATGGTTTAGTGGGTTTTGGATTAGGAATTATAAGGTTAAAGATAATAAAATAGTGGAAACTTTATTGGAAATGTTTACGCGATTGTGAGGCTATGAATATAATTTAAACGTGAATATTAATTCAGAAATATTAACTTAATAATGTATTCGCGTGAGTGACAATTCACACGAATATAATTATTAGGAATAATATTCTGAAACGATATTCCATAAATCGTAAATCGAATCGAAATACGATACGAGCGTCGGATTCGTAAAGGTGACGATCTTTAGAATACGTACGCAAGTAGTGCGTTTCGACGAGAAAATTAAATAATATTTAACGATATTAAATTTATAAATGAAAATTAAAAAAACGTTTATTAGGAATCACAAACTAAAACAAATCCGAGTAAAACGTTTTATTTAAACGGTTAATTTAACGAAAGCAAACGAGGCATTTTATTTAAACGAGCTTATTTAAAATCATTTATTAAAAAGAAAATTATTTATTTATACCTTGTATGTTTTAAATGTGTAACGAATAAAAACCGAGCATTTAATAAATTACATCGCGAAATAAACGACACCGAGCACAAGGGAAAGACGCGGGGTATAAAAGGTGGAACCTACTTCTTCTTCATTCTTCATCTTCTTACTCTCTCTCTAAAACACAATTTCGTCACCTCTCTCTCTCTACCTACCTTCTCTCTAGATTATCTTACTCGTCTCTTGACGGATTCACGAGATCTTGGCGCCTACACGACCGCACGATCGAGAGGAATAAGAACCCACGAAGAAACGGGAAGTTGGGACGACCTATAGAGGTAAATCTTGAATTTTGTTTCGGTTTCTCACACTAACAATAAACCGGTTGCATCTTTATGACTTAAACTACTTCTACACTTGGAAAACACTAAACGAGACTTGTTGAGATTGTGAGACCATAGATGGACACGTTAGGGGCTGGAAATAGGCACGGATGGTGATGAACAGTAGGAGTCCCGACATAGCAGGTGCGGCCGAACCTATTGGAGCTGGGAATAGGGTGGCGAACCTTTGTTCCAGCCGAACCCTAGGCTCACACGAACCTGCAAGGGCGGGAACAGGGTGGCGAACCTTTGTTTCAGCCGAACCCTAGCATCAGCCGAGCCTTCCTTGAACCAGACGAACCTTGGCCCTGCAACCCTTAGGGAGACAAACCTTTACACTTTAGCCAAAGCCCAAGGGCTGCGAACCCATGACTCCGGGCAAACCTTGATGCTCATTGGCCGAACCACGCATGAGGCGAACCCTTTCATATGGGCCGAACCTTCTACCATCAAGGAACCCATGAACCTAGATGCATGCTAGGCTATCCTACCCTGAAAACCTAATGGCCAAACCTAAAGTGGGACAAACCGGAAGCTTAAACCACAAACCTAGGGGGCTACAAACCCTAGGCTAACAAACCTAGGGTTGCTGAACCAAATAGGTTCGCTGATCTTGGGAGGGTTGAATTTAACTTCTTTTAACCAAGAGATTTAGGGTAAATGGGAACATGATTATATCTATATTTATACACACATGGAAAATTCATGCATGCGTGGGCTAAGTCTAGGTTGTTACCTCTTTTAATACACTTAAGTTTTTTTTTAAATTATGGATTATATGAGAATGAATTTATGGATGAAAAGAAACGAGATGGGTTACTTAAACTTGACAAATCTGACAATTTAAAACATATAGATTAACTAGCCTAAACAATGCATGCATGCAACTATGAATATATACATGTGGATAAGGGCTACCACCTCTACAACATGTATAACTTCTACACTCTCATTAAACCATTATAAGTGGGCTAGTTAAACTAATTAATATCTAATCAATCTTCTATAAAGAGGATAGGAAACCTAAATGGTTGTTACTCTAACTTAGGTGATAAACCTAAGAAATTCATGCATCTTAACCTTAGAGACAAATGAATATAAAAGAACTTAATTATTATCATACATAGAGACTTATGAGTACGATATACGCAATAATTACAGATTGTTAAAGAGTTTTGGATGTTACATAGGCGAACGCTCATATTATAAGATCACTGATTCTAAGGAATTCAGGTGAGTTCTCATAACCTCCTTTTAAACTGCTTTGTTTTAAACTCGGAGGTGGAACATGTATACCAATATTTAAATATTATTTTGATAACACATGAGTGATACCTGTTTATCAATATGATATTCACATTATGGGATTATCATCATTTATGAATTTTCACTGATTATTATAACTCCGTGTGACATTGTTTTTTACTTCGGTTATCGACAATGATTACATGTATTGCCACTTGGATTATCACAACTCCATGAATCGTTACTGTTGACTTCGGTCATCCGCAACGATGGCATGTATTGTCACGTGGTTTGTAACCACTCCATGAATCATTGTCTTTGACTTTGGTTAATCGCATTGATTTCATGTATTGTCACGTGGTTTGCCACCACTGCATGTATTATTGTCTTTAGCTTCGGTTAATCACATTGAATTCCATGTATTGTCACTCATACTAATTGAGAATATGGATGATTGAGACTGGTTGAATATGTATGTGATTGATTATTTATGATTATCTATGATTAATTGAGATATGTGATTATGTGTTTGTGATTGTGTGTTTGGGTTATGTGATGGATTATCTCGCAGGTGCTCATGTGGATTTTCTCAGGAAAATATAAATATTTATAAACATTTTGTAAAACATTTTTAAATATAAAACTTATGATTACTCACCAACTACTTCGTAGTTGACACTTGATTTTCACACGTTTCAGGGAATGAAGACAAGTAAGTAGGGCAGGATAGCTCTACATTCTTTTGGACATCATCACGTAGGATCTTGGACTTAGCTAAATAACTGAAATTCTGAAGACTAGAATTTAGTTAGATAGTTAAATCTTTTGTGTGATTGATGTAACTAATTCATGATGAACATGATTTTTGTGTAATTAATTTGGTTGATTAATTGATATGTGATGATTTATATTAGATGCCCACGAGCTTATGAACAATCTACACATTCCTCGTGGCATCCTGACGTTCCGCCATCGATCGGGGTGTTACATATTGGTATCAGAGCCTGGGTTATAGGGAATTAGGTTACTAGAAATGGTTGACCTAGTCTATAACCGTAGGATACCCTAGTATGAAGCTATTTCATACGCTAGTTACTATATTCAGGATTTCATGCTTATGTGTTTATTACATGTTAATTTGAACTCCTGATATATATCTACCATGCATATGATACTTTTTGATTATATTTGATTGACTGTGCCCTAATGATTCGATAAGGACATACACGTGGTATATCGCAAAAGGTGGTGGGACGTTGGCTGGGGCAGTTGCGACTGACCCCTACATATGCCCTATATATATACCATTTATGGTACATTAGGTGGATGTCAGTATTGTAGAATAAGGGAACTACCCGTTCGGGAAATTATTTGCTTAGAAATTAACTACTTAGGAACTTATCTGCTTTAGGAATTCTTTGATTGGTCTTTGATCACCGAACAAGGACACACTCGTGGTATACTACAAAGGTGGTGGGACGGTGGCTGGGGCAGTTGCGACTGACCCCTACATATGCCCTATACATATACCATTTGTAGTATATTGGGGGTCTGTCAGTGTCAGGAACTTAGGATGTTATTAGGTTATGTTGTGAGGTTATGGTTGATGGAATGTTGGTTAAGGTTGGTTTGGATTGACACTTTGGGTGATCATATTTAATGAACATATAAAATCACTTATGAACACACTTATTGGACACGTGGGTGTATAGGATCAACTAACGATACAAACACTTAGTGAGAGACTGAGGACTTGGATCGTAATATAGACACTTAGTGAAAATATGAACGCATAGTGATGATACTAACACTTGGTGATGGTATGAACACTTGATGAGAATAAATCACAGGGAGGATATGAACAGTTAGTGACAATAAGAGCACTCAGTGATGATATGAACCCTCATTGATAATTATGAACATTGGGATACAGTGTGAAATTTTGGTGAACTTAGACATTAGAGGAAACTTTAATGTCAGGTGAACTTAGAAATAGGCAAAGGTGAACTTAGACATTAAGCAAACCTAATTGTCCAAGGGAACTAGAGACCACTTCACTCAAAATTATCCTACCTAGGATAAGGTTTGTGAAGTGAGACAATGATAAGAGACATGATACACCTTAAATTCTAACAAGGGCATAATCGTGGTGCAATGCAACGGTGGTGGGATGGTGTTGGGGAGGTTGCGATCTACCCCTGCATATGCCCTATACATAAGCTTGTTGCATTGCATCGGGAGGTTGTCAG
This sequence comes from Mikania micrantha, assembly GCA_009363875.1. Taxonomy (NCBI): domain Eukaryota; kingdom Viridiplantae; phylum Streptophyta; class Magnoliopsida; order Asterales; family Asteraceae; genus Mikania; species Mikania micrantha. The sequence goes on from CM018692.1 coordinate 43,892,528, forward strand.
TGTTAGTATAGGGTGGGGAATGTTTAGTACTTAGGAATAATTAGTTAATATTAGATATGACCAACTAGGATGCGTTAGTATAATATTAGGGAATTAATACATTGATATGAGTTTAATGACAGATAGGAGAAAAATATAGTTCCTATATGTAATCCTAACTGTTGAAATGAACTCATTTGACCCTTGTTTGTATGACTTACGTTGTAAACGATAGTAACATGTTTCTAATATCCTCAGAAACATGCCGCCACGCCGTCACAACGGAGATGATACGAACTCTGAAGATGCTAACGGTAATGCCAACTCTGGCATACAAGAGTTAGCAAACCTCATTTCCGGATTGGTGAATCAACTGACTCAAGCCAATCAATCTCTCAATCAGAACAGAGGTGGTGCAAACCCACTGTTCTGCACGTTCAAACACTTCAACTCCTGTAATCCACTGAAGTTTACGGGTTCTGAAACAGCCACTGGTCTGCTGCAGTGGTTTGAGAGCATGGAGAACACCTTCATTAACAGTGATTGCCCCGAAAATCTGAAAGTTCGTTATGCCACTAGTGTTTTCCAAAAGAGAGCACTAACGTGATGGAATGGGGAAAAACGAACTAGGGGAGTTGATGCCGCCTTAGCACTGACATGGACGGAGGTCAAGAACCTGATGACCACTGAATTCTGCCCTCGTAGTAAGATGAGGAAACTGGAGACTGAGTTCTGGGAACTCAAGCAGGATAGCGGGGAGAATGTCATCTACAATACTCGTTTTCATGAGTATAGCCTACTAGTGCCTCATCTGGTGACGCCATTGGAGAGAGCTATTGAAAAGTATATAGGCTGTTTGCCTATGTAGATTCAGGACACTGTCTACGGAAGCAACCCTAAAACACTGGAGGCTGCAATCCGTCTTTCTGCAACACTGACTGACAACCATGTAAGGGCTGGAACACCCACAAGGAAAGGATCGAAGAAGATTGAAACCAAGTCATCTGCCAAAGAGACCTCAACTGAGGTCAAGACTGAACAAGGCAGTTCATCCAAAAGCAGCAACAAGAAGAGAAAGACCAGGAACTTCATGGTTACTACTCCTGCTGCTAAGTCTGCACAGCAATCATCAAACAACACCACTGCCTGAAATTATGTTGGGAATACTCCTCAATGTAATATCTGTCGATACCATCATGCACCTAACTTGTCGTGTCACGTCTGCAACAACTGTGGCAAGTATGGTCATTTTACAAATGTCTGTCGGAGTGCTCCGCAAGTTCAACAGATACAAGCTGCACCTGTTCGTCAAGTGCCTGTTCAGGAAAGAGCCTGTTACGAGTGTGGCAAAGTGGGTCACTTCAGAAATCAATGCCCGAGACTGACGGGAAACAACCAACGGGTGGCTCGAGGCAGAGCGTTTCAGCTAAATGCTCCAGCTGCTCAGGCCAACCACAACGTGGTCAACGGTACATTTCAGATTAACAACTCTTATGCATCTGTTCTATTTGATTCTGGTGCTGATAGGATTTTTGTTTCACATGATTTTGAACATATGTTTGGAACGACACGTACTAAAATACACAAGCCGTTTAACATAGAGGTGGCTGATGGTAATACTATCGATATTGACACTGTTATTATTGGATGTACGGTGAACTTAAATGATCACGTTTTCCCAATTGATCTCATACCTATGCAACTTGGTAGCTTTGATGTTATCATAGGCATGGATTGGTTAGCCACCCACAAAGCGGAGATTGTTTGTCATGAAAAATACATTCGTATTCCCTTACCTTCGGGTGAAACTTTAAGTGTTTTTGGGGAAACTCCTAGTAAAGGTCTTAAGTTGATGTCATGCACTAAAGCACCCAAATACCTTAGGAATAAATGTATAGCATTTTTAGCACACGTTGTGGAGAAGAAAGAGAAAGGAAAGAGCATTGAAGACGTACCTGTGATAAGAGATTTTCCTGAAGTATTTCCAGACGACTTGCCGGGTCTTCCACCAGAACGTCAAGTAGAGTTTCGGATTGATTTAGTACCTGGTGCGAACCCAGTCGCCAAAGCCCCTTACAGACTTGCGCCTTCAGAATTGCAGGAATTGGCGAGCCAGCTACAAGAACTAACTGACAAGGGATTCATTTGTCCAAGCCATTCACCATGGGGTGCACCGGTTTTGTTTGTCAAGAAGAAGGACGGGTCATTCCGAATGTGCATCGACTACCGCGAGTTGAATAAGCTGACTATCAAGAGTCGATATCCTCTGCCGCGCATCGATGACCTTTTCGATCAGCTTCAAGGCTCGGCATGGTTCTCAAAGATCGATCCTAGGTCTGGGTATCATCAGCTTCGCGTACATGAAGATGATATTCCCAAGACGGCTTTTAAAACAAGATATGGCCATTATGAGTTTTTGGTAATGCCCTTCGGTCTTACCAATGCACCGGCGGTTTTCATGGACCTCATGAACCGTGTTTGCAGGCCATACTTGGATAAATTTGTGATTGTCTTTACTGATGATATTATGATATACTCAAAGAGCAAAGAAGAACACGAGCAACACCTTAAGTTGGTTTTGGAGATCCTAAGGGAGGAGCGACTGTATGCTAAATTCTCTAAATGTGAATTTTGGCTTAAGGAAGTTCAATTCTTGGGACACATAGTCAATGAAAAGGGTGCTCACATAGATCATGCGAAGATTGATGCGGTGAAGAATTGGAGTACACCAAAGACACCAACGGAGATTCGATCGTTTCTTGGACTTGCCGGTTACTATCGGCGGTTTATTTCGAATTTCTCCAAGATTATTATCCCTCTCACTTCTTTGACTCAGAAGAATAAACCATATGAGTGGGGACCAAAGCAAGAAGAGGCGTTTCAGACTTTGAAGTAGAAACTCTGTGATGCTCCTGTCTTGACACTGCCTGATGGAAACGATGATTTTATGGTTTACTGTGATGCATCCAACTTAGGTCTCGGTTGTGTTCTCATGCAACGGGGAAAGCTTGTGGCATATGCATCAAAACAGTTGAAGATTCATGAGAAGAACTACACTACTCACGACTTGGAACTTGGTGCAGTTATGTTTGCTTTGAAGATATGGAGACATTATCTTTATGGCACAAAATGTGTAGTCTTTACTAATCACAAGAGTTTGCAACATGTTCTCAATCAGAAAGAACTTAATATGAGACAGCGGAGATGGGTTGAACTGTTGAACGATTATGACTGTGAAATTCGCTACCATCCTGGTAAAGCGAATGTAGTAGCAGATGCGCTTAGTCGCAAGAGTCAAGTTCAGATCCATAGTGTTCGAGTGCACACTAATCTCCATAATGATGTTCACACAGCCCAACAACACTCATTGGCTCAGGATAACTTGAAAAATGAGATGTCTTGCGGGGCTTAAATATTTTGGAAACCAAGGATAATGGTTTGATGTATTATTTGAATCGGTTGTGGATACCGAACCGGGATGATCTTAGGATGATGATTTTGGATGAAGCTCATAAGTCTCGTTACTCAATCCATCCAGGTGCCGATAAGATGTATCAGGACCTTAGAGCCTTGTATTGGTGGCCTGGAATGAAGAAGGATATTGCTGAGTATGTGTCTAAATGTCTGAACTGTGCTAAAGTCAAGGCAGAACACCAGCGACCTTCAGGATTGTTAATACAACTGGAAATACCTATATGGAAGTGGGAGAATATCTCTATGGATTTCATTACTAAACTCCCACGAACCACAAACGGTAAGGATAGTATTTGGGTGATAGTTGATAGATTAACCAAGTCGGCTCATTTCTTACCGATACGCGAGACGTACCCTGTGAGGAAATTAGCTCGTATCTATGTTGATGAGATCATTAGCCGACATGGAATTCCGTTAAGCATAATATCGGATCATAATGCTCGTTTCACGGCTAGATTTTGGGAATCACTTCACGAAGCGTTTGGAACAAGATTGGAACTTAGCACCGCCTATCACACTCAAACGGATGGACAGACGGAGTGAACGATTCAGAAACTTGAAGATATGTTAAGAGCTTGTGTCATCGATTTCAGTGGCAACTGGGATAGCCATTTACCATTAGTCGAGTTCTCGTATAACAACAGTTATCACGCGAGCATTGGTATGGCACCGTTTAAAGCTCTTTATGGCAGAAAATGTCGGTCACCCATTTGTTGGACCAAGGTCGGCGATTCGCAAATTACTGGTCCCGAGATTATTCAGGAAACGACTGACAAGATCTGCCAGATCCGTGACAATCTGTTAGCTGCACGCAGTCGATAGAAGAGCTACGCGGATAAGCGACGAAAACCTCTAGAGTTTGAAGTTGATGATATGGTATTACTTAAAGTCTCGCCTTGGAAGGGCGTTGTATGATTCGGAAAGAAGGGTAACTTGCTCCACGTTATGTTGGCCCTTTTAAGATTCTTGAACGGATCGGGAAGGTTGCCTACAAGTTGGAACTTCCTCCTGAACTTAGTAACGTGCACCCAACGTTTCACGTGTCCAATTTAAGGAAGTGCTTAGCTAATCAAGATCTTCAGGTACCACTCAATGACATTCGTGTCGATGATACCATGCACTTTGTTGAAAAACCAGTTGAGATAATGTATCATGAGGTTAAAAAGCTCAAACGCAGTCGAATTCCAATTGTCAAAGTACGTTGGGAGTCGAAGCGTGGTCCAGAATTCACCTGGGAACAGGAAGATCAGATGAAGCTTAAGTATCCACATTTATTCACTACAGTTACTCCAATTTGAATTTTGGGACGAAATTCCCTTAACTAGGGGAGACTGTAACATCACTGTACTTCAGGATTGTCCGTACACATGTACGATTCTACGGTCACGACCTGATATGATAATATTTAATGATAATGAATTATTGGATGATATTATTATGATTTGGTATACATATTGTCACACCCCGAGCCGGCGGGGTTGGATCGGGTTTCCCCGTCAGGCAGAACGTTCCCGGGGCGCGATATCGTGAGTGATAATCGTGATAATCAGATTGTTTACATAGCATCAATGTTAAGAATATCTAAAGAACAAGAACATTTAACTAAAATCTACAAAGTTAAATTACAATATCAATGTCTGATAATTTAACCAAGTAAACATTTCAAAATGAATCATAAGTTGACTATCTTGTATTAGTACAAGATATTAAAAATGATTCACAATGATCAAGAAAAGATGTGCTTTCCAAAACTACTAGGTCCTCTAACTGAGCATCCTATCATGCAATCCAAATCCCTAGCTTAATCCTGTACATCACCTGAGAAAGCATGAAAATAAAACAAAGTCAACACAATGGTTGGTGAGTTCATATGATTTTGGTATTTGAAAATAGTTTTACAAACCTTTTAGGTATAACCTTAACCTCATTATCAACACATGTATCATCCAACTCGGTATGCTTATATATAGGGCATACCCCTGAGTCGAGCATACGACCCGGCCAGACGTCGTCCCACCACATACTAAGTCACATAGGACATTGTTGTTAATGATAATTAAGCATTTTACCTACCATTCCTTTCCATGATCATCTGAGATTTAAATAACTCTGTTTACTAGTATATGATATCAACCCAAAATGTTTATGTTTCCCCCTAGGTAACAACCTTAATCTCATTAACATCACCTGTATCATCCAGCTCGGTATGCTTATATATAGGGCATACCCCTGAGTCGAGCCTACGACCCGCCCAGACGCCGTCCCACCACATATTAAGCCGCATAGGACATTGATCTTAATGATAATTAAGCGTCTTACCTAACACTCACTTCTATGTTAAAAGACTTGATTTCCATAATTTGAAATAAAACTGATTTCCTGGGTTCACCATGTTTTCATGATTTCCCAAAAGCAATTATAGAAATAAAATGTTAGATTATTAATTAAATAAATTAATAACATTTACATACAACTAAGACATGATGACTGGGCCTTATTCGACTCAATCAATTAGACTTAGTTGTTGGTGGTTGTCCAAGTTGTACCCTCTCACACGTGACCCATGCCAGGCATAACTCACAAGGAGTAGGCCTGAACTGACCGGGATTTTAATGTTTTGCCCACATTGATTCATTGATTCTCTTGATTTCTTGATTTCATCTGATAGTTTAAGTTATTGCCCATGTAGCTTGACTACAAGAGTCTACTATTGTGAAGGGACTTTCCGTGTGTTACACGTGGTCTCGATTTACATACAACTGACAACTCACCTTACTTTAGGTATTAATGATTTCATTATATCATAATGATTTCATTATTTCAATGATTCACACACGGTTATGATTCCCATGATTCACTTGATTTCTGATCTGTAGAATTCCATGATTTCACAGTGATTATCGATTCATGATTTGGATCCTGAGTTTACTGATCACACATTGGATTAGATTCCATTGCATTTGGTCTTTGGCTTTGGTTCTTTTGATTTCACTTTGAGTTTAGATTCTGAAATTTGAATCCGATGGACTAAGGGTTTATTTAGAGTTTTAGAATTAAGGTATTACTCATAAGAGTAATTTAATTAACATGCTTAATTAACTTGATAGTTAATTTAGCCTGGAATTTATCTAGACAGGAGTCTAGGTGTATAAAAAAGCATATATAAAATTTATAATAAGTAAAAGCATTTAAGTAAACAATTTAATGAAAACAGTTTACGCATGCTTCTCAGCCCCGCGTTTGAAAACAAAATGTTTAGAAAAAGGGCAATGAACTCACCTGTGTTGCTGTGCCAATGAACCACAAAAGATATGCGCGCTCTTTGATTGTTGCCTATGTATCTTTAGCACCTGAGTTATTTTAAGAGAATTCGAATGCGATGAGTATTTATAATAGACGCGTCTAGGGTTTTGGTCTCGGTGTGCAACTAAGTGTCCTATGATACTAATGTGTTTCTAAGATTCTATCTAGTTAATCTAACATATTACCCGCAAGTAAACCCCTTTATCCCACGTTATTAATTACGAGTCTTTTGTTAAAACATTTTCAAATTAATAAATTTTTAGTTGAACATTTATTTAGAAAAATTATTTATTTTAATTTAACAAGGTTTACAATTTAAGTAATTTAAGAAAGGTTTCTTTACACATGATGGGCTTGGGTTAAGCCCATTGGGCCAACCTTGGGCCCATTATTAGTATTTGATTACCAAGTGACTTCTCATCACTACTTTGATTAACTTAACCTTTACAGTTTATGTAAACCATCTAGGTCAATTATATGTCTTTATGGATTTTCTCAAAGGCTAAATGCTAATAGTTAAATCAACACTCGACATCTTTGATGATTGTTTCTATACTCATTAATATTGAACTCATGTTTAGCTTATCAAAATTGGATTGTGTTAATCAAAAAGGATGACTACAACATTCATGTTATAGCCTACTTCTTGTGTATTTAAGTGCTTGCATTAGCAACCCCTAATCATAAGGGATTTTACAACTTGATTTCATTACTTGAAAACCCTAATTCGTGATGTCTTTAAATAAACTTTTGTGTTTTCATCCAACCCACATCCCAGGTTAGGTCCCATCGTCATTAAGAGAAACCATATTTTAAGACCTCATAATGAGACCATACTAGTTTCTCCTTTGTTACACTCTATGTTTGACCCCCAAGTTAATTGTTTGTGATGACACCTTAATAACTCCTCCCATGCACACACACGTCAACATGCATGCATGCACAAGGGCCGACAAGTGCAACCCATTGATTTGATGTCTGGTCCTTCCAAATGAACTTATAGGGCCGACGGGGTGGGTAGTGGCCGAATGTATAGGCAACAGAAACATGGTGGCCGAGTGAGGTCTTGGTCGACCGAATGAGGGTCTGCATGACCGACCGAATAGATTTCAAGCGAAAAGGGGTTCCTTGGCCGAAAGAGTTGGGCTGCTTGAGGCTGTGGCCAGCGAATGAGTTGGCTTGGCCGAATGTGCTTGGCCGGATGAGGGCATGGCCGAATGATAGTGAAGCTGGCGACATAACCCACCCGACCGAATGATCATGTGCCGAAGGGGTGTGCGGCCGAATGGGGCTTGATCTGCGAATGTGTTGGGGCGAATGAGAGGTAGGCCGATTGAAGCAAGCCCCGACGGAATGAAGGATTTGGCGAATGGGTGAGGCCATTCGGCCCACCTGCACTTAGGCCATTCGGCCGTTCAAGGATTCCAAGGTGCAGCCATCAAAAAATCGACAACCATGCTTATGTTAGCACACTTGTTCCTACATTATTCTATGGTGTTGATGAGTGATTCCCCTCAGGTTTGAAGTGGTTAGAACCGGTTTTCAAAGGGGTTCGAAATAGGGTTTCCAAAACCCTAAAATCGTGACATAAAGCTCGATTTTACCTCAAATCTGATGGATCTAAGCTCCAATTGACTGTACTTTCGTGTTCTACAAGTTGTGGTGGTCGTTTAGACACCAAGAACGCGAGATTTCGTCAAGAAACGGGTGAGATCTAAGTGTGAGAAGTTGGAACTTTCTAGAGAGAGAAAGTTCCGGGTTTTTGATTTTAGAGAAAGAAAGTGAAGAGAGTGAATGAGGAAGAAGACTCATTTCGGGTATTTATACCCCGAGTGAGTTCGGGTTCGTTTCGGTTGTTCGGTTTCGCGTAAAGTATCGGTTTCGTTTCGTTCTCGTAACGAAACATGACGGTTTTAAAATAAAAGTTATAAAATTATTTTAGGTTGTGATTCCTAATAAATTAACTAAATATCTTCTGTTTATTTTTAATTTTTTTTTGAAAATATTTAAGTTACTGATTAATAATCGAATAGTACAGTCGTCGCGCGTATTCGTTCGAATCGTCACTCGTACGAACACTGCGATAACCATACTTTTCAATATGGTTTTCTAATTATCGGATATCATTCAGAACGTTAAACTTTCAGATGTATTCGTACAGAACGTCACCTATACGAATAATCCGTCGATTTAGCGTTCGCATAACGACATCCGTTCTGTTTTGTTCTGTAAAGCCTCACATACGTTTATACATAATAACATCCTAACAAATAATCATATGATAGTTCTGTATTGCCAGATAATTATCTGACTGATGAACCATGTGTCTGAGTTTCGTTTCTAAACTGAGTCTGAAACTGTACTATGGTAACATAAAGTGATAATAATATATGAACAATAACTGGTATGTGTACCTGGTTTACTGTTCATTTTACTGTACCGATCACTGTTCCAGTGACATTTCCGGCAATGGTGTTACACATATTGAGAACATATTATTATACGCGTAAACCATGGAAAGTTTAGTTGTAACCCAACTAAACAGAACCAGAGAGTTTATCGCAGTTGAAATCACGGATATTGGATTGTGGTTTGGAATGGAAGGGAATTGGGAGTTGTAATGTTTGGTTGCCAAACATAGTCAAGGACAAATGGTCATGGTTTATCAAAATAGCGGTGGGACGGTGGCTGGGGAGGTTGCGACTAACCCCTACATATGCCCTATACATATGCATATTTCGGTCTATCATGGATGTGTCAGTGATATGGTTTAGTGGGTTTTGGATTGGGAATTATAAGGTTAAAGATAATAAAATAGTGGACACTTTATTGGAAGTGTTTACGCGATTGTGAGGTTACGAATATAATTTAAACGTGAATATTAATTCAGAAATATTAACTTAATAATGTATTCGCGTGAGTGACGATTCACACGAATATAATTATTAGGAATGATATTCTGAAACGATATTCCATAAATCGTAAATCGAATCGATATACGATACGATCATCAGATTCGTAAAGGTGACGATCTTTACGAATACGTATGTACGCAAGTAGTGCGTTTCGACGAGAAAATTAAATAATATTTAACGATATTAAATTTATAAATGAAAATTAAAAAAAAACGTTTATTAGGAATCACAACCTAAAACAAATCCGAGTAAAACGTTTTATTTAAACAGTTAATTTAACGAAAGCAAACGAGGCATTTTATTTAAACGAACTTATTTAAAATCATTTATTAAAAAGAAACTTATTTATTTATATGTTGTATGTTTTAAATGTGTTATGAATAAAAACCGAGCATTTAATAAATTATATCGCGAAATAAACGAGACCGAGCACACGGGAAAGACGCGGGGTATAAAAGGTGGAACCTACTTCTTCTTCTTCATTCTTCATCTTCTTACTCTCTCTCTCTAGAACACAATTCCGTCACCTCTCTCTCTCTCTCTACCTTCTCTCTAGATTATCTCACTCGTCTCTTGACGGATTCACGAGATCTTGGCGCCTACACGACCGCACGATCGAGAGGAATAAGAACCCACAAAGAAACGGGAAGTTGGGACGACCTATAGAGGTAAATCTTGAATTTTGTTTCGGTTTCTCACACTAACAATAAACCGGTTGCATCTTTATGGTTTAAACTAGTTCTACACTTGGAAAACACTAAACGAGACTTGTTGAGATTGTGAGACCATAGATGGACACTTTAGGGGCTGGAAATAGGCACGGATGGAGATGAACAATAGGAGTCCCGACATAGCAGGTGCGGCCGAACATGTTGGAGCTGGGAATAGGGTGGCGAACCTTTGTTCCAGCCGAAACCTAGGCTCACACGAACCTGCTAGGGCGGGAACAAGGGTGGCGAACCTTTGTTTCAGCCGAACCCTAGCATCAGCCGAGCCTTCCTTGAGCCAGACGAACCTTGGCCCTGCAACCCTTAGGGAGACGAACCTTTACACTTTAGCCAAAGCCCAAGGGCTGCGAACCCATGACTCCGGGCGAACCTTGATGCTTATTGGCCGAACCATGCATGAGGCGAACCCTCTCATATGGGGCGAACCTTCTGCCAACAAGGAACCCACGAACCTAGACGCATGCTAGGCGAACCTACCCTGAAAACCTAATGGCCGAACCTAAAGTGGGACGAACCGGAAGCTTAAACCACGAACCTAGGGGGCTACGAACCCTAGGCTAACGAACCTAGGGTTGCTGAATGTCACACCCCGAGCCGGCGGGGTTGGATCGGAGTCCCCGTCGGGCGGAAGGTTCCCGGGGCGCGATATCGTGAGTGATAATCGAAATGATCAGATTGTTTACCTTGCACATGATATAAATGAGAAATGCTAAATAGAATAGAATTACAAAGTTAAATTACATCAGTATCGTTTATAATTTAACAATGTAAATCTACCATAAACATCATAAGGTTCTATCTTGTAACTATTCAAGATATACAAAATAATTGTATAATGATGTTCCAAAAGTATGTAGGTCTAAAAATACTAAGTCTTCTATCTGAAGTCCTAGTCCAAAAGCATAAGCTTCTTAATTGACCTGTTCGTCACCTGAGAAGTCATGCAAAAAGACCAAGTCAACACATGGTTGGTGAGTTCATATAGTTTATTGTTTGAAAATGATTTGAAAACCTTCTTCGGTAAAAACCCTAACCTCATTAACGCCGCATGTAATATCCACATCGGTATGCTTATATATAGGGCATACCCTTGAGTCGAGCCTACAACCCGCCCAGACGCCGTCCCACCACATACTAATGCGCATATGAAACTGTTGTTAATGATAATTAAGCATTTTTACCTAACACACACTTCCATTCACAATGATTCAAATGTACCCTCAAAACCTTTGTTAAACCCTCGGGTAACAACCTTAATCTCATTAACATCACATGTATCATCCAGATCGGTATGCTTATATATAGGGCATACCCCTGAGTCGAGCCTACAACCCGCCCAGACGCCGTCCCACCACATACTAATCCACATGGGACATTGGTGTTAATGAAAATTAAGCATTTTACCCCTACCATTAACCCAATGATTCTTCAGTTCTTTGTTCGTGTAAATACAACGATTTGAAATCTCTATTGATTTCTTAAGTTCGTCACAAATTATGATTAACCACAACAATTGTACAAACAGTGAATTAAATGCTTAATTAAATAAATAAATAAACATTTAATAAAATCTAAGTCCTAATGATTGGGCCTTGGTCATACTCGAGTAGACTAGTATAGCAATCAGGTACTTAGTAGTAAAGGAGATCTGTAAATATCATCAAGCATGCGACCTATACTCAATCAGTCTAGCTAGGACATCTTTTGAAATATAGGATTTTATTGACCGTTCTTGACCGTTATTGACCGTTCACATGCTATCTTTGAATATTTCCCAGAATTTCCTCAAAACCGTTAGGGAATACTGTAAATATCATCAAACATGTGTCTCATATTCGATCAGTCTAGCTAAGACATCTTTCAAACCTGAGAATGGCACATGCTATCTTTGATATTTCCCAGTTAGACCCTTGAAATAGTTCTTTGTAAATAGATCGTTAGTTCTTTGACAACACCCTCTTGAAATAGTTCTTTGAAATTAGATCGTTAGTTCTTTGAAATAGACCGTTAGTTCTTTGAAATAGATCTTTGAAAATAGTACTTTGTTTTAGATCTTTAGTTCTTTGAAAAGAGTTCCTTGATTTGAAAAGTTATTTACTCATGATGAATAGATAACTTGTTTTAAATCCAATAATCAGTTTGCCTAGACAAAGTCTAAGATAAACAGTTATACATGTTAAACATATACAATTTAAAAGCATTTAAGTAAACAATTTAATTAAAACAGTTTACGCATGCTTCTCAGCCCCGCGTTTTAAAACAAAAAAATGTTTAGAAAAGGGGCAATGAACTCACCTGTGTTGATGTGTAACTGAATCACAAAAGATAATGCGCGCTCTTTGATGGTTGCTTATGTATCTTTAGCACCTGAGTTGTTTTAAAAGATCCGAATACGATAAGTGTTTATAATAGACGTTGTATCTAAGGCTTCGGTCTCGATGTGCAACTAAGTATCCTAACTTACTAGTGTGTTTCCCTAACTCCTTCTATCTAGTCTAAAACATTACCCATAATTAACCTTGATCCCACATCACTAGTTAGAAGTCTTTAATTAAAATTTTTTTAATTTATTTCAATTTAATTAAACTTTTAAGTTTTAAAACCTTTTATTTAATTTAGTGAGATTTATAAATCAATTTCTCTTTTCAAAGACATTATTAAATTAAGAAAAGTATAGTTATCATGAAGGGCTTAGGTTAATCTTAAATGATTAACCTTGGCCCCTTACATGATCTTGATCGTTCATGATTCCTTGTTCGTTTACGTGTATAATCCATCCTAGATAGTTTAAATAACTATCTAATGTAATTATATGTCGTTACAATTGTCTAAGGATTAGAAGTTACTCATGAGAACAACTCCACAACATTAGACTAAATTTCTCTGTTTCTCAATACATGCATTCACATAAATCCCCATGATCACGCATAAATAACTAAATCCATGCATCTTAGAACTAGCTTCCATTCAATAACCCTTGATTTAAACCCTTGTTGTTATTTAGGAAACTTTAACGTATAACCCTAGCATGAAAGCCTTTAGTCTCATCACCTTTTGTTTAACAAAATAGTCTAGGATTTGTTTATTGTTATCAAAAACTAATGACTTTCATGTACCCACACACACACACACACGCCCACACACACACCATGCATGCATGAAGTGTGTGTGTTGGCTTAGGCTTCCCTCATGTGTCAAATTGCTTAGTGACCCTCCATGACTCACAATCCCTTAGGTCTCGGTTTAGGTCGCCCGAACAGTCGATGGTCGAATAGGCATTGGTTCGGACGAAGAAACTTGACCGAATGTGGTCCTGCCGAAGGAAGAAGCCCCGACCGAATGGGACCTTGGTCGAATGACTTGGCTTGCGAATGAGGGAAAGTGGCGAAGGGACCATGGTCGAATAGCTAGGTGGTCGAATGAGGAGCTTAGTCGAATGGGAGGGGTGCGAATGAGCCTTGGCCGAATAGGGGAACCCGACCGAATAGATGCAGCGGCGAATGGAGCTAGTCGGCAGTTTTGAGTCATTCGGCCGAAAAAGTTAAGTCCTTCGGCCAATTGGCCTTTCGGCCCATCTGTTCGTGGCTCATTCGGCCTGTCAAGACCCAAGCTAGGCAGCTCCCACGAATCAAGCTTTTAGGCTTTTTAATGATGCATCACTTGTTCCTACCTTAT